>PVIU01001572.1:96816-207343 GCA_004026605.1 Ondatra zibethicus | reverse complement strand
TCACGTACATGATCATGAGAAACTCCTGCTCCACCTTGCAATAAACAATACCTCAATTAATAACAGTAATAAAAATGAAAAGAAGTCCATAGAAACAAGGCAGAAAGTAGACAGAAGCAAAGCAGTCCTCTGTAACTGGTAGAGCATGAAGACCTGAGCTCAAAGGCCACTGCCCTATCCAGGGTACAGATTCTGACAGAACGATTGAGAAGTGGGCAGAGAAAGTTTGCTTTCATCTATGCTTGGTTTTCCAAGCAACCATTTCCCAACTTCATCTCATCTGTCCCAGGAGGAGCCTGCACTCTAAGCCAGCTCTGTGTCTCCACAATCATAGAAGGACGAAACAAAAGATTCCATGACAAAACCAGATTTAACCAATACCTAGTCAGAAACCCAGCCCTACACAAAGTACTAAAAGGAAAACTTTAACCCAAGGAAGTTGGCTACATCAACAAAAACACAGTTGATGATCTCACAGAAGTAAATCCCAAAGAAGGGAAAAACACACAAATTAACATCACCAACAACGAAAACTAAATTAACCAGAGATAGCAATCACTGGTCATTAATATCCCTTAATATAAATGGACTCAACTCACCTATAAAAAGACACAGGCTAACAGATTGAATATGAAAACAGAATCCATCCTTCTGCTGCATACAAGAAACACACCTCAACCTCAAAGACAGACATCACCTCAGAGCAAAGGGTTGGGGGAAAAAATTCCAAACAGATGGACCTAAGAAACAAGCTGGTGTAACTGTCCTAATATCTAACAAGATAGACTTCAAACTAAAATCAATCAAAAGAGATGAAGAAGAGCATTTCATATTCGTGATACGAAAAATCCATCAGGAGGAAATTTCAATACTGAACATTTATGCCCCAAATACAAGGGCACCCTCATATGTAAAAGAAGCACTTCTAAAGCTTAAATCATACATTAAACCCCACACACTAATAGTGGGAGACTTCAACACTCCACTCTCACTACTGGACAGGTCAGTTAGAAACAAGGGAACTAACAGATGTTATGACTCAAATGGACTTAACACATCTATAGAATATTTTATCCAAACATAAAAGAATATACCTTCTTCTCAGCACTTCATGGAACCTTCTAAAAAACTGACCACATACTCGGTAACAAACAAAGCTCAACAGATAAAAAAAAATTGGAATAACCCCATGTATCTTATCAGATCACCATGGCTTAAACTAGAATTCAACAGCAGTACTAATTCCAGAAAGTCCACAAACACATGGAAATTAATCAATGCTCACCTGAATCATCAATGGGTCAAGGAAGAAATAGAGAAATTAAAGACTTCCTAAAATTCATTGAAAATGACCACACAATGTACCTAAATTTATAGGACACAATGAAAACAGTGTTAAGAGGGAAGTTCATAGCACTAAATGCCTACATAAAGAAGCTGGAAAAATCCCACACTAGTGAATTAACAGAACATTTGAAAACTTTAGAACAAAAAGAAGCAAACTCACCAAAGAGAACTAGACTGCAGGAAACAATCAAATTGAGAGCTGAAATCAACAAAATAGAAAAAAAGAAAGCAATACAAAGAATCACTGAGACAAAGAGTTGGTTCTTCGAGAAAGTCAACAAAATAGACAAACCTTTATCTAAACTAACCAAAAGGCAGAGAGAGAATATCCAAATTAACAAAATCAGAAATGAAATGGAGGACATAACAACAGACACGGAGGAAATTCATGAGAATCATCAGGTCATATTTTGAAAATATTTCATACTCCACAAAATTGGAAAACTTAAAGGAAACGGACAACTTTCTGGATAAATATCACTTACCAAAATTAAATCAAGACCAGATAAGCAAATTAAACAGACCTATAACTGTTGAAGAAATAGAAACAGTCATCAAAAGTCTCCCAACCAAAAAAAGCCCAGGACCAGATGGTTTCAGCTCAGAATTCTACAAGATTTTCAAAGAACTAATACCAGTACTTCTCAAATTGTTCCACTCAATAGAAACAGAAGGAACATTGCCAAACTCTTTTTATGAGGCTGCAATTACCCTGATACCCATACCCCATAAAGACACTACTGAGAAAGAGAATTGCAGACCAATCTCACTCATGAACATTGATGCAAAAATACTAAATAAAATACTGGCAAATCGAATCCAAGAACACATCAGACCTATGATCCACCATGATCAAGATGGCTTGATTCCAGAGATGCAGGGATGGTTCAACATACGAAAATCTGTCAACATAAACCACCATATAAAAAAACTAAAAAATAAAAGCCACGTGATCATCTCTTTAGATGCTGAAAAAGCTTTTGACAAAATTCAACATCCCTTCATGATAAAGGTCTTGGAGAGAGCAGGGATACAAGGAACATACCTAAACATAATAAAGGCAATATACAGCAAGCCAACAGCCAACATCAAATTAAATGGAGAGAAACTCCCAGCGATCCCACTGAAATCAGGAACAAGACAAGGTTGTCCACTTTCTCCATATCTATTCAATATAGTTCTTGAGGTCCTAGCTAGAGCAATAAGACAACAAAAGGAGATCAAGGGGATACAAATCAGAAAAGAAGTCAAACTCTCACTATTTGCTGATGATATGATAGTTTATATTAGTGACCCCAAAAATTCTACCAAGGAACATCTACAACTCATAAACACTTTCGTTAACGTAGCAGGATACAAGATTAACTCAAAAAAATCAGTAGCCCTCCTATACACAGATGATAAATGGGTTCGAAAGAAATCAGAGAATCAACACCCTTCACAATAGCCACAAATAACATAAAATATCTTGGAGTAACTCTAACCAAACAAGAGGAAGACTTGTATGTCAAGAACTTTAAATCTTTGAAGAAAGAAATTGAAGAAGACACCAGAAAGTGGAAAGATCTCCCATGCTCTTGGGTAGGTAGAGTGAACATAGTAAAAACGGCAATCTTACCGAAAGCAATCTAAAGATTCAATGCAATGCCCATCAAAATCCCAGGAAAATTCTTTATAGACCTTGAAAGAATGGTACTCAACTTTATATGGAAAAGCAAAAAACCCAGGATAGCCAAAACAATCCTGTACAATAAAAGAACTTCTGGAGGCATCACAATCCCTGACTTCAAACTCTACTACAGAGCTACAGTACTGAAAACAGCCTTTTTATTGGCATAAAAACAGACAGGAGGACCAATTGAACTGAATTGAAGACACGGATATTAATCCACACACTTTGGAACATCTGATTTTTGACAAAGAAGCAAAAAATACCAAATGGAAAATTGAAGTTTGCAGGAAAATGGACATATTATGTTAAGTGAGGTGACCTAGCCTCAAATAGATAAAACTTGCATGTTCTCTTTCATATGCACATCCTAACTCTCAATGTGTGTATGTACACACACACATGAGGGATCATCAAAGTACACACACTCTGAGGTACTAGATAGGAAACCATGAGGGGAAAGTGAGAGGTATTGATGGGAGTGGGACATAAAGTCACACAGGACATGAAAGCAGATCGGAGCTCCTGAGGGCAGAAGGAACCAAAGGACAGGGGAACAAACTGAAAAATGCCAAAATGAAAACCTAATTTTTGTAAGCTAATAAAATATTTTAACCTATTTTTCAAAACAAAAGCAAAACCCACATGTATGTATATTGTAGTTAAACCACCAAAAAATGAAAGATACGAATAAATGACAAAAGAGTACCAACTTCAAAACCCACAGCCAGATGTCAGCAACGGCATACAGTGTGTGTACATGCAAGTGTGCCTGTGTGTGAGCATGCGCACACACACGCAAAAGTAAGGGAATCCTAAGCTGACGATCCAACAGGAGGAGGAAAGCTAGAAAATGGAGTGATTTATTTAAGGAGCAAAAGGGAAGAAAACTCAACTTTGAATTCTATAGTTACTGCCCATATCCTCCAACGATGAAGTGGAATAAACATTCAGATAAACTTAAACTGAAGAAATTCATTACCCACTGGCAGTAAAAGAAAGAGCTTCTGGCCAGAAAAAAATGGTTCCAGGCTGAAATGTGGACATGGAGGAGGAATTCGGGGAGAGAGGCACCTGAAAGATAGATTTAAAAGCCAAACCGACAGGTGCATAGGCAGGTTAGGGGAACCTGAGAGCAGAGAGAAGCGCACCTCTGTAGCAGAGTTTTCAAAGGCCGTGAATTTCTGAGACCTCAAACCATGAAGCATGAGGACCATGGAAAAGAGGGTCTCCACAAACGCACGCAGCGCCTCCTGGCGTGTTCCTTTCCTCCGGTGAGAAAGGGAACAGGACAAGTCTGCAGCCTAGAACATCATTAGACAGAGGTGCCTCAAATATCAGAAGGATGTTCCACGTGGTATGCCAGCTGTCAAACACAGGAAAGCAAGAATGGGACCCCATCATACACCCATCAGAACAACCACGTGCCAGCGAGGGTGTGGACAATAGGAGCTTTTGTTTCTTTCAGGACGGGACACAAAATGGAGCATCCGCTCTGAAGACAATTTACACAATTTATAATTGTACAACAATTTCTAATTACTTATAAAGGTGAAAATATTCTTACCAGCATTTGAGTTCCTGATATTTGCTTGGAAGAGTTGAAAGTTATGTCTACATAAAACTACACTTTGGGAGCTGGAGAAATGGCTCAGTGGTTAAGAGCACTGACTACTCTTCCAGAGGACCTGGGTTCAATTCCCAGCACCTACTTGGCAGCTCACAACTGTCAGAAAACCCAGTTCCAGGGGATCTGACACCTTCACACCAATGCACATAAAATAAAAAGGTAAGTAAATCATAAAAAAAAGAAAATGGTTCTTTAAAAAAAAAACTTTACACTTTGATGTTTTGGGCAACTTTATTTCTAACTTCCAAAACTTGGAAGCAACCAGATAGCCGTCCCTAGGTGAATGAATAAATACTTTTCTACATTCAGATGATGGTCTGGTAAGCAGTGCTAAAAGAGAGATCAGTGAGCCCCTCAAGCCATATAGCGTTGGATGTATGTTACTGAGTGAAGGAAGCCAGACTTTAAAGAACGCTGACTGTGGGGGTGGAGAGACGGCTCAGCAGTCAAGAGCACCAGCTGCTCTTCCAGGACACTGGTTCTATTGACAGCACTCACCTGGCAGCTCCTGCCTGTAGCTCCCACTCCTAGAGATCTGATGCCCTCTTCTGGCCCCCATGGGACCAGGCGTGCATGTGGTGCACATACATACATGCTGGCAAAACGCTCAGACACATAAGGTAAAAAATAATAATAATAATAATAATTTTTTTAAAAGGATGCCTCCTGGATGAATTCATTTCTGTGGCATTCTTGAAAGGTAAATCCACAAAGCCAATGAAGGGATCAACAGTTGTCAGGGGCTGGCTGGGAGTGTGGTAAGTGGAACACCCAAGAGACTTCTAGGGTAGAGAAAGTATTCTGTGTGATGCAAGGCTGATTGATATAAGTCATTACACATTTGCCAAAAAGCAGGGAGTTTTCAACACCAAGAATGAACTATGCTGCAGACATGCCCAATCTGTGGTCTGCCGGCCACATGTGGCCAGTGAGAACTTTGGAATGCAGCCCAATTCAGAATCATAAATTTAGTTAAAGCACTATGTGAATATTTTCATGAACTCCATTGCACTCCATGAACTCCAAAGTTTATGTATGAGCTTTGCAGATAATGTCATGTCACATTGGCAAACATTTATACACACCTGATAGGTCATTATGATACATCCATATAGGTTTTCAACTATAACAAATATAAGAAGATGCTGATAATGGGGCAGCCATGCATATGTGCGGGCAAACAAGGAAGAAGACTGGCCAAAGGCCCCTACAAAACCTGTGGCTAGCACAAGGGACTTAGCAGCTACATGGGTGGGCTGACAACCTGACACAGCTGTAGAAGCCAGCACAGAGATGTGGTAAATACCAGAAGTACCAAATGTCTCTCCACCCTGCACTGGCATTCGGTAAGTTCAGTGTAGCTGCAAGGTAATTCCAAAAATGGGGCCCGTGTCAGGAGGAAGCCCAAAGTAACAGTAACTGAGAACAACCTGGGTTTACTGGTAGGAAACGCATCTGGCCAAAGCTTAATTCTGACACCAGATGGAATGAATGTTTCAAATAAAAGTCAGCTGTGTGGAATTGTTTGGGGGATTTTGGTGCTCATTACTGCAGAGTGTAGGGAAGGGAGGAAAAGTAAGTGCTTGCCATGGAGGGTCAGGAAGTTCCTCAAAGAGATGGTCACATACCAGCATATACAGACCTTAAAAACATAACTGAAGAAAGTTAGAAATGAATGTGAAATGGAATATATAACCCTGCTATAGGCTGAAGTATATACTCACTCAACAAATGGATTTTTGTAAATATATATATGTATGTATATATACATATATAAGTATACACACACACACACACACACACACACACACACACAAAGGAGATATGCCAGATATGTTCTACAGGGCAGTCGGGAGAGGAAAGAGGGTTCCTAGCTATTACCTAGAATATGGGGCCACCCAAACTATGTGTGATAACAGTCCATGGAAGGAAGATCTAATCTTAGAGTTGCACACAGGAGAGGCAAAAGAAGGTGAGGTTGAGAAACTGGGGGAGCATGTAATAGTGTGCACACTCACTGGTGTGTGAGAAATGACTTTCAACCTGTGCCCTGGGGATCCCCCTTCCCACAGCAGCATTGGGGTTCATTTTGAGTGCAAATGCAGAGGTGGGATGGGTGTAGACACCACCCCATGACTGACACCATCCACGAGGCACATGACGTATTCTTGTCAGTACAAGGTCCCACCTATAAACTTATCACATTAAAAGCATTTCAAAAAAGTCAGACCTGTGAGCTTGCCGAACACACCAGATCAATAAAGGGTGCAATATCCTCACCTGGGACCCATCCAAGAAAGGACCTCTAACAGAGCGGCAGTGATGTTCCACTATGCTGACTTGTTTTCTGACCATTTGGGTACCCATATCAAGGGCCCAACAAGCAGAGACCTCCCAACTGCCCCCAGAGCTATGGCTCTGTGTGTGTGTGTGTGTGTGTGTGTGTGTGTGTGTGTGTGTGTGTGTGTGTGTGTGTGTGTGCTTTATGTAAAGGGTAATGTGAGGTCTGAGTTAATATTAGTAACTAAAATTCGAATAAAAGAATCCACAAGGAACTAGGAGCCAGTGGTTAAAAGCACTGACTGCTCTTCCAGAAGACCTGTGTTCGATTCCCAGCACCCACACACTGTGGCTCAAAAATGTCTGCAATACCAATGCCAGAGGATCTTACACCTTCTTCTGACTTCTTTGGGCACTAGGCATGCACACAGTGCACAGAAGTACATGCAAGCAAGAATACTCAAGCACACAGAATAAAAATAAGACTCCATGATAACCAATGATCATGTTTGAAAGGACTGGTATTGGCACAAGATACCCTAAGACCAAGTTCTCAGCACAGAAGAGATTTATTTGCCTCGAATGGACAAAGGACAGAGAACAAGAGACAAAGACAGGAGATAGAAGACGAGGGAGAGGGGGAAGGGAATAGGGATAGGGAGAAGGGGAAATGTGCCCGGGAAGGACAAAGGACTGCCTCTAGATAGAGAGGAGACAGATGTGGCCCATAGGTAAATGGCAGTTTATAAAGATAAATGGGGAAACCCTGTGTTAGGATGAGGTGCTTAATTTTGATTGGACAGGTTAAGTATAGTAACCAAAGGGGGGCTTTTGATTGTTGGACTTAGTTACTTTGACAGTTGGACCTTAGTGGTCAGCCTCGGGAGGAGGAAGTGGCCAAATACACCTTGGTGGCTAGCTTTAAGAATGTAATCTTTTAGTGAGGCGGAGGGAATGAATGGGTGAAGGGCAAGGCCTCCCAGAGCCATGTTTTCCAAATACACCTTGGTGGCTAGCTTTAAGAATGTAATCTTTTAGTAAGGCAGAAGGAATGAATGGGTGAAGGGAAAGGCCTCCCAGAGCCATGTTTTCCAGGCTCAGGCCTGCTAGAGCCCCTTCAATATCACCAAAGGAAATCTGGATTACATGATAAATTGCAGCTAGCAAAACTAAATGTATCTGCTGTGTAACAACTTTCTCAGGAGAGACTAAGCATGCATGTCTACTACCCCAGACTGGGGACCCTGACAGGCTAAAGAATGGATCCCACCAAAGACCAACTCAGTGAGCCAATGAGTTGTATCCAGGTTACTTTCCTGTTTCCAGAGCTTCGATGGAATGTTTCAATCTCCGAGGAAACTTACACAACAGTAGCTAGTGAATTTATTGTTACTCAATAAATTATGATATTGTGAGAAAACACATATGTGTCTGTATTTCTGAAAGTGTTTTCAAATACACAGGTTCCTAAGAAATGGAGTCCCCAAGCCTTCGAAAATGCCATTAGGGCTGCAGTTCTCAACCTTTGGGTGAAAACCCCTCTTGGAGGTTGAACAACTCTTTCACAGGAGTCACCCACCCAAGACCAACAGAAAACACAGGTATTTACATTATGACTCATAACAGTAGCAAAATTACAGTTATGAAGTAGAAACGAAAATAATTTTATGGTGGGGTCACCACATGCGGAACTGTATTAAAGAGTCACAGCATTAGGAAGGTTGGGAACCGCTGCAGTAGGGGAAGGGAAAGAGAGAGCTACTCTTCTGCATCTCAGGTTCAAAGTCATCCCCAGGATGGACTCAACCGCCGTTCTAGTTTAGATCATTCAGGCTTCTCTGGGCAATCACTCGATGCAGGAGGCTTCTGAGGTGGGGGGGGGGGGGAAAAGACCAAAATAGGAATCTGGGAGCCGAGGCTGGTTTCCAGGGCTACCAAAACCCCTGCTATATCAAATGCAATGGAGGCCCTGCCACGGCTTTTTCTCCAAGCTCAATGCTGGGACAGATGGTGGCATGGGATAGAAGCTGGTGTGGCAGCAGCTGGGCTGCTGATTAGGTCATGGGATGACAGCTCTGGGCTCAATAAATGCCTTTGCACAGATTTCCTACATAATTTTGCCCAAGATCCTTAACTACTCAGGGCAGATTTGCAAGCTTGTCTGTTCATTCCCTTGAAGCCACAGCCTGAGCGTACATGTGAGTTAGGGACCTAACCCTTATATGTGCTTCCCCGTGCCAGGTATGGGGTGTGACGAGCCTTCGTGGTTCAGTCACAGACTGGTAATGGACTAGCTTTCTTGGAATGCTGGTTTCACTGTATGAGCTGGAAGAACAAAGTTTTGTAATTTCACTGTTTTTTGGTTTGACTTTTTAAAAAATGTATTCGTTTTTATTTTATGTGTGTGAGTGTTTGCCTCTGTGTATGTATGTGCACCATGTTAGTGCCTTGTGCTCTCAGAGAACGGAACTCCATCTGGGACCGGGAATACAGGTAGTTGGGAGCCACCACGTGGGTGCTGGGAACTGAACCCAGTCCTCTTCAAGAGCAACAAGTGCTCTTAACCCCTGAGCCATCTCTCCAACCCCTGATAGTTATTTGTTTGTTTGTTTTTTATTGTTTATGGCAGCATCTTATGTATCCCAGGCTGGTCTTGAACTCGCTATGTTGCCGAGAGTCACCTAGAATTTTTGATCCTCCTGCCTCACCTCCAGGATGATGGGAGGACTCCAGCACTGCTTTCCACTCCTTTCTTGTCGACAGCTGGGTTGCAGGCCGATGCAAACTGTATCTCGAATGCCTTGTGTCCCTTCTATGACTTGCATGTCTCAGGAGTTTCTCAGAAGGCAGCACACAGAGAAAGCAGTGAACGTCTAGAGCTTTGGGTCCCTGGGGATTTGCTGGGCTAGACTCTGTGGGAATGATCAGAAGAACAGGCATAGGTCCAGAGCAGGTGAGTGAGTCCATTAGGAGAGTGGACTGCTGCTGTCATCTCTGCACACACCAGTGTATATGGGACAGGACAGGACGTGGCGGGGAAGGCGATGACAGCTAGTTTTCTGGACGGCAAATACGGTGTCTTTTGACATTAACTGGTCATCATTTCCCAAACCTTGGGAGTTAGGTAAAGAAGAGTATGAGTTGTTCGAGAAACATACATTTACTCAGAGAGTTGGACATTTTCAGTAATTTACATTTGATCAAAATGATAACATTGAAATTAAGCAATACTTTATAAAGCATCTGATGGCTTTCTTCATTGAAAAACAAAATCTTTTTTATTGAGCTATTTATTTTTCTCCACTCCCTTCCTCTACCCTCCCCTTCTACCCTCTCCCATGGTCCCCATCCCCACGCTCCCAATTTACTCAGAAGAGCTTGTATTTTCCTACTTCCCATGTAGATTAGAGCCATGTGTGTCTCTCTTAGGGTCCTCATTGTTGTCTAGGTTCTCTGGGATTGTGAATTGTAGGCTGGTTTTTCTTTGCTTTATATTTAAAATCCACCTATGAGTGAGCTCATATGATATTTGTCTTTCTGGGTTTGGGTTATCTCACTCAATATTATGAAAGCAACAAATCTTTAATGAACATTTCCTGGTGGCTGATGAGAGGCTGAGCTAAGGTGAAGGCTATTGCCTGCTACACGAGCGATGGCAGGGCCTCTAGACACAAGTCAGTCTAAATGATATCCTAAACACGGCACGTAATATTCAAAAATGCACTCAAATCTTTGAGCTAGAGTATTAATGAAGTTTGGAGATCCCAGAGGGCCATTTAGCACAACGCATTCAACTTGAGGGAAGTTTGCGGGACTGTTGGGGGAGGAAGTCTTCATAATGGGGGCTGTGGATTGACAGCTCTGCCTCAGAAACATGTCAGGCCAACTAGCTGGGGAGAGAGCTGTGAGAAGAGTCTAGAAGATCGTGCCCTCCCTACCCCATCAACAGACAAAGTTCATTACCTCTCTGGAATGGTCAAGAATTATGGAGTTGGTGCCAAACATGATTGCTCCTGCCTGTAGCTCCAGATATTTGGGAAGATAAGCCAGGAGACTCATTTAAGTCCAGGAGTTTAAAGTCGGCCTGGGCAAATAGTTTGATCTCATCCCAAACAAAACATTGTGGTCTGTGATTTTTTACTCTCTTTGCAAGCTAACAATTAGCCACCACCACCACCACCCCCGCCACGTAGTTTTATAGGTGCTGACAGAAGATGTGAAGTTTCTAAATCAGAGACAAAGGAGAATTTATTAGTCAAACAAAAACAGTACCAAGGTTACCGAATCTCGGTTCCCCACAGGACCACGGGGTGTGTCACAGGCTTGGAACTCTAGTTCCAATAAACCAATGCTCCTACATGGAAGTAAATGTGCCTCTGAGAAAACAGCATATCTCCAAGGCTATGAGCGAACCTTTGCTTTGCTCTAGATGAACACTGTATCTTTCAAGGCTGTGACACATTTCTGAAAAGATAGTCAGGAATACAGGCATCCATTTCTTCTCTCAGGAATACAGGCATCCATCGCTTCTCTTTGCACAACATGTCGGACATGAAAGGTTGTCGGGAAAACATCTGCTTGTGGGTTATAAGGTATACATCATATGAAACAGCTCTTTGCCACTCGAACTTCTCAAGAAGCTAGGACAGTGGGCAGCCCAGGGCTCATTAGTTCTGGTCTCGATGGCAGCATGAGGTTCTGTGATAAAACACATACCAAGAAGTTCCACCAGGACTCAGCAGCTTGATGGTAATGCCAACTGACTTCTCAGCTCGAAGAAAATACAGCACAACAGATATAGGTTGCCAGGCTCAGAGAGACATTTTATAACTCACTTGTCTTATTGGCAAAGTCGTCACAGCCCAGGTATCACAGGTCTTTAACCACAGCACGGGGGAAGCAGAGGCAGACAGTTCAAGGTCAGCCTGGTCTACAGAGTGATACCCCGTGTAGTAGGTTTGAATGTAATCACACCCCCCATAAGCTCATAGGGAGTGGCACTATTAGGAAGTGTGGCTTTGTAGGAGTGGGTGTGGCCTTGTTAAAAGAAGTGTGCCACTATGGGGTTGGGCTTTGAGGTCTCCTGTGCTCAAGCCACATTCAGTGCAGACACAGTTCACTTCCTGTTGTCTGTGGATCAAGATGTAGGACTCTCAGTTCCTTCTCCAGCACCATGTCTGCCTGTATGCCCCATATTTCCCTGCCATGATGATAATGGACTAAACCTCTGAAACTGTAAGCCACCCAAATTAAATGTTTTCCTTAATAAAAGTTGCCATGGTCATGGGGTCTCTTCACAGCAACTGAGATCCTAATTAAAACACCTTGTCCCAAACAACAACGATGACAAAAATCACCCCCACAATCAACAACAAAATACTGTATATGGACAGCACTAATTAGAATAAGGAGTTTATTAATAACAATAAGAAGACATGAAATAGAAACAAGACAGGATGGTGACATTAGGGAGAGCTGGAGGGACGTAATGGTGCATGGATATGCTCAAAATACATTGTATAAATGTATGAAATTGTCAAAGAATAAATAAAAATAAAAGTCTTACTTAAAACCACTAGCAATCAATAGTGAGTTCAGCAAGATCTCAGAACAGTAGTCAGTATGGGAAACAGCAGGTAACAGAAAATGAAGCTAAGAAGTAAAATGTTTCAGGGCTGGAGAGGTGACTCACTGGTTGAAAGTGCTTGTGACTCTTGCAGAGGACTCGAGTTCAGTTCCCAGCTCCAGTTCCAGGGATAATCTGACTTCTCTGGCCTCCACAGACACTCTTGCATAACCCCCAAATATGCAGAACTAAAAATAAATCTTTTTTAAAAAGGAATAGCAACTTTCAATAAGAATGGGGAAGAAAACAAAATGCAAATGACTTCTGCTTTTTCAATAACATGAAACTATTGTTGAGATAAAAGAAAAGCAAAAGTCTGGTGATTTAACTTGATCTAGATGCCCAAGACCCTGGGTTCTATCTCCAGCTCTGGGAAGAAGAAATAATGAGATCACCCTGTTTACAGACTGGGTGACTCAACATCAATCAAATGTCAGTTCTACCCGAGCTAATCTTTGGAGTCAGCACAATCCTGTTCAAATTTAACAGAATTTTCCCAAAGATATTGACAGGCTGACTCTGAAGCGTGCATTAAAATCAAAGTAATTAAAAATGACTTAAGGAATGTTGAGAAGGAAAACAACATGTATGAAAATTCTGTAATTAAACATACTACTTTGTATACTAAGTTAAAAGATAAAATTGAATGATTTTGATTACGTGGTTTAAAGATAATCTTAATTGTTATCTAATGTCTATTAATAGCAAAAAAAGAGTCCTAAAAAATCATACTGGTATAATTAGTTGATTATTTGTTTTAAGACAGCATCTCACTCTATATCCCTGGCTGGGCTGAAACTTGCTATGCAGACCAGATTGACTTGGATCTGATAGAGAGCCCCCTGCCTCTGCCTCCTGAGTGCTGTTAAAGGTGCGTACCACCATGCCTGGCCTCGCCAACTGAATTTTTATAAAAGAGAAAGCAATTCAGTGAAATAAAAGTAACCATCTCCTGCTCACACCGCCAGAAATACATGTGGGAAGGTGAGCCTTGACCCCTCCCTCACATCCCAGGCCAAAATTAGCTTGAAACAAAGTATGGTGCACCAAGACTGAGGAATAAATGCACAGCTGTGCAGAAGAATTAAATTATGAATACATGAAACAACTGGGATGATGGCCAGGGGAATTTCAAATTCCAAGGGAATGAACAAGCTGGTCCCCAAAAGATTACATGCTGTATAATATTGTTGATATAATTTTATATAACTTTTTTAATGACAAAAGTTTAGATGCAGAGGAGAGAATAGCAGTTGTTGGAGGTTAAGGGTAGGTCTGGGAAGATACCCAGGAGGAAGGTGGGCGTGGCTAAAGATAGACCTGAGGAGACACCCAGGAGGAAGGTGGGCGTGGCTAAAGATAGACCTGAGGAGACACCCAGGAGGAAGGTGGGCAGGGCTATAAAGGGCAGCATAGTTCTCCTTTGTTTAGAATTCTGGTGTGAGGTTGTCTGTTGCCTGTGTGTTTGTGGGTGCAGGTAGCTTCTATGGTGGCTGAAAGCTTTGAAACAGAGGCAGAGACCCACAGCAGAGCACTGGGCTGAGCTCCCAAAGTCCAGTTGAAGAGTGGGCGGAGGGAGAATATGAGCAGAGGTCAAGACCATGATGGGTGCACCCGCTGAAACAGTTTACCTGAGCTAATGGGAGCTCACCAACTCCAGCTGGACAGGGAAAAAACCAGCATAGGACCAAACTAGACCCTATAATGTGGGCTGGTTATGGCACCAGAATATATCCCTACTGCTTGTATTGGCTTTTTGGGATCCTATTTTCTTTGGATGGATACCTTGCTCAGCCTAGATATAGTAGGGAGGGCCTGGACCTTCCCCAAAGCAACGTGCTTTACCCTTTCTGAGGAGTGGATGGGGGTAGGGGTGGAGGTAGATGGAGGGGATGGGAGGAGGGGAGGAGGGGAGGATGGGAGGGAGTGGGAACTAGGATTGGTATGTAAAATGAAAAAAGATACTTTGTTTTCTTTTTAAAAAAATAAAATAAATTATAAAAAAGACTTCTGAATGGCAGGGAATACACCAACTTGTACAAGTGATAAAATGTTTATAGACCACACACACACACACACACACACACACGCACATATGATGACAGCAACCAGCACTGCTACCATCTGAGATGAATGAATTGTGCCACCATCACTAATCTGTTTGTGATACTGTGATTTTTTTTAAATGTTACCATTGAGAAAAACCCGGCAGGGCACACAAAGGATTTCTCTGTGCTATTTGCTAAAACCGTAATAAGAAACAATTTTCAGAGTATAAAACCTTCAACTAAAACCTGAAATTAAGTTGGGCAGAATCCTGTGCACTTACAATGGCAGCTACTTGGTGTATTGAAGGGTTATTTGAACTCATAAGTTTAGCAATAGATGAAGACTGTAAGGACAGAGAACTGGAAGCCTAAATGTAGAGGTAACTCCCCTCTAGCTACAGTGTGTGTGCCTGAGTGTATGGGTATGCCCCACATGTGTGCAGGAGCCCCTGAAAGTAGAAATACAGGCAACTGGGAGCCACCATGTGTGTGCCAGGAACTGAACTCAGGTCCTCTGCAAGAGCAGTAAATGTTCCAAACCACTGAATCATCACTCCAGTCCCTAGAGGCCTTTAGAGGTAACTTTGTAATATTTATTTTCGTTATCTTTTTTTCTTATCGTTCCAAGAATTGGAGCTTTTTATAACTCTTAGAAAGCAATAATAGCAACAGCTTCATGACCTATGGGTAAGCAAAGGTTTATTAGGATAAAAAAGCAATGAACATTGTTGTGGGATATTTGATTGCACCGACAAACCCAAGACTGTGTTAATAAAACCAACCTTGGATCAGAGGGCAGAGCTGGCCACTAGTTAACAGGAATTAGCCATAGAGAGTACAGCGAAGGCAGGAAGATGGATAGAGAGATGCACAGGAAGGAATAGGGAGGGACTTGGAGAGTCATAGTCTTTTTGCTTTGGGATGAATGGAGAGACACTCTCTTGCTGGGTCTCTGGCCAAAAAGGAAGGTCAGCTGGTTACTTCCTGGCTTCTCTGATCTAGCAGGTTTTCACCCCAACATCTGACTCCCGAGTCTTATTGGTAAATAGAACAATAGAGACTTAGTTAAAAACTATATTTGGTGGCAGCAGCTGAGTGCCAGTGGAACCAGAAATCCTGTCAGGCCACAGCCTGAGTGTTGAGATTCTGACTACAGGGCCATGAGTCGGCAGAAGGTAGTCAAAATATCATTAGGTTCAGGGGCAGCCACTAAGCCGATGGGAAAACAACAAAATATGGCATACAATTTTCATAAATTGTAGTTCATCAAGATATGGTGTTCCATACGTATAATCCCAGCACCATGGAGAATCAGTCACAAGTTAAGGCCAGCCTGAGTCAAACAGTGAAAGAAAAGAGTGCCACCTACCTCTTTCAATTTGACAGAGGAAAACCAAACAAATTTATCTCCACGGGGATGCAAGGGATGTAGGTGGGATGGCCACTGTGGTCTTTGCCTGGAGCTGCTGTCCAGCACCATTCCACCCTGTGAAAGAGGACGTGACTCCACAGCAACACTGGTGTCAGTGTCCAGAGACACCAAGACATCACCTTTTCCACAACATTCCCGGATGGCAAGGATTATATTCCAGGATGGCAAGGATTATATTCCAGGATGGCAAGAATTATATTCCCAGATGGCAAGGATTATATTTCAGGATGGCAAGAATTATATTCCTCATTAAAACCGGGAAACTGAGGCTGAAGGAGGCAGCACCTTTTCCAGGCTTGGGGCGGGGGTGTGAAAGGGGGCGGGTAGCAGATGTGGGATTCAGCCAAATCAGTCTGACTGAGAAGTTTTCAGTTCTGCTTTTGTGGTTCTATTTCCTTATCGTTTAAAATAAAAAACTGGAAGATGACACATGGCCCAATTTAGTGGATGATTTGTTTCACACAGTTCCATCAACTTGCGGGGGGGGGGGTGCTGTTTGATGAAGATGTGACTGCTAATTTGGGTCTCTTAAGAGGTTCCTTTGAGCAAGCCACCACCTTGTGGCAAAGAGCATGACTTGCAGGAGAAGTTAATCTCTCAGGCCAAAAGATCCCATTAGCCACAGTTCGACATCTTTCACTAAAACAAAGCGAAATGATAAGCGCATTCCTTAGCTTAAGTTTAAATAAGAAGTATGTTTTCCTGAGATTTGCTTTTGGACAAAACAATCTCACTAATATTATCAGATACAAAAAGACCAAGTTCCAGGGGCTGGAGAGATAATTTAGTGATTAAGAGCATTGGCTGCTCTTCCAGAGGACCCAGGGTTCAATTCCAGCACCCACATGGTGGCTCAAAACTATCTGTAACTCCAGTTCCTGATCTGGCAATCTGGCGCCCTCTTCTGACCTCGTTCTCCTCCCATTCCCCCACCCCCACCCCCAAGTCCTTCAAACAATGGCATTAAAAAACAAGGTAGCCCAAGGCGATGCAATCGAGAGTAGACTAGAGGTTCAAACAGGATACTTAGATCCTTATTTTTAGGTTTATTTGTTTTATGTGTGTGTTTCCCCTGGGTACATGCAAGTGCGCCACGTACGGTGCCAGGAGAACGAGGAGGAAGTCAGAAAAGGCTTAGGATCCCCCTGGAATTAGAGCTACAGGCCACCTTGTGGGTGCTGGGAATCGAACCCAGGTCGAACCCAGGTCCTCTGAGAGACCAACATGTGATCTTAACCTGTGAGTCACCTCTTCAACCGCACTCCGCCATCTCTGTCTTTTAATGATTTAAGTCAGACTTTTGATATGCTTGGATTACTACCCACTGTTTGAACCTGTTGGGCACATGTGAACTTGACTTCCATAGTTAACTTTGAATTCACAATTATTTGTAGACTTAAAGACAACTCTCATATTCCTGAAAAGCCATCTCCCACGTGGCCCTCCTTAAAGGATGTCAAGGCTGGATGAAAAGCGAGCTGTACATCAACTCTGGCAGGCTAGTAGGAAGGAGGCAGTAATTGAGCACGGAAGGGTGGGATCTTTTTACCTTAGTGCCTCTAGAACCTGACATTCTCTTCAGCCAATGAGAGCTCCCCACTGGCAGTGGTGAGCTGGGTGCTGGGTTGCTAGGACTACCATTGCAAAGACGCTGCCGAGTCAAGTTGTATACTTCCTGTCCTCATCCGGACCCCGATATCTGGTATCTATACTGTCAACAGAGGCTGTTTCCCAGTAGTTCGTGGGGACTTGGGACTACGGGACCCTCTTTATCGTCTCGAATTCTTCAGTGGAGGCCAGGATGTAGCAAACTGCCGGTGCTGCCTGCGGGTGAAGGGGCTTTGCAGACACTTCTCCCCCACCCCACCCCACCCATTCCTCTGAAAACAGTCTGGCGATCCCCTGGGCTCCCGGGAGAGGGAGGGAATGTGAGGGTGCGTTCGTCTGTGTCTCTGTGTATTTTGTATCCGTACATTGATTTACCTTCTCTTTAAAAGAGGCTTTGGGCTTGCAGGTTTGACAGAGGTTGTGGGGGCAGCTGTCGCGCTGACCACGTAATCCCCAGGATCAGTTTTGTTTCTTTGCAGAGCCATGGGCAGCAAGAAGAAGGAAATTGCCCTACAGGTAAGCCTCTAGGGGCGCTAGCTCCCATCTCTTTGTTGGAGAGGGTTGTGTGGGTGTGGGGTGCAGAATAAAGACGACTTTCTACTTGCTAGCAGTATGCAACAGTGTTCTGGAGCCCGGGTACCCTGCCCTTCTGTGTTAACGTAGAAATAAATATCTGGAGCACCTAGTAATGACAACCTTATGTATAAATAAATATATATCTCCGACCAAGGTAGGAGCTCTTAATGGGACTTTGCAACCATAAGACTCAAATGGGCATTAACATAAAACCACAAATCCGAGGGAAGAGAAACAGCCTAATTCCCCAATCTTATTTCTGTTGAACAATAATTACAGAAATGCACAGGTTTTATATATGCATACACACACACACACACACACACACACACACACACACACACACACACACATCCTGTGTGTGAGAGAGAGATTCTTTGGATTTGGGCATTCATCTGTGAACTCTGTGGTGACCAGCTTCCCTGCACTGTTTTGTTCAAACAGCATGGCTTGCGATGTGTTGTGTGATAAACATGTGTTTTGTAGACGTGTCTTCATTTGCACACAGGACAAGCCAGCTCTCTCCTCCTTCTCCTTTCCTTCTCCACAGCCCACAGCCTCATTGTTTTTAAGACAGGGTCCCTCTATGTAGCTCACCTGTGAAGCGAGGTTGTGTGAAGACCCCATGAAGCGTTGACATCCTAGGACTCCAGAGTGGGGATCTTCTGCAGTAGATTCTGAGAGCCTGGTTCCTCCCTTATTGCTGTGTGAACCATTTCCTCGACCTCTCTGAGCCCTGTGTGGAAGTAGGGCAGATAATATAGAAACTGCAAAGTTATGGGGCCGAGACTCCGGTCGGTTCCCAGCCAGCCTGCCTGCTCTCTGTGTCTCAACAGCCCATGTGCTTCCCAGTTCACCTTGTAAGGCACTAGATCCCCTTGGGGGTAATAATATTTGTTAGTAGTGTTTTATACTATTCCTCAGTGTTGAGCATGACCCAGTACTCAAGATAAGCACTCCCGTCTGCTGAGGAAGCGTGTGTGTGTGTGTGTGTGTGTGAGAGAGAGAGAGAGAGAGAGAGAGAGAGAGAGAGAGAGAGAGAGAGAGAGAGATCTTTCTCCACCCACAATGAGGTCATTCTTTGAATGCTTTGCCCAAGAGCTCCAACCAACCCAGATACTCTGTTTTCTATCTTCAGGCTTCTTTCTGTGACTGATACAGAAATCACACAACATCAAGAAATAATCTGGTCAAAAAGTACCAGGAAGTCTGTTCATTCTCTCCAAATTCAGGCCGTGGGGAAGTTCAAGTATTTTCCACACTCGTTTACCCTATAACCAGGAGTAAGACAGTTTATCTGGTCCCAGGGCTGATATGGCTCACTCCAGGAAGGGCACCAAGAGGTGAAGAGGTGCCAGTGAAGTCAGTTAAACCTCTGGGTGGCGACAGCATTCTTCTGTCCTTCCTGTCACTTGCTTCAGAGCAGTAACTATGATGCCAGGATGATATTAGTTCAACTCTCTCACTTAAGGCTTCAAAAGACCTTCTCTTTTGTGTCCATACATGCATGCACGCATGTGCACACACACACATGCACACACATAAGAGCTTCTTTGAAAATAGGGTCCTATAATAGAGGATCTGTACACATTATATTGTTTCCTGCCATAAATGGTGGATAATACATATTAACACAGACCTTTATGTATTTTTATCAACAAGTCGTAGGTGGCTGGAAAGATGGCTCGGTGGTTAAGAACACCGGTTGCTCTTCCAGACAACCTGGGTTCAATTCTAAGCAGCAAAATAATAGTTCACACCTTCTGTAACTCTAGTTTTGGGGGATCCTCAGTTTCTGGCCTCCTCAGGCACCAGGCACACAAGTGGTGCACAGACATATAATGTAAGCAAAACACTCATACACATAAAATAAATAAATCTTTTTTAAAAAAAAACACCTTAAAAAAGAGCAAGTTGTAATTTTCATGATCTTTTCCTTTGTATAGTGTCAAAGTAACGACTTGTCATTTCTCTTTGTTGTGACAAAATAGCAGACAGAAGCAGCTCAAGCGAGGATTTTATTGGGGCTCACCGTACAGGGGATAGATAGTCCGTCATGGCAGAGGAGAATGGCAGCTGGTGGCTCCGTCCTCGGCAGTAAGAGCTTGCAGAATGGCTTGTTGCTTCTGGGTAGACAGGAAACTGAGACAGGTCCGGAAGTGGGTGCCGAACTATAGAACCCTCAGTGCCTATCCAGTCTGGCTTATATGTGCCAGCTCTGCCCCGGGTTGTAAAGGCTCCAGATCCTACCACCCCTGGCTTGAGACCAAGTGTTCAAATGCAGGAGTCAGTGGAGGGTGTCTCACCGTGAAACAGAAACACTCCCCATAGAAACGTGTTAATTAGCAGGGGCCCGAGAGTCATTGTCTAGTGGAGGAACCTGACTGACCTCCACGAGTGGCCTGTGAGTGTAGTCTCTAGTGGACAGGTGGAAACTATGTATCATCTGATTGGCAGTAAGGAGGGCAAATCTCAGCAGCTTCTCTAACACTCCAAACCAACCCAGGCACAGGACACTGAGGGTCAGCCCACAGAGTAACTGGCAAATGTCTCCAAAGAGTTAAGTCAGAAATAAAATAGCTGATGAGCGATCCCATATAATTATATAAAAGAAGCTGGACAGAAACCTTGGAGCATGATTCTGTTGTTTGTGTGTGTGCGCGTGTGTGCATGCGTGTGTGTGTGCCGCGCGCACACACACACACGCTTGTACTGGTGAGCGCCTGTGTCTGTCAGAGGTTGATGTCAGGAAGCCTTCCTCAGTTGCTTCTCTACCTTATGAACTAGGGTCTGTCCCTGAACCTGGACCTCCCATTTCAGCTAGAAGGAGGGGCCAGTGAGTTCCCAGGTCCTTCCTGTCTCTATCCCCAGATGCAGGCCACCATTCCCCACTTTTGATATAGGTTCTAAGAACCCAAACTTAGATCTTCATATTTTTACTGTGAGCATTTTACTGAGCTATCACCCCAGCTCCCTGGTCAGCGTTCAGGGGTGTTGGGATGTCAGACTGACAGTTTCCTTTCAGATAACTAAAAGGTACCCCCAAATATTCTTTATACCATATTTACCTTTAAGAAAAAAGATTTATTTATGAGTGTCCGAATGTACACCTGCATGCCAGAGAGGGCATATGATCCCAGTACAAGTGGTTGTGAGCCACCATATGGCTGCTGGGAATTGAGCTGGTGCTTGTAACTGCTGAGACATCTCTCCAGCTCCTATGCCATACTTTTAAGTACATGTTATTTTTTGTAATTTTTGAAAATGTTTTAAAATGAAAATGTGTTTTGTAGATATTATAAAAGAGTCGAGAGGGATAATAATATTAATTTCCCTTGTATTTCATGCCTCACATATTCCAGAACTTCTTATAAATATGAAAAATGTGAATGGAAGACAACAAACTAATAATTCCTGATACTGAGTGAGCATAAAGTGCAAAGGGAAATGAGCGTGGCACCGCTTGTGTGCAGGTTAGCAACACAGGACAACTTTCTCCACGGTTCCTGGACAAATCACATGTAACTTTTTTAATGTCTGAAAATGGCACATGTTTTTAGGTCAATTTTTTCCTGGAGTATAAGGGGAGAGGGAAGAAGGAAAAGTGTGAAGAGAAGACAGAACTGCATTGGGGAACACTGCAGAGAAAGAGCTGTACCTGACTTTGTCTTTTGAGTCTCCAACCAGCTCCACGATTATGACACAGTTTTGAATTCTCAGCCTAGGTTAGGCACTTTCTGGCTAGCTCTTTCAACCTAAATTAACCTGTATCTCCGTATCTATCATTTGCCTCAGGACATGTTACCTTTCTTAATTCTGTATATCATACTTTCACTGCTTCTTTATGCCAGACTGGTGTCTGCCTGGCTTCTTAACCTGAATGTATCCTTTGTTCTCTCCTCCTTTTTCTCTCCTTATTTTCCTCTCGAGCCTATATTTCACCTCCTATTTATTCTTTCTGCCCACCAGCCCTGCATATCCTTTCTCTGCCTAGCTATTGGCTGTTCAGCTCTTTATTAGACCAATCAGGTACCTTAGGCAGGAAGAAGAAACAGATGCAACACATCTTAACATCATTAAACAAATGCAGCATAAATAAATGTAACACACCTTTACACTGTTAAAGTAATATTCTGAGGCAGAAACAAATGTAACACATCTTCGCCTAGTAAAAACCATATTCTCCAACAGAGAGCAATGGAGAAAAGGAAGTGGCTTCCCATCTCTGCCCTTACTGACGCTGCTTTTGATCATTCTGACTGCAGGTCAACATCAACACCCAGGAGCTTTGGGAGGAAATGCTCAGCTCCAAAGGACTGACTGGTGATTCAAAATGAAACCGTGTCCCCTGATCCATTCTCTTCAAAATAGTTCATTAATGCATGAGAAGAGGGGGTTATGATGAGTGGTATTTTCTTTTAAGCCTGTGTCTCAATCCCCAGTACTGCATAAGCCAGGTATGGTGGCACACATCTGTAATCCCAGCATTCGGGAGCTGGACAAAGAATGATCAGAGTTCAAGGTTCATGGCAAGTCTGAAGCTAGCTTGGGCTACCTGTGGCTCTGTTTCAAAATGTACAAACAAACAGAAAAAGAGCCAGGCCACTTCTTTGTGTCTGCATGCACAGTAGCCCTGCCTTACCTATGGTTCCACTCTCTTCTGGTCCAGTTACCTGCTTCCTACCATAGTCCCATGGAAAAATTCCAAAAATATAAGTTCATAATTTTAAAATTCCACACTGTTCTGAGAAGTGCTAAAATTTCATGTGCTCTCCTCTGGGACACCAGTCATTCTTTTGTCCAGTGTACCCACACGGTTTCTACCCCTTGTTCATTGTCCTCTTAGAAGCTAGTTATCATACTGTCTCTGTCCCCAAGTGCTTGTATCAGCTTTGTCCTATCCAGCTTCTGTTCTCTGTTGCTACAAATATTCTGTCCCGCTGGTCCCCCTGGACAGGGTTTTTTTCTGCCCTCCTGTTCCCAAAGCTGCTTAAAACATAACCACTCTGAGGCTTAATATTAATTCCACGCTCTTTGGACTATTAGCTCAGGCTTCTTATGGCGGCTGGCTGGCGGCTGCCTGACTCTGCCTACTCTATATCTCTATTCGGATTTCCCGTCTGGCTTTACTCTACTAAGCCACTGGCCAAAACAGCTTTACTCATCAATCAATCAAAGCAACAGATATATAGAAGGACCTCCCACATCATCGAAACACGGTGTCTTGGAACATGTCCCCTGAGGAAGAGGGGTACTATTGTATTTCATTTAGTTGGACATCAGTGAATTCAGTTCAGTGAATGAGGCAGTACTGTCAGGTGACAGGGTACTCTTGGTTTAGAGCTGATTGCTGTGCTCAGCTTGGTGGCCAGTCACAGGAAATTTTAACGACCCGAGGCACCAAAGGAGAATGTTTTGGAAGGAAAATGGGGGTCTCCTGGAACTCCCAGGATGGAGAAAAAAATAAAGCATCACAGAGATTTGGAAATAACCAGGGACTGCACAACCATTGTCCACACCTATCTTCTTTGTATATGCTACCCATTGCTGGGTAACAGTTTACCCACACAACAGTGTCTTAAACACCGACTGCCCTTCAGAATCTGCAGGTCAGGGTTATGTCCAATCCAGCTGGGTGCCTCTGGCCCCAGACACTTTCCCAGGGCTTAGTTTGTGTGACATAGATGGGTTTTTACTTTGGAGCAGACTTGCTTCCAAGCTCTCCATGGCTGCTGGTGGCCCAGGCTCACTCAGTGGTAGTCAACAGGGTTCATGTCCTCACTGGTTGCTGGCCAGAGACAATTTCTGGCCATCAGTTTCTGCATGAGGCTACTCATGTCATGGTAACTTGCTACCTCCAGAGTTGGGGCACTAAGGGGACACAGCTGCAAGTTGGCCTTTCATCAACTTAATCGTAAAAATCATATCCATACTTTCTTGTGCTTAGTACAAATCTACCATGAGACCCAACCCACTCTTAAGGGCTGGGGCTGACATAATGGTGTGTGTACCAGGAGGCTGGAGTCTTTGAAGTGCCCACTTTCTCCAGCCATAACTCCTTCCTTTTCTCTAGGTATCTCTGCATTCTGTTATTCTCAGCTCTATAACTCCTCTGTTTATCTCCATAACCGTTCAGCATTCCAGAATGTTCCCTCTCTCAAAAACTCCACATCTTTCCAACCGCTTTCTTTACTGTTTCCTGAGATGTGTCCTAAACTGAGGCATCTTTCCTGAGCATGCCATGCATTTTCCCACATCTTCATTTTCTCCATGTTCTTCTACCCCGAGGGCAACCACAGTTCTCATTCCAAGGCCCAGCTCAAAAGTAGCCTGCCTCTGTGAAATCTTTCCTGATCTCCACTTTCCTCCTCATGGGAGCCCCTAGGGCTCTGTCAAGCTCCCCACCACATTTCCAGTTTGGCATACCCTGTCTATCACCCCAGACTCTAACACAAACGCTATGAGCTTTCTCATCTAACATCTGTAGCAGACTTGTCCAAGCCTGGGGCCAAATGGATATTGAACAATGCTAGGCCCATTGATCCCGGGTGTGTGGGTGTGAGTGTTAGCACACTCACAGCTGGGGAGATTATGAAGCCTTTTTGATGGGGCCAAGGCTTAACTGTTGTACCCATGTTTCTGGTCAGGGCAGCTGAATGCAGCTTCAGGGTGAAACAAAACTTTTTTTTTTTAACCAACAATGAAAGAACTAGCATTCCGTAATCTTTTGGAAATTCTGCCATGTGCTGGCTGCCCTGCTAAGCCCTCGTATGACCATGGCTAACATTTCCTGAGCACTGACTATGCCAGTCCTACTCTCTGTAGTTTGATGGTGGAAGGCTCCTCTGAGACCTTCTCTCACTGGGCAAGTTAGAGGAACACACACACACACACACACACACACACACACACACACACACACACACACACACACGGCAGGGGTTAGTGGGTGAAAGAGAATTCATCTTTCTGGTACCAGTAGAAACTTGTTTCTATAACCATCCACACGGGAAGTCTCATCTACTGCTGCCCTTTCTCATCCACCTTCAGATTTATACAGAATTAGGCATCTTCCAAGCGTTCTCTGCTTTGCTTTCCGTCTGTCAGAGCGAAATCTTCGCGCTCCTCCTCTCTAGTGTCCCCACCCTCCGCCCTTATACTCATGTGTCCGCCACCTCTCCCAGAGCCAAGGAGGGGAGAGGATGAGGTGCTTGTAGAAGGTGTCAATGAGACAGAAGCTGGTGGAAGCTGGCCTTGGAGGCATCAGTACAGACACTGCAGAGACTCCACTTCGGGCCCCATTTCTTTTCCTTTGGGACTTGATCTTGCCTTCCCCAGTAGAGCTGTTTACCATACCCTCAGTCTTCAGAGACATTTTCCTTACTTCATCCAAGTGCAGTTTTCCCCATGGTGTGTTGGAATCCAATCATCTGTCAATTATCAAGGTCTTGTTCTCAAAGAAGCCCGAGCCTTGCTCTTAGAATAGGTGCCAAAGAGGTTCAAGGCCCCTTCCCTCCAGGCGTTCCGGTGTCTTTTTGAATTCTTGTCCTAGGTTTTCTAATTGATAATGGAAAGTCAGGTTTCCTATCAGTGGATGAGAATCAACTGGATGCTGCCTGGTCAGTCACCTAGAGTGACCTCCTACTTTTGGAGTAATTTGTGTTCCCTTCCGATAACTCTGGCCCATGCCTGATTCCCCCAAGGTAAAAAGGATCACCTTAAAACATGTTTCTTCCTCTATCTGTACTCACTCAGTCTCTTCCCCCTCCTTTTTAAAGACAAGCTCACATGTAAAACAAACTCACATGTAGTTGAGGCTGATCTTGAACATCTCTTCCTTCCTCCACCTCCCAAGTGTTGCGATTACAGTTGTGAGCCACCAGGCCAAGCTACATTAGAAATATTTCAGATCCAGAATGCCACGTTGGAACGAGGGATGGCTGTGTTCTATGTTCAGTCTCAATCTGCTAAGTAGACATCGGTCCTGCAAGCACATCCGCTACAGGGGGTGGAGGTGTGAGAGCAGACACGGCTGTCTGAGGAACTTTGTCGCTCCTTGATTCCTGCAGTTGTGGACGTCTACCAGGGCTGGTGTGGCCCCTGCAAACCTGTGGTTAGTCTCTTCCAGAAGATGAGGATCGAGGTTGGTTTGGACCTTCTCCATTTTGCTTTGGTAAGATTCCTTCTTAGCAAGAAGTCACACAACAGTGTAAACAAATTAAACATGGACGAAGCAAGGAGCAAGAAGCACTAGTTGCCCTTTTCAAATAGAAAGGCACCGGCTGTTACTGTGTCCTGTAGCTGTCACTGTGTCCTGTAATCTATGTAGACATAAAGGCACCGGCCTCACCACAAAGCTGTATGCAGGGAA
This sequence comes from Ondatra zibethicus, assembly GCA_004026605.1. Lineage (NCBI taxonomy): Eukaryota > Metazoa > Chordata > Mammalia > Rodentia > Cricetidae > Ondatra > Ondatra zibethicus. Next base: position 180,756 of record PVIU01001572.1, on the reverse strand, counting down.
GAAACACATATCACTAAGATGCAACTGCTTATCCATCTTGGCTAGTGGGCACTGTTGGACAAAATGTCACTTTCAGAGCCCAGCATTTCAAGACTTTCATCCTCTATGTCGTAAAGGGGCTCTTTTAGCAAATGTTCGCTTAAAGCACAAAAATGGGAATTCTATAGAGGTGTGAAAGAGACCCTGCTGACACACTGCACAATGCTGCATTGCGAGGTCCGCAGATGCTAAAGACAACAGGAGACAACAGGTCTTCCTTACACTCATTTCTCAGGAGGTCGGACTCCAAGGGCCATAGGTAATAAGGGGATGCCTGAGGACCTTCAGACTTGTCACTGCCAGTGACAACCATAGGAGGATGTCAGACGGTGGGGTTCCCTAGACCATTCGAGTAGATAGGTGGGGGAATCAGAGATCAGAGAAGCTCGTCTCCTTCCCACTGGACTCCTCAAGGTAATGTCACTGATATAACTAACTGCCACAAGTACGTTGACAAGTCAGCAAGTTGGGCTTCATTCGGGAAGTCGATGAGGAGGGCATGGCATTGCTGTGACTCTGCGCTGGCTGCACCTAGGGTACCTGCTGACAGCTTGCTTTCTTCAGGCAGAGGCAGACTGTCTTGATGTTCTGGAAAAATACCGAGGAAAGTGCGAGCCAACCTTTCTGTTCTATGCAGTAAGTATCTTTGCAGGAGCGGAACTGAACTGTTATAGTGACTTTTATTGTTTTATTAATAAATAAAGCTCAGGGGTCAGATATTAGGGTGTAAAGCTGATAGATCCACAGAGTGATGGAGAAAAAGATCAGCTGCTCTCCTCTCCACCTTCCCAGATCAAAAAGACCCATGAATCTTTCTAAGCCCCTCCTTATTCCTCTTTGTGTCTGTCTTCATGGGGTTGGCCAGAAAAATTCTATGGTTTATTCCCAGCCAGCTGAACATGGACTCTACCCTATGAATCAAGGTTTAACTCCATCGGAGGTCTCAGAGCAATAATACAAACAAATCGCCCTCAACAGTTTGTTGAATACAAATCTGGTGTTCAGATAGATGTATCAGTTCTCAGGAGCCCCCACGAAGCCTCAGCCATGCTAAGGGGTGATGCTATCTCTGACGCACCCTCTAGACGGATTCACTAAGTCCATGCAGATTTCCCTGAGACATGGGCATGCACAGGTGTGTTCATTCTTGCTTGTGGGCCCTGTGCTGCAGGAGACGAAAGACACAGCTCCATGGTGGCCACTGGTGGCTGGACAGCCTTCTTAGGTGACTGTGCATGGCCAAGCACACACGTCCTGGAATGCACACAATCGGACTCAGACACACTACTCTCAGAGCAGTTTTGAGAGTTCCTTCTTTTAGAGGAAATGATATGTTATAGAGAAGCTGTGTGTCTGCCTTGATACCTACAGTGTGAAGTGAAAGAAAAAGCGAGGGAGTCTCCTGGGAACCCAAGGGTTCTGTAATGACAAGTGACTTGGTTGTCTTTGGATGTGCCAGCTCAGTGCCCCTTAGAACCTACTGTTGCATCCTTGGCTTTACAGGTTGAGGCTCCCTGCCAGACTCAGGGGCAACTGGTGGATAGGCTGTCACAGACTCAGCCCCGCCCCCTTGTGGTAGTCAGGGAAACCAGGGTCTGCTCTCCTAGGTCTCCTGGCAACCAGTCTGGGTTGCTCGGTTCAGTTCTTAGCCTTGGCACCTTGAGTGTTACATATTAGGAACTTGTTTTAATTATGTGCTACATTTCTATTTATTTGTGTGTGTGTATGTGAACGTGTGTGCACACACACATGTTCACACACACACGTGCGCACATGCCACAGCACTCACGTGAAGGTCAGATGACAGTTGGTTCTCTTTTTCCACCATGTGGGTCCTGGGCATTGAACTCAGATCAGTGTCCTTGGTGGGAAGCATCTTTACCTGCTGAGCCATCTTCCCAGCCCCATGTTAGAAATTTAGGCTTCAATGTCACTTGCTCTATGTCTTTTGGTAGTGAGACCCAGCTTCTGCATGGCTGGGGTTGTGGAGAGAAAGAAGCACTCAGTGGGAAGGAGATGGCCACGCCCACCCAGCCACCCTGGCCATTAGAGCTGTCTCAGAACGCGGTCCTTAGTGAAGTTATTGATTGGTTGGGCCAATGGTGGTTAAAACATAATTCACAATCATCTGTGGAGATTCAGGCTACAATCTCCAACTCATGGTGGCCCGCGAGGGGATGGAGAGAAGTGGAAGCAGGGCCGTCTTACAGGAACCGCTCCTCAGATCTGTGTCTCAGTGACACACACGGAGAAAATGAAAGCAGAAAACTCAGGCCCACCCTAAGCGTGAGCGCTACAAATCCTCCCTGACTGTCACAGCCGGGACTGGGAAGTCACGCTTCCACTTCTGTGTTGGCGAGCTTCAAACATGAAGTCCACTATTAAAGCAGTTGTTTCATCCAAGTTGTGTGTTTGGAGCGGTCACTGTACTCCACTGAGGCGGGTCTTCTGTCTCTCTCAGATTAGTGCTGATTAAGAAACAGGGACCAGGGGGGCTGGAGAGATGGCTCAGAGGTTAAGAGCATTGCCTGCTCTTCCAAAGGTTCTGAGTTCAATTCCCAGCAACCACATGGTGGCTCACAACCATCTGTAATGAGGTCTGGTGCCCTCTTCTGGCCTGCAGGCATGTACACAGACAGACTATTGTATACATAATAAATAAATAAATATTAAAAAAAAAAGAAACAGGGGCCAAATTGAGGGCCTCATAGTGAGATGGGCTCCAGGAAGGGGCAGCAGAAGTGAGGGTGGAGGATGCGTGGCTGGGGTTGGTGAACCTTGACCTTAGGCATAGCTTTCAACATCCTTGTCTCCTGACATCAGAGGGCTTCACGTGGTCTGTCCCACCTTCCAGGGAGGAGAGCTGGTGGCTGTGGTGAAGGGGGCCAATGCTCCCCTGCTTCGGAAGACCATCTTACACCAGCTGGAGGTGGAGAAGAAGGTTCTGGCTGAAGGCAGGGAACGGAATGTGGTAAGCGGAGGTCACTTGTCCGGCTGGCAGGCTCACAAGCGGTCTCACATGGTCCCCTCCCCCATAAGGAAGCCTTCATGTCCCACACTGGGCCTGTTCTTCACCCAGGCCTTGAGGGAATACATGTTCTGAAGTTTCATTCTTTCCAGAGACCCTGGACCTTCTCTCATCTGTTTCCCTTTCCCTCACAACTAAACTCCTAGTCTCTTAGTCGTGACTGCAGGGAGGGAGACAAACTTACAGAGCTGAGCAGTGACATAGCCCATAACACCATACTTGAGACAATCGATTCTTAAATGGAAGAGTTCATTTTGGCTCCCAGCTTAGGCTTCAGCTCATGGGTCTGTTGATTGTGAGCCAGTGCTGAGGCAGCGTGTGGTGAAGGCTGTTCCTCTCAGGGAGGCTGGAAAGAATAGCCTCCTCTCCCAATCTCCTTCAAGTACACTCCCCTAGTGACCTTATGGCCCCACCTCTTTAGGTTCTATCATCTTGCCAAACTAAGGACCATGAGTTTAATGCGTGGGCTTTGGGGGAACACCCACACTGCAGCAAATGGATGGGAAGATCTTCCCCCAGTCTCATGCTGATGTCTCTCCTGGTGACCCCCACGCTCGAATCCCTAAATGATTTAGCTGTGAGCACGCAGGTCATTTCCTTAATTTAGAAACCTAGCTGCCGTTACTGGGGGAGACAGGGTCAACATAACTTGTGGCTTTGAGAAACTATTTCTATAAACCAGACAGACTGCGTCATCTTCACCGATAGCAGGCAATCTTTAAAAATATCCATATACCATAGGTTTATGGAAGGGTTTCCAGGCACTGTGTGCACCTGCTGGGAACACACTGTTGGGTGTTCACTGCCCAAGCTTTCATGCAAAGTTCCAAAGAGCATGGTCCCTTTTCTAGAATACACAGACCCAGGCCGTACTTCCACGTTTCTAAAGATACTAGCCTTGCTTCCCTGAGAAGGAAGACTACACGCTCACAGTTTTCACAAGCTGCCTCTGGGGAAATGGTGTGCTCCTTTATTTCTCTGCACTGGGTGGCTCATCCCTTGTATCTGAATACCAGCTGCCATTCCTTATGGTTCCTTGGTCTCTCACTGTGCAGACTCCGACGGCTCAAGACCAGCAAGGGTTCCCCCATCATCCAACCACTAGAAAGGCCCTCGTTACCCAAACCCTAATGACCTTGTCCTCCTCCCCAAGGCTGATCTCTGCATTTTGAACCTCTGCATTTTGATACTGTTTCTACAGATGTTGAAAGCCTTCCTAACGATTTTCATTGGCTAAATCCTTTCTATTCATGACTCATTTATCCTAGGTTACTGATGAGGCTCTTTCTGGTGCAGTCAAGTGTCCTCCCCGAGAAAAGGATGGCAGTGAAGATGGTGACATAGGTGAGTGCAGAGCCGAAGAGCAAGGTGGGTTCTGATTTGATGTGCACCTTCAACAAGTGAGTCACCAGGCTGTTGGGCCATCTCAGCTCCAGGAAGCTGGCCATGAGCATTTTGTCTTCAGCACTTAGCTTCCAACAAATGGGATCTCTCTTGGCCCTTTGGTGGCATCAGGAGTACATTTGACAGCTGTCTGATGATTCTCAAATATAACTTCAATGGCAATCCTTGGACATCAGGAAATGGTCTTCCTAGAAACTTCAGTAATAACGAAGAAGAGGAGCAATGAATTCTGTCTGATCTGGGGAGTTCAAATTTCACTTTCTGCCTCTCTGAAACATCACAAGCCCTCCCCTCTCCACAGCCTTCCTTCCTCTGCTCACAGCCCCACCCCCTCTCTCCCTCATTCTCTAGCTATACAGGTTTTATATGCACCCCCTTGTGGCTCTTCCAGAGCCTTCCTAGAAGAGTAGCCTAGCTGTGTGTGAGGATCAGAGAGTTAGACAGGCTGCTGCTGGGAAGATGTCTTGTGTGAGAGCCAAGATGCCCGGGAACCGGGACTGGAGGCCACGGAACCAGGACGGGGTGCCAGGGAACTGGGACTGGATGACAAGGAACCAGAAAGGGATGCCAGGGAACCAGGATAGGGCCAGGGGACAGAGACTGGGGATAGGGTGCTAAAGAACCGGTACGGGGTGCCAGGGAACTGGGACAGGGTGCCAGGCAACCAGGATGGGATGCCAGGGAACCGGGATGGGGTGCCAGGGAACAGGGACTGGGGATAAGGTGCCAGAGAACGGATACGGGGTGCCAGGGAACCGGGACAGTGTGCCAGGGAACTGGGACGGGGTGCCAGGGAGCCAGGACTGGATGCAGCTGGTAGTAGGAAGCTTTGAAGTCATCATCACATGAGATTCATGGCTGTTTCCCCCGGATGCACAGTGAGGACTGTTGAGATTGGACTCTGACAAAGCAGGAAGCATGGCTAGCAAAGCCAGGACGTCATGGGAAAGACAATCTGTGAATTGGCACTCACAGGAAATGTCCCTTCTGTGTTATTGCCTCTTCCCCACTCTGCTGTATCCTCTGCAGTCAAGCCTCTGGCCCAGAACACCACCTGAAACCTCTCCCTCAGCTTCTTCTCCCTCGGTTAGGATTTGTGAACTTTGTCCACTTCTTGGGGCCACCTCTCAGCTTCCCTCCTGCTGATGTGCTGTGGCCTGGCTCTGAACCCACGGCTCCTGAAAGGGCACTCCTGAGAGACACAGTGACCTTCCTGCTGCCAAAGGACACAGTCTTTTCCTGCGGAAAATGATGATATTCATGGTGTTCATGTGCCTTCCCCTTCAGTGCCCACGCCACCACCGTGTGTGTGTGTGTGTGTGTGTGTGTGTGTGTGTGAGTGTGAGTGTGTGTGTGTGTGAGAGTGTGTGTGTGTGTGTGTGTGTGTGTGTGTATCTGGAGATGGAACGTAGGCCCTCACGCATGCTAGGCCAGTCCCTCTGAGCTACAGCTCAAGCCCCCACCCCCTGGCTTCTGAGATAACACCTCTCTATTTCTCTGGCCTCTTTCCCTGGACTTTCCCTTTGAGCTGAAGCTGGAAGAGACCTACAAGGGCCTCATCTCTTCTCCCTCTACGCTTCAGGGATCTCATGAGCCCACCAATTCATCACAGAATCAATCCTAAGAGTGCTTTAATGTCAAGAGTTCCCAGTCTATCAGATATGGGAACCACAGAAAAATGAACAGGTGGTTGTTTATGGTGACGTATACGGTGCAAGTCAACTTTTCTGTCACCATGTGAAATACCTGGGAATAATCATCTTATATAGCAAGGTGTCTATTTTGGCTCAGAGTTTTGGAGCTTTCAATGGATAATCAGTTGGTCCTGATGCTTTGGGGCCTATGGTAAAGCAGCACAGGGCAGGAGCATTTGGTGGAGCAGGTATCTCACCATGAGTGGGCAAACAAGAGGGGAAGGAGCTGGTCTGGCCACCTGTCAATAGGTCCCACCTTTCAAAGGTTCAGCCACTTCCCAACAGGGCCACAGGCTGGGGACCAAGCCTTTACCATCTGGACCCTTAGGAGGCATTTATCCAATGGATAGCATATACCTATTTCTTACAGGCTTCACAGATAGTCCCATTAGAAACCCTCCGTAGATAAAGCTGGTTTTGTTTCATTGTGGCACAACAGATACAAAAGTTGAGAAGCAGGAAATAGATTTTGGGAAATGATGATTTGTAGAAAATGCTGATAATTTCCCAGGGCCAACTTCATGTAACCAGGAGCCCAATAGAGATGAGCTCTTGGACCAGACAAAGATTTCCCCACAGTTTCCCAGAGCTTGAACCTAAATGGCCTCTGATCATCAGGGTTGATCCCCAGCAGAGCCAAAATAAAGCTAAAACCAAAATGAAATAAGAAAGCTCAAGCCGATCTATCTGACCATCTCTCGAGGAGCTTGACGTCAGACAGAGAGGTCTGAAGCTACAATTTAGTAGCATGTGCTGGAGTGGAGAAGCACAAAATTCATACAGGGCCTGGGATAACCATTTCTACCACATGGCAAGGAAGGCAAAAAGCAGAAGGGGATTGGAGAGAGGCTGGGTGGTTAAGAGCACTAGCTGCTCTTCCAGAGGACTCAGCTTTGATTCCCACAGGGCAGCTAACAACTGTCTGTAACTCCAGTCCTAGCAGATCCAATGCCGTCTTCTGGCCTCAGTGGGTATGCTATGCCCATGGTGCACAAACATACATGTAGGCAAAACATTCATACATATAAAATAATTTTGCAGAAGCAGAAGAGTCCAGAGAGTGAGAAGAGAGCAAGGCAGACAGCAGTTAAATCTGAGACCCACAAGAAGGGGTGAGGAAGGCATGAGGGTGTCGTCTCTGCGCCCATGCTCGCCTGTCTCCAGACAACTTATTCAGTCTTTTGGAAATGTCCACCTTCATTTGTCCCCAGACCAGAGTTCAGAGAGTCAGACTCTGTCCCTCTATGGTTCCTGGCTGTGGTCTGGTGTCAGATTGGCGCCATTTGCTAGAGTCTGAGGCTCAGCCTAGAGGCCAGAGGATGGAAGCCTGGAGTCAAGACCTGGTACTCGGTGCGATCGATGGAGCCTGTACTGTTCCTGAAAATGACCTCCTGAGAGCCCCAGCATCTGACAATGCCTCCCCTGCCCCGTTTCAGTGCCATCAGAGAAGAAGGCCTGTACATTAGGCATCATTAAGCCCGACGCAGTGGCCCATGGGAAGGCTGACGAGATCATCATGAAGGTAGGAGATACAGGACTTACTGTGCATGTTCTCAGATTCCCCCTTGGTGAATACACAGGGATGGGCCGTGGCCACTGTGTTGTGCTGAGGAAAGGAGGCTTCTGATGAGTCACCTCAAACTTTACCCCTGGTTAGGACGGTATTAGATCTGGGGGCAGGCGCTGGGGGCGGGGCTAAGAACCTGCACTGCTTCTGCTGTTGCCCATCTTTATTTTTTATCTTTCCATTAAGATCACTGTAATGCGGGCATTACAGTCACATTTGCAGAATACACACATGCACGCACACACACATACAGATTTATGTGTATATATGCATATATTGTGTGTATATTCTGCAGATCCAGGAAGCAGGATTTGACATCCTATCAAATGAAGAGAGAACCCTGACAGAGGCAGAAATGCAAGTGTTCTATCAACACAGAGCTGGGGAGGTCAGCTCATCCGCTCCTATCGGCCCATCTCACTCTCTCTTCTCCCCTCCAATACTATGCTGATAGGTTGATAGGAGTTGGGGGGAGCAAGAGGAAGAATAAGAATATGGATGGCAAGTGGTGGGTGATGGATTTGTGCTCAGAGTATGATCAGAGCCTGTACGGCTCAGGTACAACAGCTCCAAGGGAAAAAATTTAACTGTTAAATAATGGAATAAAGACTTTTATTAGAAGGATGCTCCAGAACTCCCAGAATTCATGAACGAAAATGAAAAAGTTTAACAAAAGGACTTGGAGAGAAGAGAAGCCAAGAAAATTCTAGGGCCCACAGGAGTCACGGCAGTAGGCAAACCACTTAAGACAGCGCCAACTGCCACTTTAGTCCACAAGCCTTTTCTGCTTGCTTCCGCCTCTGATTTGCCTACTTAGGGAGTATGGTGGTCCACTCTTAGGCCATAGCACCACCTCCCAAGCCAGAGGTGTGGTGGTTGCTAAGCATCCTGGTTGTGAAATGAGGAACAAATGAAATGGAAGAGAGATCTTCCCCCAGAGGAACCCCAGGATACTGTTATTGAAGGAGAAAGGGCTGCAAAGCAGGGTGAGGGGAAGTCCCATCTACACTGTACCTTTGGAGAGCCAACACCCATATATTATATCTCCATACATACAATGCTTTCAGCATGCCTCTACCCACTGGGCTCACCCTCCTGAGGCCTTGGGGTGTGGCTGGCCATCACCATTACGGCAGGCAGACATGGCGGTGTGTCCATGAGTATACAAGGCTGCTTACACCTCCCTGCCAGTCTGTAGGGAGTCCGGGCTCACTGGCCCCCTTCAGCTGTCACCGTTCTTCTTCCCTGTGCCTAGGAGGCATTTGAGAAGCTAGTCCATCACATGTGCAGTGGACCCAGCCACCTCCTGATCCTCACCAAGCCCGAGGGCACCGAGGATGTAGTCACTGCTTGGCGAGCCTTCCTGGGGCCTTGTGACCCCAATGTGGCCAGGAGGGAACACCCTGAAAGGTGATGCCAGCTGTAGTTCTTTCATCCACCTCAAGCTGACTCTTCATTTGGTGTTTGGTTCAGAATTATGGGTGATCACTCTTTCTATATATCTGGGAAGACTTTGACCCTTTGATCTTCCTACCCTGACTCTCCCGGCCTTTGCAGAATAGCCCCACCAGGGGATGCCCCTCTCCCTGTCTTCTAAAGGCTGCTGCTGAGTTTGGCTCAGTCATAGATCTCAGATCCAGACAAGCCTGCCAAGTCAAAAGCTGCAGGGTGGCCTGTACTATAGATTCAATTCCCACAGTCATCTGGAGTTAGCTTTCTGTTCAGCACACCTACCTAGACCTGCTTAGCTTGCTCTGTGACTCAGTGAGTCACAGAGCCCAATCCATGGGTGCTGGCCTTTGAGGTGACAGGCCTGTGGACAGACAACAGGAAAGAACTTCACTAACAGCTAAAGCCCGAGAGCTGTGCCTAGCAGTCCTAAGCGACAAGGTCATCTAACTGAGGCTAAGTAAAGCAGTCGGGGGCTCAGACCTTAGGTCACCACCTAATGGGCCAGTCCTCCCTTCGCTTCAGTTCCCTAGGCTGTAAAGTGGAAACATCCATGATCACAGGGGACACAGGCATGTAGAGCTGTGCTCAGCACATAGGTCCTACCCAGCACTATCAGTGTTACAGTTCTTATCAATTAGTTGTGACACACCGTGTGGTGCTAGCCCTAGGCAGAGTCCCAACAGCGGGAACTGTAGTCTCCCTCTGGGCAATGGAGAAATGCAGCCAGGTCTTGTGTGTAATGCCCCTGGCCAGCAACTGCTGGCATGGTTGCTGTTCTCGGATTCTCTTCAAAGAGCAAGCATCCTCATGCTGATCTGTAGCTAGTGGTCCTGTTACCAGAGAGCAAAGCATTTCTTTTCAAGTGAAGCAATTGTTTCTTTTACATTGTACCCCTGCTCCCAGTCTCCGGGCTCAGTATGGCACAGAAATGCCCTTTAACGCTGTGCATGGAAGCCGGGACAGAGAAGATGCCAACAGAGAGCTGGCCCTGCTCTTCCCCAGCTTCAAGTTTTCAGATAAAGACACGGAAGCCCCACAGGGTAAGTTGTCAACACAGATTTCTTTATTAAATCTGAGGTGAAAGCAATTTACGATTACCCGTGTGTGAAACTGACAGCTTGCCTCCTAATTAGCAAAAAAAATCCTGTTCTGAAACCAAGGTCACCATGTAACTGGTGTCAGCATTAAGTCATTTGGTTTATTCATCAAGCATTAGGATTGGTACTTAATACCATACTGGCCCTTTTTTTCTGCTTATTGTGGAGTCCTCGTTCCACTGTGAAGACACTTTTTCTTTCTGCAAACCATGAGGAAAATCTCACAACCTAAAACAAAATTAAAAATTTATTTTTATAATTTCACATATGCATGCTTTGTACACTGATCCCACCTCCCTCCCTCCCCTGCCCACTCTCACTCCCCGACAAATCTCTCTACTGTTCATGTCTGTTCATTTTGCATTATGATCCACCAAGATTAACCAGGGCCACCTGTTTGACCATGGGTTTGAAGCTATCTGTTAGCAAATGCCTGGAGAACTCAGAGGGAGTACACCTCACTGAAGACAGGGATTCCCTTTCTCTCAGAGGCAAGAGTTTAGAGGCTGGCCTCAGGTGGGCCCCACGCAGGTAACGACAGCTGATGTGAGCTAATGATTACGGCAGTTTTAAGAGTCCAGGGAATGGTGGTTGGTGACCCTTCACCCTGCCTTCTCTTCCTCTTTTACGATGTTCACTGAGCTTTAGAAGGGTTTGGTACGTGACTTACTTAGGGCTGGGCCCACATCTGTCACTCATTTTCTGCATCCCAGGCAGCCATGAGTCTTGACCCATGCAGATGGCACTTGCTATTCTGTCAACATTGCATATATGGCATGCCTCGCTTTTCAAATGGTTTCTTCATACTCGACATAGTTAATCCTCTCCCCATCCTGCACCTGCATCTCCCTAATCTCCAGGCCTCCTTCCCTGCCTAAACCTTCCCACCTACACTACCTCCCCACTTTCCTTTCTAATTATGTTCTACTATATGCCTTTCTTTACCGCACATCACCGTGCTTCCTTGCTTGCACAGCCCATGTGATACAAATCATCTCGTACAAATCGCACTATGATCCTCGTGTGAGAGAGCACATGGCATTTGCCCATTTGGGTCTGGGTTACCTTACTTAAAATATTTTTTTCCAATTCTATCCATTTCCCTGCAAATTCATTTTTCTTTGCAGCTAAGTAATATCCCACTGTGTCTGTACAAACCTTGATCATTCATCAGTTACTTCCATTTCTTGGCCCATGAATAGGGCAGAATGAACAAGGGCAGTTATCCCTGTCGTAGGGCATAGAGTCCTTTGGGTATGTGCTCAGAGTGGGATGTTTTTGGGACCCCTCCAGATTGATTTCCAGAGCGGCTGCAGTAGTTACCTTTCCCATCGACAGTGTACAAAGGTCCCTATTTTCCCAACTCTGCACCAGCTTTGGTTCTTGGTGTTCTTGATAACTGCTTTTGTGGCATGTGAGATGGTATCTTTTTTTTTTTTAAAAAAAGATTTACTTATTATGTGTACAGTGTTCTGCCTGAATATATGCCTTCAGGCCAGAAGAGGGCAGCAGATCTTATTTTAGATGGTTATGAGCCACCATGTGGTTGCTGGGAATTGAACTCAGGACCTCTGAAAGTGCAGCCAGTGTTTCCAACCTCTGAGCCATTTCTCCAGCCTATGAGATGGTATCTTAAAGTGGTTTTAATCTGCATGTCCTTAATGCCCAAGGTTGCTGAACACCTTCAAAGTGTTTTAACAAAAAGTGTTTCACCTCTAAAGTGAAATTTTAATAACTTTCTCAGACTTACTTCAAAGCCAGGTGTCTGTCTCTCTCTTGTCCCTGTGCCCTAACCCCTTCCCTGGTAGGCTTGCTGAGAAGCCAGGCTGCCATAGAAGGGTCCTTTCTGGAGCCTGCTATGGCCTTCTGCCCCTCAGCCAGCATTAGAGTGGGCCAGGAAGGATCGGTATCTTTCCCTCCATAGGAAGCACTCACAGGGCCTGGGCAAGATGGGCCCAGCCATCATCTTCTCCGGATCTGAGTGAGAAGCCAGAATCTTTGTGCACAGAACATTGACTCTGTAATCGGTGGAAGAATTGAGTCTGGCTAGCACTGAGGCTGCAATGAGGTGAAAGGGTAGGAAATGGAGAGTCCAGGAAAAAAAAACAAACCAAGAATATAAAGGCTGGTTTCTTATGAGGAGGCAAGCTGGGCTTTAATCACAGCACTCGGGAGACAGAGACAGGCAGACCTGTGTTCAAGGGCAGTCTGGTCTATATAGTGAGAAACTGTCTCAAAAAGAAAAAAAAAGATCTGAAGTGTATATTACTTACGTGTTTTGATTCTATTTACCTAAATGTTTGGCGTGCTTATAGTCTCAAGATCTAAAGCTCCTCATTCCAGGACAGGTCTGGTGGAGCTGAGGAACATGTTGAGTGTCCCATTTAGGGACTCAGGGAACCCTGGGGAGTGTGGCTCTGGGGCTGGGGATAGGAGACCCAAGTTCACACAAGCAAGCACTGTTCTTCAGTTTTCTCACTTCCGTGGGCAGTCCTGCCGGGGCCAGCTCCCTTCAGAGGCATGGTGTAGCTTTATCCATTTGGGGGCATGGCTGGAGGCATGACGGTGTAACTTGGGGCCAACATGGGCTGGTGGAGATGAACTCGTGGGACACAACTTGACTAGGATACTGTAGAGCACTGGAGATTTGGGACCTGACATTTTGGCCTCAGCTGACAGAGCAGGGGGTATAATTCTAGAAGGGTCTGAGTCAATCACATTTGGCTTCTGTGAAGCAGCCTCACGGGGAGGAGCAGGCACTGACCTTTGCTCAGTGCTCTCCCGGCTACAGGCTCTGCATACAGATCCTGGCCCCACTATTCATCAGCTCAACAGCTTCTGGAAAGTTCCTTACCAGTGCTGGGCCTGAGTCTTCCTATGTGAAATGGAGACAATGATAGGGCATTAAGACCTCACACTAATAATTACAGATCACCACGTTCCTCACAGATCTGCTGTGAAGATGAAGGAAGACAGAATGTAAAGGTCTAGTAACTGACCTACCTGAACGGTTCATTTTTAACTCTGTATCCACCCCTCCTAACACAACCATTAGGACCCCCTTGGCTATTGGGCCTGGTGACACACTCCAGCTCTGTCTTTTTGGGGTGGGGGTGGAGGGTGAGAACGGCAGGAGTCATGAGAACAGCCGGGCCATGGCTGTTTCAGGAGTCTTACAGAACAATGTCACCCTCTCCCCCAGGTGCTGAGGCTCAAAGAGCAGTGAGTCCCATGGAGGCTCATTGCTTCTCTGAGTGTATCTGAGAACTGGGACACTACTGCCTGCTGCCAGGGTCAAGGTCACAAGGCCACATGAGGAGTCTGCACAGGACCTTCAGAGCATCAATATGTTCTTGGTTCAGTCCTATTTTGTAGATAACAAGAATAACTGTATACACTTCCCTGTCTAAAAAATAAACAGTCTACAGAACATACCCTCCCTCCCTCTAGTTACTGCACTCCACTGAGGCATGTTGTCGTCTCTGAGGACACTGGATCTCCCCAACACTCAATCTACTGCTTTGAGCCTAGCTTGTTACCTTAAAAAACAGATATTTGTGTGTGGTGTGAGTGTGTATGTGTAGGTGTGGATGTATAGGTGTGTACATGTGGGTGTGGGCACAGGTCAGAGGACAACTCGAGGAATTCAACTATCTCCTTCCACCTTAGAGGTCCTGAGTATCTAAAGGTCATCAGGCATGGCAGCAGGTACCTTTACTTGCTGGGCCATCTCAGGTCATCTCAGCAGGCCGTTTAGTAACCTGAGATTTGAAATTAGCTATTGTTGATGGCGACGAGACTGCCACATACTGACATAGAACAGGTATGAACAGGCTTCGGTACTGCCCAGGCTACCTCTTAAGTCACGAGGGCAGCCACTACCACTGCAGTTCACACTACGGCCTGCTTCTAACACAGCGCTGTTACACGGGGAACCAGGGCTAACCTAATATTTCCTCCCCTATTTCTTTGGCTTCGGACTGGGCTAAAGTCCAGTTTTAAGCCCTAATCATGTGCTCCCGTGGGGCCAGGCAGCCTTTGGTCTTCACTGAATTGCTGTCTCAGCTGCCCCTTCTTCCTGTAAGGGATGCGAGATTTTAGTAAAAAGTAACTTAGGACCCTGTGATGTTGCCACACATGCACGGCCACCCCTGTGACTACTTGTTCATGCCCATGCACACTCTACTCTGAGGAAAGGCTGTGCTCTTCCACACCACGAGGAAAAGGCCAGCACTCTCTTTTGCTGGTCGAGACGTTCACCCCTATGATTTCAGGCTCTCAGCAGCCAGCTCTTCCCTGGGGCATCACAGTTTCTGTCCACCTAACCTGAGGACTCTGCTGAGCACTGCAGTGGCTCTGAAAAGGATGGGCCAAGCTGCCTGAAGGAAGGGGAAAAAAAGGCATGAGACACAATGTGGGGCCTACCGTTTAAAGCCCATGACCTTAAGTCACCTCTGATGTGTACCCCGTGATCCTCCTCGGATCTGTCCTGGGCTCCCTCATGACACTGTGCTCAGCTGTTGTTAGGATCTACTATTCCCAACTCCAGGCATACAGAGCACAGTGGGGCCACGCTTTTTGTGTGTGTATGGCTCGAGAGGCCTGCCATGTCATGGCTTCCACACAACAGGCATCAGCCACAGATCCAAACTATCTACAGGAGGGCTTGCACCCAACTGACGGCCACCTCATCTCCCCAGAGTCAGGGTGCCAGGGGACTTGACTATGGTGAGAGAAGAGCTGGAGCAATCAAGGCCTCTAAAAGCAGGGGAAGAGGGAAGAGCGGGTGGGAACTGGGCCTGAGGGTGAGGTGTTTGTGTTAGTGAGTTTGAGCCCTTCCTCGGGGGCAGCTGGGAGGAAGCTGGGCTCTGGAAGCACAGTGCGGTATGGGGACACACTCCTTCACTGCTTTGGCCTTGGGGATGCTGTGTACTCTGCAATGCATTGCTTTTCAGAATCCGCAAGATTCATGACATAAAGGATCGAGTTTGGGAAGGACTCCCTTAAGTGGCTGTTAAGATAGCCCACTCTCGGGGGATGGCACTCTTGGTAGGGACCCTTGGCCTGGCACCCTTAACAGGAAATCATCCAAGGACAGCTTCTGGATGGCTGTTAGGGCTTTTGGATCTCTCAGGTCCTGATATGTGGAGTCAAAGGGGTGAGTCCACTCCTTTTTTTTTTTAAAGAATTTATTTATTATGTATACAATATTCCTCCTGCATGTACAAGTCTATGCCAGAAGAGGACACCAGACCTCATTACAGATGGTTGTGAGCCATCATGTGGTTGCTGGGAATTGAACTCAGGACCTCTGGAAGAACAGCCAGTGTTCTTAACCTCTGAGCCATCTCTCCAGCCCCGGTAAGTCCACTCTTAAGGGCTGGCTGTGGCCTGCTCTCAGTGAGAGCCACGTTGCCTGGCAACAGCAGAAGCAGAAGCCTAGAGCTGCAGAGACAGAGTGGATGGCTGCCATCCACGGTCCTTACAGTTCTCTCAGCTCTCCTCCAGGAGAGGTCCTCAAGAAAAACTTGACTCATGGGATAAATGAATGAGCCTCTGCTCAGTGATCAGAGAAAGAAGGTAAGACCTACCCAGCTTAGAAGGTGTTGGGACCCCTTCTGCTGGGTCTCCACCAAGACCTAGAGTGGCAATGTCCCCTTTCTCAGGCTTTGCTCATTTTCCCTAGGGAAGTTATGAAAGGGGGGGGGTGGCCACCTCGTCTTCCACTTATGGTCACTTTGGGTACCCCAGAGATTCACACCACCAAAATTCTCTTTCCTTAACACCAACCTCATTGTCTTCCTTCTCTGTCCTCATGCTCTGGGGCAGGTGTCCCTGGACTTCTATTTCCAGTGAGGCCTTGATGGGAGCTGTGGTCAGGATTAGATTCAGAAGGCAGCACAGTACAGAAGTGAAGGACACCTGTGTGTCCCTGCAGAAGGACAGCAATTGGTCATTTGTCATACTCAGTCTGACTTCAGCAGGTGGTGGCAATGGCGGTAAGAGGCTTGGGTGAAGGGAAAGACACAACATAGCAGGTTGGGAATGGGTACCCATGAAGGGTTTGCAGGCCAGGGAAAGGAGTCCTCAGACTATGCAGGTGCCTCTGAGAGCCATAACTGGCTTGAGGTATTGCCCTCCATTCTGCATTGCAAACCCACCTCACGCCCTTAATTTACCACAGATCACAGCCTCTGAAAGCCAGTCCGCACTATTTTCTACCATTTCCTTATGCTCCAGTCATTTGGAAAACAGACTCCTTTTAAGAGATTGCCATGATTTTTCTTGGCTTTTATTAGCATGTGTTAAAATCATATTATCCAAACACTACCAGAAGAACACGTATTGTTCTGAATAAAGTGCTTAAGGAAAAAAATGCAACTTATTAAATTGGACATTCTTTTCTAGTTTATAAATTTTGGGTTACAATCAGGGCACAAAGGAGAAACAGAATGCAGTATTAGAGCGAGAAGCTTCAGTAAGAACTTGGGTGCAGACATAAGACCACGTCCCATTTTCCCCACTTCCTTGCTGACCAAACACTGCACCTGCATAAAGCAGCAAACAGCTTTGTTTTAATAAATACATTTCCCTTCATTCAAATCAGAAAAGTTAATTATAGTAAAGCACTTTTTATGTGACCATTGCTTATACCTACAGGCAAGATTTATCCACAGAGTTCAAGGCGTCTTCAGCCCTCTCATGCTATTTGGGTTGGAGATTGTCTCAGCAACTACTATTGGTTTCTTTGTATGTACTGGTACTTTCTAAAACTGACACTGTAGCATTTTGTGTTACAAATGCTACCCAAGGATACAGTCTCAGCACCAGAAGTAGCAATGAGCGGGCCCTCATAAGGCTTCATTCCCAGTAAACTAGGTTTCCTTTGAGCTAGTTTTCCCATATTTGCACTCTAGACACCTGCACAAAACCCAAGTTCTGTGTGACAGCTTTCAAATCAGTGATGTTGGGGGGGGGGAGAAACAAAACAAAACCCTTGGAAATCTCTGTGTTTGCATCTTGGGTGGTCATATGGAGAACAGGAAACATTGCATTAAATACATTTAAAAACATTCATTTGCAATAAACCATATTTAAGTCTCCCAAGGAAGGTGTA
Organism: Ondatra zibethicus; assembly: GCA_004026605.1. NCBI lineage: Eukaryota > Metazoa > Chordata > Mammalia > Rodentia > Cricetidae > Ondatra > Ondatra zibethicus. The sequence continues at coordinate 163,358 of PVIU01001572.1, read as the reverse complement.
GGCTGGTGACAGAGCAGCTTGCAGGTGAGCAACCCTATCAGGAGTGGCTGATGGGAAGGTGTGGACCCCGGCAGTTGCACACACGCACTGCAAGCTTCTGGACCACAGCCCTTACACCAGTCTGCCATGCTCTGGCCTCCTTCTAATAAAAGGAAAGGAAGACTGGTTCTACCTCTGTTGAGTTCACCTTGAAGGGACTAGAAGTTAGAGCAAAAAATAATAAAATAATGAAAATAAAAATAAGAAGTCATCTTCAGTAATCCTGGGGAGATTCCCTTCCCTTCTCTCAACGTTTAGTATTTTAGTTTCATTCAGGAAAAGACTTCCCATCTCATTCTAGGAGAGCACAGCAAGCAGGCACCTCGTGTGGCCTTCACTGGGATGGTCAAGAGGAGGCTTTCTGGAAGCTAGAAGGGAGCTGCTCCTATCTTGCTGTTTCTTTCTAGGATGTGTTTGCAGAACAAGCTGGCATCACAGTGATATCTGCTGCTGCAGGAAGGGGCGACCTGCTCTCCAGGTCTGTTCCTAAACCCTGCCAGACACTGCTACACTAAAGACGGGATTTAGGGGGGCTGGGAGGCTCTCGGTCCCCAGTCCTGCCAAAGGCAGCCCACCTGGTCCCCCCTGGGCCCCCACTATCAGTAGTTCTACCTCCCTTTGACGTTTCAAACCCTAGTGACTCTGTTGCCTCACTTCTCCATTCCACTGTCCTCACTCGGAAGCCTGAGAGCTTATCGAATTAGGCTGAAAAAACAAAACAACAACAAAAATTGTACCTGCTAATATTAACGGCAGTAAGAGGCTAGCTTACTATCTGCACAGCACCATGTACAGCGCCTGTTATTCAGGCGAACTGTAGCCAACTTTTTCTTTGTCTTTTTTTTCTTTTTTTTTTGTTTGTTTTTATAAAGAAAATCTATGTAAGTTGAGGTTCAGAAATGCATATATTTTTTACTTACAAATATTCATCTGACCAAAATTCAACATAACTTTTATGGAACACTAAACAATTGTTTTGCTTTTAAAATAACATTTCATTCAAACTGTATATAATTCAGTAAAGTTTTTTTATACAGCAAGCAATGCTTAAACCCTGGAAAATCTGTAGAAAAGAGATTTTCACACAAAATAAGAAAAGAAAAATCTGAGGTATCCTTCACCCACACAGCCATTCAAACTCTCATGTACACACACGTGTGCGCACACACACTCAGACACACACTCTCTCTCACACACACACACCATTCTTGCTCACAAAGTGGCTGCAGCATAGGCAAAAAATTGTAGGTCCAAAGGAAAATGATTGATTGTTCTAATAAAGAGTCCAGGTAGCTCAGAAACAAAACAAAACAAAACACAATAATCCTCTGAGGAAAATACTACCTCAAAAAAATGTTCTCAAGATGAATTTGAGATCTAAGCCTACTAAACTGCTTTGCAAAACAGCTCCCTGCAGTCCAAGGTGACGTGTGCAAATAGAAGGAGTCAAATGAGGCTAGCTCCTGTACTTCCTTAAACAAAGGTGAGGGGTGCTCGCAGGTGCCCAGGGCTCTCCCGTCATGCCAGGTACTGCTGCAGCGCCGTCTTTGCCCTGAAATCACAAAGTTCCCGTTAGCCACCATCTCACAACTGGAACTGAGGAGAATGTCTTCGTGACTAACGGTAGTTAGGAGGGAGCTGGGCCGAGCCCAGCTGAGCACCTCCCTTATGGGGTCAGCGTGGTCTACAAGAGCTAGTTCTAGGATAGCTAGGGCTGTTACACAGAGAAACCCTGTCTCGTGGAGAGAACAGCTATCATCACCAGACATTTCCCCTGGGGTTCTCTTGGACAGCTCTACGGCGTTCCTACAGTTGAGATGGGTCTGAATTCTGACTTGTTCTTACTGCTGTGTGGATGTTATATAGCAATGCCTTGGTCTAGGGGAGGACACTGGGAAGCTGACAGAAGGGGAAGGTGCTGAGGTACCTGAAAGGGGGCCAAGAGCCTGTCAGGTGAAGCTGCCTCCTGGTTCAAAGGCCTCAGGACTATAAAGGTTAAAGTTTGGCAGACTACAAAGAAGATACAACTGTGGGGTTAAGTAGTCTGTCTTTAGAAATGGTCTTCCTGCCTAGCTTAAAAGAAAAAGCAGCTGGTAGTTGCTACTAGCTGATCAAAGTGGTACTAATAGATTAGGCCGATGACAAAGTGAACTCAATTGCAGCAATTACTATAAAGTATAGTCTTACAGGTTTTTTTTTTTAAATTTATTTTTTATTTTTATTTTATTATTTTCGAGACAGGGTTTCTCTGTGTAACAGTCCTAGCTATCCTGGAACTAGCTCTTGTAGACCACGCTGGCCTCGAACTCACAGAGATCCGCCTGCCTCTACTTCCTGAGGTGCTGGGATTAAAGGCATGCACCAGCATCACCCGGCAGTTTTTGTTTGTTTTTCCATGTGTGTTTGATACAAAGTCACTGTCTCTGGAGTCTTAGTTGGCCTAGAACTCACTATGTAGCCTGTTCTGGCCTTGAACTGGCAATGATCCTCCTGTGCATGCCCCCCACCCCCTAGTGCTGAGATTACATGCAGAGTTCAAGAATTACCTTGTTTAGCTGGGTGGTGGTGGCGCATGCCTTTAATCCCAGCACTTGGGAGGCAGAGGCAGGTGGATCTCTGTGAGTTCGAAGCCAGCCTGGTCTACAAGAGCTAGTTCCAGGACAGGCTCCGAATCCCTGTCTCGAAAAACCAAAAAAAAAAAAAAAAAAAAAAAAGGAATTACCTTGTTTAGCTGACAGACTTTAATGTGCCAGGTCATCACGTACATATGAGGGTCTTAACTGAAATCCTAGAATAGTCTTTAAAACTATTAATCCAGCCCATGTGGTGGTGTGTATCTATAACAGCACTAGAGAGGTGGAAGCAGGAGAAGGATCATGAGTTCCAGGGCAGCCTGGGCTACAGGGTGAGACACTGATCTCTCACCAAAATGACAAGGGAACCTGCTGATTCAACTGTTAGATCTTTCTAGACCTAGTAGGCTGTTTGATTCCTAGGGGGTTCCACAGAGTGTGCTCACTGTGTTTAGACTTCCTGTTATCTAATGAGTCTTTCAGGACAGACAGGCTGAGTAGCTCACTCCTTTTTGTCTTCCCAAAGGCAGGCCAGGTTCTTGCCATGTAAATCAGCTTGCACTGCAGCAAGGCTGGCCTCAAACTCATGGTCCTCTTCTCAGCTTCCTGGGTGCTGAGGTCACAGGTGAGCACCCCCAAACCCAGATAGCTACCTTTTCTTTTAAAAGGGGTTTGTGTGTGCGAAGTGGAAACCCAAAACATACGCCACACAAATTTAGAGACACAGCACCAGACTGGCCTAAAGCAAAGGCCAGAAACCACACCTATCCCAGTTCATGTTCATGAAGTCCTTTTTTGAACTTGAGATCCCCCAAAGACAATTTTAAGAAGGTTTTCTCTTCCAAGCAAATCTGAGCAAAACTCCCAATTAGCAGCCTGGCTCTCAGTGAGAGCCAACAGTCATGGAAGGAAGGCAGAGACTCCAACCTGCAGCTGACCTCACTTGCATTTGGTTCTCTGCTCATCTGATTGGCACCTGGGGTTACAAATTACTCAGACTTATCTTCTCTAACTTACAGGACAAGGGAGGCAGAAAAGCCCAGTCTATTCTATGCTTTGGGAGTTTAGAATCACTAGACAAACTGATAACTATAACAGCATGAATGCTCTACAGGTACTATGGAAGCAGAGAAGATGCTGGCATGGTTGCTGAGGGAGTTCTGAAGAAGAATAACTGTCACTGGGCATGTCTCCCTTTTGCCTGCATATCTGTCTTCCCCACTAGTTGTTCCTTCTGCTCTCTGCTGGAATTTTCTCACCTGCATTAAATGGTGACAGGTCTTGGATCTCAGTTCTTAGCACTTCCCTCTCATCTTAACTCTCTCCTTCAATAACTTTCCCCAACTCCATCTGAACACCATTCAAATCTACACCAGTCACATTTCCCTGAGTCCTTGGATATCAAACAGGCACCCTACAGTTGGCATATCCAGGCAGGAGTTCAATTCCGTCTATCTACGTAATTCCTCTGTCTATGCACCTAATTCCCATTATCCATGTCATCTCGGTAAACAGAGGCCTTCTATCCTGTTGTTCAGGGTCAAACCTAGACACCTTCCTTTGCTCTTGTTCTAAGACTTCCTGCCCTGCAGACTTGCTCCTGTCCCTTCCCTCAAGGCTCTCTAAAAGCTGAAGTCCTTATTACCTCAGGGTCCTTCCTCAGAGCCTCCGGAAGAGCCTGGAAGGCTCTCAGAGATCTGTTGGCCCCTCACCCTGTGATCATGCCCCTTCATGACTCTATTGCTCTTCCTGTATATCTGCCCTTCAGGATATGAAATTCACCCCTGTACCTCAGGGCCTTTCGACTAACTGGGCTCCCTGCCTGGAATATTCTCCCTCTAAATTCTGTATAGCACTCTCTCTTTTCAACCAGGCCTATGATGAGCCACCACACCCTCAGACACCTTTTCTAACTATACGACATGAGAGAAATGTTCTTTATTCTTTATGGGACCTGCCACCACCGGATATATATCTATTTGTTTATAGTATCTGGCTTTTGTACTAGGATCTAAGTTGCACATGAGCAAGGACTTCAAGTTATACACCCTTTTTTATAATTTATACCTAAAACAGTGAAGTTACTGGAATATAGAGTGGGTAATTTTTGAAAACACTGAACAATGAAGACATGAAAGGAAGACACCTAGGGTGGCAAATCACATGGGACAGAATGTGTAATGCCTGAAGGTATGACACTGTAAGCAAACAGGTATGACAACATTATGGGGTGGGCACGAGATAGGCATGGATGTGAAAGGCAGAGAGCATGAGGGCTTCTGAACTATCTCAACATGTATAGAGTAAGAACAGATGTCCCTAGCTGTTAACTCTCACAAGTGAGGCTGTTATAAGGGAGTAGAGGAAAAGCATGTTTTGGTGGGTGGCGGGGACAGGAACAGGAAAAGCATCTCTTTGTTGGCTAGATTTCTATTTCTCTTACCCCTCCCAGGAGTGGTGAGCTCCTTGAGACTGAAGCCCCTGTTGCAATGGCATAAGGCAGAGCTCAGTGAAGCTCTGAGCCAATGAGTGTTTCACTGTTAGTCTCTGTACTTCCCTAAAAAAGACACATGCATTTCTACTTTAATAGTCAAGGGAATGTAAGGGACCCTCTTCAGAGAACCACTAAGATGGCTCAAACTCATAATCATTCTGAATAAGATGACTGTTAACGTCTCAACTGTCTCAGCTGGATAAAGGTGCTTGCTGATAAGCATGACAACGTGAGTTTGACCACCATCTCTACACCCACATAATGGAAAAAGAGACCCAAACAAGTTGTGCTCTGATTGCCACATATGTGCCGTGGCACACCTGCACACACAACCATAGTATGTATATAAATAAATGTAAAAAAAAAATCAAATGCCACTGCTAGTTCACAGTTAAAAATGAAATACAACAATCCAAAACATCAAAAGGCTGGCTGACTGGGTTAGTAAAACAGCTCAGACCTTTCACAACAGAACTGAGGAGGGACCAAAGCAAGGCCCTTTATGTCAATACTCACTTGTCACAAAGGTTTGAGTCTGGCGACTGACTCAGTTTGTGTAGAATATCTACAATGCCCATGTCTCGTAATTTATCCTGGCGCTCCTGGGAACCTAAAAGATTGAAACTACTAGGTTACTGGACATGGTGCAGGCCACCACTCTCCACTAGCTTTACCAGAGTCACTCACTCCAACCCTTCTGTCCCCTACCTCCCCCACGTAGCTGGAGTCCTTCACACCAGAACTTTCTCACAGCCTCCTACCTGGCTTCTCTGCCTCCTGAACTCCCCTTCCGTCAAGTCCACCCTGGGTTCTGCTGATAAGTTAATTCTTGCATGGAGTTGGAGTCAGTCACATCCTTCCCCTCACACAAGACCCTGTGCCACTAGGAACCAGCTTTTAAGGACAAGCCAACAGTCTCTAGCATGCCTTGGTCCTCCTTTTCTACTCCTTGCTGCCTCTGTGATAGCACAAGTGGCATTTCTAATCTCATACTGCTCTGTCTTCCAATTAGACTACTAGCCTGAAGCCTGGCTTTGGCGTCCTGGGTTACATACAACTCTTGGTATTAAGGCCTGTGGGTTAAATCTGGTTTTGCTTCCTTCCACTTGGTTCTATAATGTTCTGAATGCAAAGCACATGAAGCTCACTGGAGTTTCTTCCTCACTAAACGGCTTAGTGACTTGTTCATGCACCACCCTCTCTACACCTAGTGACCCAGACTCTCTAGGGCCAGGTTCCAGAAACTGTACTCGTAGGCTTTCCCAGCTGACTATAATGTAGCCAACCTGGAGCTGAGATGCTCTCTGTAGTCTGACTCCTGCCTTGGTTACATAAAGAGAAACCCAGGAAGCACGAAGAACCATCCATTCATAGAGCCCACTTCTGATTTAAACTGGCTTGGCACAAAAATGGATTATGGAGCTTAGGTGAGAACCTTTCACCCAAGAAGGCTCATCATCACCTGGTCCCTGCACCACCTTGCCATGGCCCTCTGGGCCATTATGTTATCTGGATAGTCTCTAAATGCGCATCCTCAGCACAGAATGAAAGGCCCAACCCTGGATCATCTTCTCCTCTCACCTTCTTCTAAGGCAACTCAGTGCCCTCTTCACCAGTTCTCTCAAAGCTTCCTTCTTATCCTTACCCCTGTAATCTAGTACCAGGATGGCTTGAAGTGTGGGGGTGGGGTCACATCTTAGGTTAATACTATTGATTCTCACAGCAAGATGTCTCTGTGACATTAGAACCGGCTAGGCCAAGTGTGTGGGGTTTCTGCTTTCCCTGTGTAAATATTTCCTTCCAATATTTTCTTTGGGACAAGCCTCACCAATATCTTACCTTCCTCTTCATTCCATATGAGGTTTGATATACAAAACATAGCGGCAAGCTGCAGTTTGACATGTGAGTGACCCTAGTGATGTAGAAAAGGAATAAAAATCAAGATGGGGTAATTTCACAGCACGTCATTTTTCTCATGATATATCATAGGTAATTCCAAGAGCCCACAGTTCTGAGTCACAGGCCACAAACCTGAGGAGCTATAAAGTTAACATTAAAGAGGGTAAAGGTCAGGCTAAAAGCATAGGAAGTGGTGGGAAATCTGGCCAATTGAAGAGTGCAACCCTCGCCAAAGGACAAAATTTTAAAAATCATCCAGTGGCCAAACAAAACAGCTGAGGCTACAAGTGAGAAGTTTGTGCTTTGAAGCATGTGCCCAGAAAAAAAGGTACCTAACAGCTCTATGCTGTCAACTTGCCTGAGCTCTCTCTCTAAGTTACTGGCAGCAACAAACTGGACACCTAACATGTCTATGCTCTCAGACAGCCCATTCTTTCAGTCACTGGCAGTGATAAAATGGATGTAGACTTCATATTAGTTCTTCAGCTACTATCTTGCTCAAGTAGTGCAATAATTCCTCTGGGATAGGAAATGAAGCTGTGGTCAGGAGGCTCATGAACACTCAGATTTAAGCACACTTTATAGTTTACTCTCCTGATACAACTTGCTGGAAATAAGAGTGACAGAATACATTTGGCTTCTGGAACAGTGAAATTACTCTTATTTCTATAAGACTATCCCAAAGAACTAGACCAAATTGCTACCTGACTTATCAAATGTCACAACTATGACTGAGGAGCTTCATATTCTTACACATGATTCTTATTTTCTAATACGTACTGTAAGTGCAACCTCTTCTGGTTAAATTGGATTGTTTATCCCTATAAAATGCTTTCTCCTAAATGAAAGAAGACTCAATAAATACTAAACAACCTTTAGATTTTTTTCCTGCTTGTCCACTTCAAAGGTCTTAAATAAGGGCTGGAGAGCTGGCTCAGCAGCTAAGAGCATTGGCTGCTCTTCCAGAAGACACAGATTTGATTACTAGCACTCACATGGCAGATCACAACTGCCTACATCACCAGATTCATGAGATCCAATGACCTCTGAGGGCACCAGGTACACATGTGGTGCACGCACACACACACACACACACACACACACACACACACACACACACACACACACAATTAAATACATAAAGAAGTTAAAAAAAACCAGCCAGGTGTAGTGGTGTATGCTTTAATCCCAGCACTTGGAAGGCAGATGCAGACAGTTCTCTGTGAGTTTTAGAATAGCTTGGTCTACAAAGTGAGTTCCAGGACAGCCAAGGCTACATAGAAAAACCCTATCTCAAAAACCAAAACAAACAAAGGCTTTAAATAATTATGTACATCTGAACACCAACTGCATGGTATGCTCAAGAATTTTTGGAAGGCTAAGGTGGACTTCACTGCAGGCAGGACTACAGATTTACCAAGAAAAATCAAAGAACTAGGCATGGCTTCCTCCACCAGAAATTTTGGTGATTCTTCTTTTGCCTGTGAACGGGTTTAAAGACATACTCAGTGTGGGCTCATTAAGCCAGAAGAGAATAAAACCTGTCACCTGCTTCCAGCCTCTAGCTAACAATAAATAAACTGAAGAAATGGACTTACAGTATTTACTACTAAGGAATTAATTTGGCAGAGTGGTAGGAACTTAGCTTAGGTGAATATACACTGATAATCTCTTCTAAAGGGTCAACATTCAAACAGAGAGTTAAAGAGGAGGAAGGAGCTAGATGTATAAAAATCACAGGGCTGGGCTGGAGAGATGGCTCAGTGGTTAAGAGCACTGGCTGCTCTTCCAGGTCATGAGTTCAATTCCCAGCAACCACATGGTGACTCACAACCATCTGTAATGAGATCTGGCACCCTCTTCTAGTGTGTGGGTATACATGAAAGCAGAATGTTGTATACACAATAAATAAATAAATCTTTAAAAAATAATCACAGGGCTATAGCTCCAAACAGGAAACTTCCTGAAGGGATCTGATGGGTGCATATTCAAAGAGTTTGTAGGCTCTTGTAGGCTAGAGTAGGGACTGCGGGTTCCATTCTGAATCCAGAGGAAGTCCCTGAAGATTTACAAGAGACAAGATTGGACTTGAAATTGGAGTATAGTTCTAAGGCTACCTCTATCATCCAGGCAATCAGACAGAAGAGGCAAGTGCATGGACACCAGTGGAGGCAGCAGCAATAGGAAGATGTGAACAGATTCTAAACTGGTTCTGAGAAAGGGTTTGCAGGACATGCTAATCTCAATAACTGTGTGGATAGGGCTGGAGAAATCAAAGTAGCTTCTGATTTGAGCACTGCAGGAGATGGCAGAGGAGGAGACATGTAAGTTTAGGAGAGACCGACTTATAAACAGCTCAAAAGGCTGTCAGACAGCACAAGAAGATGTTGAATAGGCAGGAGGGTACCAAGTCCAGAGTCCTGAAGGGAGGTTCAGGCTTTGGATACACCTTTAAAAATGACTCAGAGATGAAAAGAAAAACAATGGAAGAGAGGAGAGTCTGTTAGGCTAGTGGCTTTCCTCCATTCATATATAAGAATCACTTAAAAATCTGGGTAACTAAGACATATCCCTGACTTTTTATTAGATGAGAATCTTGGGAGGGCAGGGATAAGGCAGGCTGTGAAAGCTCATGGGCTCTCTACTGTGCAACCAGAGTTATGGACTAGCAGCTGCAGGAGAGCAGACAGTCTGGGGTATGGTGTCAGGGAAGCCAAGAGGAAGAGATGTTTCCAGGAGGAAACAGCTGGCTGTGTTCATGTCAGCTCTCAGTAGAGAGTACAAGGAAGGAAAAGAACTCTCAGACTGGGAATCACAGAGGTCACGGGTGACCTTCACTGGAATTGCTGCAGCTGAGTGATGAGGATGAAGCCAGATTAAGTAGGTTAGAGTCAATGTGGAGGCAAGAAAGGAGTGAGAATATGCAGAAGATGCTTTTAGAAAGGGGGGGTTTTGAATAGCAGTAGGGAAACTGATGTATACAAAGACGGTGAAGTTAGGCTCCATCCTTCCAGTGCTGCAGAATGAGCCCAGGGCATGTGCACTGGCGATGGTCTACCACTAAGGGAACTTTCAAAACACAAGACACTATGTGGCAATCGAAAGACAAATGTAGGTTTTCACTCAACAACCACTGAGTAGGTATTGGGCCAGGTACTATGAAGGTGGCAGATATAAGGGTGCACATAACAACTCAATCCTCGCTCTAACAGAGACAGTAGATACACAGAGCTGTATCGCTAATGGGCTGAGCTACTCTGAAGAAAACAATGCTACAGAGATGAAGTATCAGTTCAGCTGAGATCTGAAGGGTGAGGAGGTGGGTAGAGAAGTGTCCCAGATGGAAAAGTCAGAATAGATAAAGGACCTGAGGTAGGAAGGGCTGTGACTTCATTTAGGAGCTAGAAGACAACCATGTAGTGAACAACGGGAAGGTGGGCAAACTGAGTCAGGGACACCGTGAGTCAGGCCACACAGTATGTACCAGGCCTTCAAAAGAGGCCAAGAATTTGACTCAAAGGAGCTAGGAGCTGGGGGTGTCAGGCATGTGGATCTCGTCTTCTGTACAATAGAGAATAAGGTGACAGAAAGCAATAGGAACTGGAGAGTTAACTTTAAAAGGCCAAGCAAAAGTATGAACCTATTCTGGGGAGAAGGGAGGCACAGCTTACTAGGAAATCCATGAAGAACACAAGATGGTTTGTAAACATGAATCACCCAGCTCATTTCTGTGCATTTCTCTGCAATTATTAACTATGAAATGTGCAGAGAAGGGAAGACAGCTTTGCTGGAGGAAGGAGTAGGGGAGATGTCCTTCGTGGTTGGAATGCTGTGGTGAAAATGGACAAAATGAAAGGAGATGGAGGCATTGAGCATCAGATTTTGGTGCTAAACTGACAGTGTCCTATGACGACCACATGACATAGCAGTAGGTGGCAGGGTGTGTTTAGAAGCAAACATGTCACAGGGCAATGGTGGCGCACGCCTTTAGTCCCAACACTTGGGAGGCAGAGGCAGGCGGATCTCTGTGAGTTTGAGGCCAGCCTGGTCTACAAGAGCTAGTTCCAGGATAGGCTCCAAAGCTACATAGAAACCCTGTCTTGAAAAACCAAAAAACAAAAACAAAAAAAAAAAAGAAGAAATAAACATGTCAAAGAAGTAAGGTACCAGCTGTCTAGAGGACTCACCCACCATGAGATTGAGAGACCTGAGGGAGACAACACTGAGAACCAGGATCTCAAGTCTTCAGTAAGAGGGGGATGGTGGGCAGACAACCAGGGGGGGAGCTGGGTGGTAGTGCTAACAGTGCCCACAGCACATTTTTAGAAGCTGGGTTTGCTTTTTCTGTTTCGGGATAGAAACTCTTTGACTCTGTTAGAGTAGTGACATTCTTCTGCAGTTTGTTTTCAGCTACTATGCTACAGCCCTTCTAATTCTGTAGCAAGGAAGACTAAGGCTTACCATATAATATTTGATTTTCTGCAGGATGTCATCATTGGTCATAATAAGTTCTTTTGCTGTTGTCCCGTCTGCTATGTTGGCTAGGATGCACAGTGTCTGGAAAAGAATAAAGAACAGGGATCAAGACAGCTCCCTCAGGGAACTAGAGAGATGGCTCAGTGGTTAAGAACACACGTTGCTTTTGCAGAGGAACCAAGTCTGGTTCCTAGCATCCACATGATAGCTCACAACCACCCATAACTCCAGTTCCAGGGGATCCAATGCACTCTTCTGATGTCTGTGGGCACCAGGTACACACATAGTATACAAACACACATTCAGATAAAACAAACATACACATAAAATAAAATTTAAAAATAAAGATTCCAGAAGATCATGGGGAATTTCACATCTGAAGGTGCACAGCTTCTCATGGGTACTATAATGAATGCACTGATTCTCATCTCCTGTCATTACTGTCAACCACAGTAACCACATCCAAGAGAAAATCTATGTTATGCAAACAAGGACTTGAACACTTCAGTGATTTCTTACTGGGCTTTCAGTCATAGTTATGTAAAGGCTGCTGCATCACCACATTAAAGTTATCTTTTCTTAAAAATGTGTTTCCTGTCCATGGCCCAGCAGCAGCTAGGATCTGAGTTGATATCTGTGGCTCCCGTTACCACTGAGAGCTGTGAGGATGCCAGGGGTCTAAACAGACATCTGAGACCATGTTGGTATCTGAGGGCCTTGCTGCCGCCAGAGCCATACTGATCTATGTGGCTTATGCTGCCACTGATGGTGATGTCCAGGCCCGAACTGCTGGGCCATGTCTGGGTCCATGTTCTTACTGCAGCTGGGGTCTGTGATGTTCATGACCTGTGTTGCCACAGGTCATGGAACCATGCATGTTGAAATCCAAGGGTCATGCTGGCTTGGATCTGATGGCATGGGCCTAGAAGAGCTCTACCCCTTACCTAAGGGCAGTCCCAGTGGCCCAGACCACACCCTGGGCCTTGAGTTAGCCAAGCCTAACATCTACCCCATTGATGGCCTGCTGGAGTGTGTAGAGGGACTGGTCCTGCAGAATGATAACCACAGAATCCCCACGACTTAGGGAGATGATAGGATTCAGAGAGGAGTTTTGCTGAGTGTTGATGGTGTGACAGAAGCTTTGAACCAGACCACTGACTCATTGCAACGAACACTTTGTGGGTGGGACCAACTGGAAAAAGGGTATGCAGTATGACACACCGCAACACCCAATGCTACTAGGATGAATGAAGAGGTGTTGGAAAGACGGAGGTGCAAGGTGGGTTATTTCACTTGTTTTGTTTTCAATTTATTTTTTAGGGTTGGAGGAGTTTCTTTGCGGGGGGGGATGCTGCACAGGAAGCAGGGATATGGAGGACTGGGAGGTGAGTGAGACTGGGGGGCATGATGTGAAGTCCCAAAGAATCAATAAAGAATTATGTTCCATTAAAAAAAAAATGGTTCCTGGGTGGGAGGAGTGTGAATTAGAGGTGGACTAGCACACAAAGAACCTGGTTAAATCCTGGCACCATCGAATTCTACTAAAACAACAAATTTTCAAACTCATTTCTAAGAAAAACACCTGTGACTGGCCCCATCTTATTCAATGATGCAGCCTCTTTGCTGGAAGTTTCCTAGGAGCTGCAACTTCCTTCCCTTCCTTAGGCCTCCCACGCAACTTGCTCCCAAGCTTATGACTGAACCTGTCTAGAAGCTACTCTGGCCATTGCAATTAGGACACATTGATGGTTTTTGAGAGACAGAAGAGAAAACAATATATGTAAAGGAGCTTGGTCCAAGCTGGCCTGATGAAGAGACTAGAGGGAGCCTATGCCAGCCGATGGGACAGTATATCTTGACAGGGCAACTGGAGCTTCTGTTCAGTAGAAGAGACTGTTCTTACCAGATGCTCCACTTCTGCCATTAGGAAAATCAAGACAATGGCAGGTGGAACCCACCATGGGTCCGTCCTCTGCAGGGCATCCAGGTGAAGTGGGAATAAGACACACACACTCTGACTTTGATACTGTTACATAAACAACTATATTTCACTGAAGCAAAAGGAACCAAGAAAACAAAGGTTGTTGGGTACAATGCAGGCCAGGGGCAGCTTCTGGGAGGAAGCAAATGAACCTGAAGCCCAAGAATCAAAGTCAGGTATGAGAGCTGAGGATGGGGCATAGACACAACTTCTTCCAGTCTACACCTTTCTACTGTAAGACTTAGGTGAACTAAGACAAGGAAGAAACTATTTTCTTACTCAGGTCCAAGACTTCAAATGTCCTAAGGGACTGGTCTGTGGCTTTATTTCACTTCGCTTAACACATGTCTGTAACTAGATTACTAGGCAGTGAGATCTGAAGTATGAACCAAAGAAGACTGCCTCTGGGACATATAATCCAAGGCCTAAGCAGGTAGTAGGGAAATAGTTAACCCTGGGCAGCTGGATCATGAAGTGTAGAGTGATGGCTTGTGGAAGATGTGCTGGTATGGGACAAACTATTAGACAGTATCCTAAGATGATCAGTAACGATGGATCTGTACTTAACAAACATCTTTCCTTCTTATAAAAAAAATTACTAGTGTGTGAATGTCAAAGGACAGCTGTGTGGGGTCAGTTCTCTCCTACCTTTACGTGCAAACTATTAGACAGTATCCTAAGATGATCAGTAACGATGGATCTGTACTTAACAAACATCTTTCCTTCTTATAAAAAAAATTACTAGTGTGTGAATGTCAAAGGACAGCTGTGTGGGGTCAGTTCTCTCCTACCTTTACGTGGATTCTGGAGATCACACTCAGACTGTCAGATCTGTGAGGCAAATACCTTTACCCAAGCGACAGTCTCACTGGCCTCACTGATGTGTGTGCATGTGTTTGTGTTTTATATGCAGAGAGAGAGCTATGCATCCAAGGCTGACCTCAAACTTACAGCCATATTCCTGCCTCAACCTTCCAAGCGTTGAGATTAGAGGCAGCTTTGATCTGTACTCTTTTTAGTTTAACTCACAGGGGAATAAATTAGGAAAGAGGTTGTTAGCAACTGGCTGCAAGGGATTCAAGTCTGGAACCATAGGAGCAACAGTTGTTCTTTCCACATTCTGGTCTCAGTTCAACCAACAGGACAAGGTTATTGCATATAAAAAATAATGAGTACCCAATCCTTTTTCTTTTCTCTCTCTCTCTCATTTACTTACTTATTTTTTGGCTTTTCGAGACAGGGTTTCTCTGTGTAACAGTCCAAGCTGTCCTGGAACTGCTCTGTCGATCAGTTTGGCCTTGAACTAACAGAGAACAGCCTGTCTCTGCCTCCTGAGTACTGGCATTAAAGGCGTGCACCACCACAGCCTGGCTTCTTTCCTCTTCTATTACTCAAGCCTTCCTACCCAGATCTGTTACACCACACTCATCAATGCAGGCACACTGAAATCACATGGGAAACACATTCCTTCCTTCCACTTCAGCTATTCCTTTGTGTTGATTACAGAATGATTTCACAAGCCCTACAAAGTAATACTCCTTAGTGCTAGTGAGACAATCCCTCCCTAAAGAAGACAAAGTCAAAATGCCAAGAGCAAGGTCAACCAATACATAAGGAAGTGGTGGGAGAAGGGAAAGGGAAGAATACAGAACAATAGATTGGTTCTCTTGTGTTTTTGTTTCCCCATTTCTCCTCAGAAAGGCTCAGTACTGAGCTGGCCAGAGCAGCCTAATAGGAAATAATGGAAGTGAGTGACTAGGAATGAGAATTTTAAATATTCTCAGGGAAAGGAAGAAATGCAAACATGTTAAGCCTCACCATGAAAGAATTGCCCCTCTCTTACCTACTAAAGAAGAGTTACAGAAGAGTTATGGAAAAGAGTCCTTCAGTAAGATAGATGAAGAACTGATCCATGAGCTTCAAAAACCCCAAAGACATTCAATTAGTTCTTGAGCTAAATCAGTTGAACACATGAACTAGGCAGCAGACAGGTAAAAGCTATACATACGCATGCATGCCCATACACACACATGTACACATGCACACAACACTCGTGCATGCATAATCCACTAGCATCAACAACTGAAGATCAACACTATAAAGCAGAGGTTGGCAAATCATGGCCTGTGAGTCAATCCAACACCTTGTCTAGAGAACAGAAAAATAGTAAAAATGCAACTGAAAACAATCTTTGAAGGATCAATTAAACTGTTCCAGTTAGACTCATCTGTAAGACAGGCATGGCAACACATGGGACAAGAGAGGAGATGGGCATGGTAGTTTCAATCCTAGTACTTGGGAAACTGAGACTGGAGGACTGCCAAGAGTTTGAGGCCACTCAGGGCTACAGTGGAAGGTCTAAGCCAGTCTAAAGTAGAGTAAGACACTATCTCACCCTTTCCCCCAAAAGAGAGGGCGACACTGTGGAACACTGTCTGTTTATAAAAGACAATACGAGAGTGCAATTTCATGGCGATAATCTAAAATCTTAGATGAAGTGAAAAATTCCTTGAAAGACTTATAACACCATAAGAAGAAACAGCCTTGTAAGAGAATGGGAAAAACACAGGGGCCAAAGGGCAAATGTTCCACTAAGATGTAAGAAAGAAATAGCATCAGTTCTCCAAAAATTCTTGCAGAAGTGAAGAGATACCATCTCTACCTCAACCCCAAAGCCAGCACTCTCCTATAACCAAACAAGATAAAGCATTACAAGAGAGAATTCTTGCAGTCCCGCACTTACACAAATGGAAGCCCATCACCACATGTAAAGAAAAATACAAAATGACCAAGTGTTTTGAATCTTTGAAACCAAGAAACAGACCCATCACATTCATCAGACGTTAAAAAAAAGTTTCCCACACTGATGGTGGTGCATGCCTTTAATCTCAGCACTTGGAAGGCAGAGGCAGGCAAATCTCTGAATTCAAGGCCAGCCTGGTCTACAGATCGAGTTTCAGAACAGCCAGGACTACAGAGAAACCTTGTCTTGAAAAAATAAACAATAGGTTTTTTTTTATAATAGATGCAGAAAAATGACTGAAAAAAAATCCAGTATCTACTCATTGATAAATATTCAGAAACCTACATTTCTCACAGCCAATAGTGAAAGAGAATGTTTTCTTCTAATATTGGGAACAAGGCAAATATGTCCACTCTTACTAGTTCCTATACATCCATTATACTGGGCATTCAAGGTAAACGACAAAACAAAAACAATATATGTTAGATTGTTTTCATTCACAGATAGAAAATTCTGAGTAATTTACAAAAATGGTTTAAGAGTGAACAATGAAAGATCAATGTTCAAAAATTGCCCATATAATAGTAATGAGCATTTTTATTTTACTGGAAATAAAGATTTTTTAAAATGCCATTCAAAATTGCATCAAACACATAGCAGGGGTTGAAGAGATGACTTGGTGGTTAAGAATACTCTGTTCTTCCAAAGAACCCAGATTCAATTCTCAGCACCCACATGGCAGTTCACAACTGTCTCTAATTCCAGTTTCAGGGGATCTAAGGCACACACATATAAGCAGGCAAAAGATACACACATAAAATGAAAGATCTAAAACTCCAATACCACACAGTAGGATAAATGTGGACTACAGAGATTTGAGGACAGCACAGCAGACCTGTAAACAGTTGCTACAAGGGACTGGAGAAGACTACTCAGGAGTTAAGAGCTCTGACTGCTCTTCCAGGGGACCCACATGGCAGTTCACAACTGTCTATAACTCCACAGACACCAGGCACACATGTAACACACACACACACACACACACGGCAAAACCCTCAAACACATATAATAAAAAGTTATTATTAAACTTTCATATGAGAAGAATTTTAAAATCTTCACTCACGGAGTAATGCTACCATTGTCTCTCGCTCCAGTTTTCCTCCTTCTTTGACACCATGCATGCCTTTGCTTTGCTGTCTTTTCATTGTTGCCTTTTATAAACTGCTGTATGAACAGAACTGCCTAACATGCTAGTTTTTGAACCTAGCTTCTTTGACGTGGCACAATGCACCCGAGATTCATCCACGCTGTGGAATGTAGTAAAACTTGTCTACTGTTTTATCGTCCCACCCCCAATTGCTACTTGGTATTCCATAGTCTACTCATTCCTCACTTGAGTGCCATTAGTTTGTTTTAAGTTTTTGGTGACTATGGATAAAAATTCTTATAAACATTGACAGGATTTTTTTGAAACTAGGTTTTCACTTTATATATGACTTGTGTGGTTAACTACAACTGGACCTCCACTGTGGTTCCACATCCACAGATGGAAAAATTCCAGGGGAAAAACTATGTTTGTAGTGAGTGTATATACATTTTTCTTGTCATTATTCCTTAATCAATATAATAATATGATGATTTGCAGAGTATTTACATTGTTATGAAAGAAACAACTCAGAGATTACTTAAAGTACACAGAAGGATGTCTGTAGATTATATATATATATATGAATGACAGGAGAATGAAGATTGTGGTATCCACATGCAGGGGAGAGGACCAATCATCCATAGACACTGAGGATGACTGTGCACTTAACCCTGTAAGAAAACTGCCATACCATTTCCAAAGTGTGTCATTTTGCACTCTCACCACACTCTTGCTAGCAATTATATAAATGACTGTTTAAAAATATTTGCCACTCTAGGGCTAGTGAGATGGCTCAGCAGGAAAACATTCTTGTCATCAAGTCTGCCCACCTCAGTTCCATACCCAGAACCAACATGACTGAAGGAGAGAACGGATTCCTGCAGTTGTCCTCTGCCCTCACGAGCACGCCCCCACCACACACGAGTGATTTCATGTTTGTCTAAATGCTTGCCATCCTAAAGGAGCTGTGCTGATATTTATTTTGGAGTATGTTGTTGGATGCTTTCTTTTTGTTCTGAAAGCTTCAAGCATCTACTGGACACAAGCCACCGTGTTCAATGTGCTCACACAGTTACTTCTCTCAGATGGGGTGTCTTGCCGCTTCATGCTCTTACAGTATACTCCACAGAGCAGAAGTTTCAGTGCTAGAGGAAGATAAGTGTACCTTTCCTGGATGATACTTTAATGGTCACATCTTAAAATTTTCTATTTTTTTCTACTGTATTTTAAAAGCTTTATGTCCTGTAGTCAGACTGATGACTATCTTGAATATCACCATAGAACCTTCATCCTTCATCTGGCAATGGATGGAGACAGAGACAGAGACCCACATCGGAGCACTGGACTGAGCTCCCAAGGTCCAGTTGAAGAGCGGAAGGAGGGAGAATATGAACAACGAAGTCAGGACCACAAGGGGTTCACCCACTGAGACAGTGTGCCTGAGCTAATGGGAGCTCACCAACTCCAGCTGGACTGGGAATGAACGAGCATGGGATCAAACTGGTCCCCCTGAATGTGGTTGACAGTTGGGGCAGACTGAGGGGCCGATGACAATGGCACTAAGATTTGTCTCTACTGCTTTTTGGGATCCTACTCTATTTGGATGCATACCTTGCTCAGCCTGGATGTAGTGGGGAGGACCTTGGACTTCCCACAGGGCAGGGTGCCTTGCCCTCTCTTAGGACTGGAGGGGGAGGGAGGGTGTGGGAGGGAATGGGAAGGAAGTGGGAAGAAGGGAGGAAGTGGAAATTTTTGATTGGTATTATTTTTAAAGTAATAAAAAAGGCTTATGAATACATTTTTATCAAAGGTGTGAGATAAAGCTCAAGCTTAATTTTTTGGCTTAAAAAAATGACACCCTTTTCCTACTGAATCACCTCAGTCAGTTATCACCATGATCTATTTCTAAACTTTCCAATTGATTCTTTATGTCTGTTGGCTGATGGTATACTGTCTTGAGACTGTATTTTATAGTCTTAATCAGGTAGCATGTATCTTGTACTTTTTTTCTTCCTTTATAACAGGATTGGCTATTTTAGTTCCTTTTAGTTTCCAGAGATTTTAAAAACTGAAAGACTTTTGTAATTCATAAGTATATTAATATTTATTTATTCTGGGATCATGACTGGCATTATGTTGTCTGTAAACCAACTCAGGGAAAGCCAACATTGCTAACACTCTTTTGACCTAACTCCTAGTCATTTAGCTCTACTGTTACGAACTCAGGGAGAGCCAACATTGCTAACATTCTATTGGCCTAACTACTAGTTAGAGTTTTACTGTTACCAGCCTTATAACTTTTAGTACACAGACCCTAATAAGATTAAAATCTAAGTACTTTATTTTTTCAAACTCCTTCTAATGCTACTGGGTTGTTTTTAAGCATTATTACTAACCATTCCCTGCTAATTTATGAAAACAACTAATTTTTCTATACTGACACCTTGCTTAACTTAGCTCTAGATTTTTTTTTTTTTTAAATGAGCCCTTCATGTCTGGAGAACGGTTCTGTTTCATCCTTTCCAATCTTGTGCCTTACTTATTTTGTTTGCCATATTCCAGTATTCTGTGGACGAGGAGTGCTATGAATGGACAAACTTGTCTTCTTCCCAACCAAAGGGCAACAGCAGGTATACTGGCCACCTTGAATGCAGTGGTAGTGTGGTGGTTTAAAAGAAAATGGCCCCCATAGGGAGTGCACTATTAGTGTGGCTTTGCTGTGGTAGGTATGGCCTTGTTGGAGGAAGTGTGTCACCGTGGAAGTGGGCTTTAAGATCTCCTATGCTCAAGCTATACCCAGTAACACAGTGTACTTCCTATTGTCTGCAGAACAAAATGTAGAACTCTCAGCTCCTTCTCCAGCACTATGTCTGCCTGTACACCACCATGTCCCCCCATGATGATAATGGACTGAACCTCTAACTGTAAGCCACCCCAACTAACTGTTTTCCTTTATAAGAGTTGCCATGATCATGGTGTTTCTTCACAGCAATAGAAACCCTAACGAAGACAGGTACCTTCATGGATAAATGCACCTGTGAAAACTTACATATACTACAAATGTATGCAGCTAATGTACGCCCTATACAAGTCACTTATTAGAAGCTTTTGAGAAGGACTGACTTCCAGGTAACAACTAGGCAGTTTAAGCCTCCTATTCACATCCACTTCACAATCTGTGAGAGTGTCATACCTATATGTGTCCTGTGAAAACACAGTTGTTGATCTTTTGCCCACATCTAAATCTTGCCTGGCCTTTCTGTCTCGCTGCTTTTCAGATGGATGGAATTCTACCAAGGCGAGCTGTCCTCACAGACAGAACACATCAGTGCACTTTTCCAGAACCAGCTTCTTGAATAGTGTATTTCTTCATTCTTGTATCCCAGTGATGGCTTTCAACTACTTCCAGTGATGATTAGATTATACCTTTACAGTGCAAAATTACTGCTCATCTTTAAAGCTTATTTCTTAATTTCAAATCACTTAAGATATGTGTCTTAAAATGAGTCAACTCTTTTTGTTGTTGTTGTTAAATCTCGGCCCAGCTCTCAAGTCCTAAGCTCTCTGATGTCTAGGACTGTTCTATGTCAGGGTCACAAAGGACAAATCAACTCTCCATAGCGATCTGGGGCAACTTTCTGTTTATTTGCTCACTCACATACATAATATTATGTGTGTGTGTGTTCCTGTATACACATAGACACACACATTATACACAGCTCAATGAATTCTAAACATGAACAGAGCCATGGAGCCAAACAACTGTCAGGAAAGCAAACACCAGCAGTGCTGCAGGTTCTGTGTTACCATCTTGGCAGGTCACTTTTATTTTTGTGGTAAAATGCAATGTATACAACTTCTATGATAAATTCTAGAAAATGCTGAAAGTGACTTCCAAGTGATTCCCTGATAATGGAGCTGCTGTACTTTCACACCTTCCCTAAGTATGGCCTATAGAAAATAAAGGTTCAAAATGGTAACCAAGAATAGAAGAAGCCAAAGAGTAAAGAAACCAAAACTCCCTTCAGGATAAGGTATTATCTGACTGGAGTTGGAGGAGTTTGAGTTTGGAGTTCAGGCTGTCGTAACAGAGAAGGCTTATCTCCAGTTAACCATGGAGAAAGCATTAAATCAAGCATGCTAAAAGGAGGCTGTTCCCATAGGGACAGGGACAGTGCGCAACTAAAGACTCTGGTCATATTTCCTATTCCAGTGAAAGAGATCACCGGAAGAGCTGAAGGGGTGGTAGAGGACCCTTCCTCTTGTCTTCGAAAGACATATTCATAAGCCTGCAGATGTCCCTTTGTGCTTACAATCAGGAGGCTCTCCACAGCACGTACCTGCTCTTTAACTTCAATGCTATGCTCCCCTTCCAGGATCAGAGTGACAGCTTGCATAATCTGCTTTCCATGTGTACTCATTATTTTATCTATATGCTGCAAAACAATGGGAAATCCACGATTACATCTAGGAAACAAAGGAAGAGACCACAGGAGGTCTCTTTTTCTTTCATTTTAGTTTTAGTTTATAGAGACATGGTCTCATGCAGCTAATAAAGAGCCTTAATTCCTGATCCACCATCCAAGTTCTGGGATTACAGGCCATGTACCACTACACCTGACTTACACAAAGTTTCTCAAAGTTACATGATGCACAACTGCTTCAAGCAGAACAACACAGCATATAGAACCAGATTCCAAAGACCAGGGTTTATTGTGTTTTGAAGTCATCTCTCTTCCTTTCCCATTCCCTCTCATCCCTCTCTCTCTAAGTGTGTATTATGAAGTGAACAAAAACCACTGAGGACCAAGAAGTGCAAAATGAATGGGGAGCCAGAGACATGGAAAATATGATCTGGGTCATTAATATGGCCTTAGGGTACAAATGTGGTAAAGATGACTGAAAAAACAAAGCAAGTCCGAGAAAGGCCCATTGTGTTCTTTCTCTAGCCAAGAGTCACTCACGGGGTGGTCAGGGAGCAGCAGAGAGTGCCCCAGGGACGGCACTATCAAGGCTCGCCACTCATCCTCTCTGCAATGGACATCAATATGTGTGAGGGGTACGTGTATAATGATACTAAGAGAATTTTTCAAAAGAGAAACACAGACCTCAGGAGACAATGATCTGGGCAGATAAAATAATTGACACGCCAAGGCAGGCACACATCTAGCACCAGAGACGGCGGCAGACCCACCATGCAGGCAGAGGTGGCGGCAGTTTCCAGGGCACTGGTGCAAGTGACAGACCCACATGTGGACTTGCTTCTCTGGAATGAAAGCATTTTACTGATGCACAGATGCTGAGCAAGGGAATCCTAGGGGCACTACTTACAGGCCGAGTGGAGAGGAGATTTCTAAGAAGCCCCAAAGTCTTCATCAGCACATTCAAATCGGAATCTGATAATAACCGGAAGAGCTGTTCAGTACTCAAGCTTCGTAAAATATCTGCTTTTATTTTTTGTTCAGCCTGAAATGCCATATTCTGAAAGGATTAAAGACATTACAAGAATCATGTCTATGGTCACTGTATCAAACTTTATTTTACTAGGACTTTGATCATTTCAAAGTACAGACAGAAGCTGTTATTAGTCATACTGTTTTTCTGATTCCTTTTACTCACCTATAGAGATAATAATATCCACTCTTAAAGTCTATATCTGTAAGAGGAATACAACACTTACTGACATGGGCATCTGAACAAAACAAACCCACTTATTACCTGTGAGAATAGTTCTATGTATTTTATGCTAGGTGCTATGATGGCATGCCTTATTAAACAAGAAACTCTCAGTAGGTAGGAGGTATGCCCTAACATACTAGCAACTAAGAAGGCCAGTGGCTACTTTGTTTCTGATTCTTTTCTTTTTCTTTTTTTGTTTGTTCTTGTTTTTGTTTTTTGAGGCAGGGTTTCTCTATGTAGCTTTGGTGCCTGTTCTGGAACTCACTCTGTAGATCAAGGTGGCCTTGAACTCACAGAGCTCCACCTGCCTCTGCCTCCTAAGTGCTGGGATTAAAGGTGTGTGCCACCACCGCCTGGCTCTACTTCTTTTCTAATTCATATAATAGATTAGCCCAGTTTACATCAAACTCTGTTTTAAAAAAAATGCAAAAATTAAAAATTTATATGTAGTTATTGCCCCCTAGTCAGGTGTTCGCTTCAATTAAGTAACTAAGGCCTCTCAGAGAGCACGGTTATCAATGCCACAGGGCAATGCAAGAGTCAAAAGTGCACTTGCTGCCATCAGAGACCCAGGCCACGGTAATCCACAGCTTTCTGTTTTATGAACCGAGGTCACAGAGGCTGGTGATATGAGACTGATTAGAATAAGAAGGTTCTAGAGCCTCTGGACTGCAGAACGAGATGATTAAATTGGTGTTTAGCAACAAGCCTGTGCATGTCAGAGAGCTCTCAATTCAAACCCCACAGGCTATTTAGGTGAAAGATCTGGGGAACAGTCATATTGATGTAGGTTTCTGAGTGAGCTCTTCTGCTGGAGGGACTCCTCAGTCTGAAGTGTAAGAAAAAATAGAAACTGGGAACTGACATTGGGAGAATAGTCCTGAAAAGGAGGTCAGGTAGAAAAAGGATAATAGAAAGTTAAAAAAAAAAAAGTCTTGGGAATGTTTCAAGAAGAGCTACAAGTTGTACTAAGGAGAAAATCCACTAAGAAATAATTGGATTTAGTGTTTTTATCAGACTATTATTTCTAACCCCAAGTTTATGTCAATAACTCAGCAGATACACTGTGGAGCAGGGAGACGAGTACAGGCATGAACACCATTGGAACCCATTCCCAATGCGCATTAGTTGTTTGGAAAGCAACCTCCACACATCCCAGTCCCACTTTCCCACTGGCAAGGTAGGTACATCACAAGAGAACCTAAAACCTAGCACAGGAAAAGCAAAAGGGCTCAGTAAGGAAAGACGTAGACTCATGACCTGAGCTGGAGTCTCTGAACTTACTAGTGGAAGGAGAGAACAGACCCCCATCCCCAAGTTGTCCTCTCACCTACAGCATGTATGCATGATGTAGGATTCTCCTCTGTATGCTGTGAATGTGTTTTATTACCACTGGTTAATAAAGAAGCTGCTTTGGCCTATGGCAGGGCAGAATATAGCTAGGCAGGAAAACTAAACTGAAAGCATGAGGAAAGAAGGCAGGGTCAGAGAGACACCACGTAGCTGCCGAAGGAGAAAGACTCCAGAACCTTACCAGTAAGCCACAGCCTTGTGGTAATACACAGATGAATAGAAATGGATTGATTTAAGATCTAAGAGCTAGTGAGGAATATGCCTGAGTGGTTGGCCAAACAGTGTCATAATTAATATATTTTTTATGTGATTATTCGGGTTTGGGCAGCTGGGAAACAAAAGCAGAGATTCTGGCTACAAGTGCACACTCCCGTACTAAATAAGTATAATAAAATATTGTTTTTAAAACAGCACTTACAAATATAAAGCACCCAGCTAAATATTCTAAGTATGCTTTTTAAAATCCATGTAGATTTATTCCTTTTCAAAATTTAAGTTTACTTTAATAATTAAGAAAAATGGCTCTGATCTCATAATTTTAGAAGCTATTTTTATATTTACTAGAAATTGTTCAATTACTAAGTATTTATGCACCTGTTATTTTGTCAAGGTCATACAAATTCTACAAAATACGCTAACTACGTTGGTGATTCTTACATTAGGTCAATTCAGCTACTTCTGAATATCTATCTTTCAAAACATGTACACCACAAACATGAAATTTTATGTGTCAGTTAGAACAGCAATCATTCAATGCCTGGGTTTACTATCTGTAAAGAATAAAAACAATATCCCTATATGCACACAGGAAGTAAGCAGCTCCTATGAGGAGTAGTGTATTCAGAAGAACACAGACTGCTTTTCCCAAATGAGGGACTGCTAGGTGACCAAATAAATCCTTTGATAGCTGAACCTGAAAGATGAACACAGAATCTTTCAGGCTGTAGGTCATTAGACAACTGGACTATGTTAACCAGTTTTTAAAAACGAAAATTCTAGCTGAGCAGTGGTGGCACACACCTTTAATATCAGCATTTGGGAAGCAGAAGCAGGCAGATCTCTATGAGTTCAAGGCCAGCGTGTTCTACAGAGTTCCAGGACAGCCAGAGCTACACAGATAAACCCTGTCTCAAAAAACAAAACAAAACAAAAAAAACGAAAATTCCAGAACATATGCCATAGTCATAACTTTGATAATATCTCTAGTTTTCTTATAAATTGTGACATTAAAAGGAAACATACCATTAAAGCCCAAATCCCATTCACTCGTAGAGCAGGGTTTTCACTCTGTGTTAATCCACAAAGCAGCTCTACAGCTCCTGATTCCAAAATTGGCTGATTGGAAAAGGAGGAGCAAGAAAGAATGATAAATAAATAACAATGAGAAACACAGTCCATATCAGATATGCAAACTACAGTGTCTGCTCCATCACTCATTGTATAATCTCTTTCCCAGCTCACCAATTCGAAGCGGGACATTAATGCACCATAAAAGATACCTTGAGAAGACAAGGTCTCTCTCTCTCTCTCTCTCTCTCTCTCTCTCTCTCACACACACACACACACACACACACATGCATGCATGCATGTATGTATGCCCTCTACACAGACATCCACTCACTCTTTTGGTTGCTGTTGCTGGAAACTGAATCCATTTTCTTTACATGTGTAACCATGCTCTATAATGCCCTAGACCAGAAAGACTGTAACAGCAGAACTGTGTAAAGTTCACCTATCCTTTATTAAATTGATTTTTCTTTATTAAAAACAAAACCCCATGAACTCAAAAAACTTAAAAATTGTAGAAAGGGAACCCTCCAAAACTCAGAGACATTGCATAAATAGGAAGTGCCAGAAAGAACACGAGAACCAAAGGACAGAGACATGTGCATCAAAAGGAATCTTCTGGTCACGAAAGAACCACTACCAAACACACTGCAGCTGGAGATACCACCATAAGAGCTGCACTAGACTGGGCTGTCAATCAATACTGCATCAAGGTCATGAAGGGGCCTACAGGATTCCAGCCCTTCCTGAGGGTCTACTGTCAGTTAATGTTGCTGGGGAAGAAGTTAAGCTGCCCATGCTCTAGTAAGTTACTTCCATCCATGGTCATGAAAGCAACCCTAATCAAACACAGCGGGCCACACACAAAAGTAGGAAGAAGAGAGTGAAGAGAAGAAGGGTTTCAGTAGGAGAGGGAGGAGGTGAGAAACAAGAAGAGCAGTGAAAACCATTGAAATTCACTGTAGATGCAGAAAACTGTCAAGAACAGAAATAGAAAAAAAACCTCTATTTGTTCTTCCCAAACAATGACCACTTAATATTACTTTCTGATGCAAGGAATTATTTCCTTGAAATGACTTACAATCCTGATTTTCAAAGACAACTTGTTCTTCAATTTATTCTTTAGTAAACATTGTTTGATAAGTCTTATTTATAGATTTATAGTTATTTCTTTACTTGCAATTTCAACATAGAATGACTATATACTATAATATCTTTTAGTTATTTATACACAAGGTGGCCTCAAATTCTTGGGCTCTTGGAATCAATCCTCTTCCTTCAGCCTCCCAAGCAGCTGAGAGGACAGGTGAATGCCACTGTGCGGCTTTGGGCTTTGTGACATCTATGAAGCAAGTGGAGCATGACAGGTAGGATGAACAAAGTAACGGGAAGTCATTCCAGAACTGAAAAAGCAGTGACTTGTCTCCTTCTCTACCCAAATCAAACTATTTAGAAGCAGTTTTTCAACCCAATCCACAAATTTCAACACCAACTTTATATTTAATAAAAAAGAAAACTCGGGGGGGGGGTGACGAACCTTTAATCTCAGTACTCAGGAGGCAGAGGCAGGCAGATCTCTGTGAGTTCGAGGCCAGCCTGGTCTACAAAGTGAGCTCCAGGACAGCCAGAGCTACACAGAGAAACTCTGCCTTGAAAAAGCCAAAAAAAAGAAATAAAAAGCAAAAAAGAAAATAACAGCAATTGACTAAACTTTAGCCAGATTAAGAGAAGGTCAGTACTAACCTCTTTACTTGGAGAAAATTCAAGAAGAAGGTTACATAGCATGGAAGATGCTACTACTAGGATTTCATCGGGTGCATTTTGTAAAACCTAGAATAAAAAGGGCGATGTCATTAATTCTGAAATGCTGAAGATGAGGTCATAGATGACTAAGTAAAACCCTAAACAATTATCTTTTTCAATTTGACTTTTCATACTGGAGAGTGTGTGTACGAAAAATACTGCAATTCAGAAGCTGACCTCTACTGTCCAGCAAATAGATTTTTAGTAATAAAATAGGACTAGGGGTATAGCTTAGTTGGTAGAGTGCTTGTCTAGTATGTATAAGACCCTGGGTTTGATCCCAGAACAAAAAATTATATACATACATATGAATTTTATCCAAACAAAAAAATTAAAACACAAATTTTTTATTACAATTAAATGACTATTCTCTTGTGTTCTGTTAGTCAACAGATTAAAGTATATGGAAAGGCAAATAAGAAAAATTATTAGATACATAAACAGCTTCTCAACTATGAGAAATCAAAATGAGTATGAGTACCTACCTGAATCTAATATTATATCTGAAATGTGTTAACTAAGTCCTGATTTGAGAGTTGAACCCACATATACCATGAGTATAAACTCTTCTAAAATGCTCATCAAACATTTACCCTTGGAGAAATAGAAATCACCTTGCTCTATCCTTGATGTGTATGAAAGAGAGATTTTGAGCTGAGCAACCAGAGACAAACGAGGGCTCCAGACACAGAAGTAGTTAGTTTTGGAAACAGAAAATAGTTAAAAGGTCTTGAATGGGTAATAAATTATGATTTAGCTATACTTAAAAGCTATAATTAAAAACAAACAAATGAACAAACCAGAAAACAAAAACAAAACCCTGAAAAGAAAGACTAGGCACTATAAAAGAAAACATGAATTGAGGACAGCCTTCAAAAATCTAAGAATGTCAAATCTGGCTCCATTGGTTTTAGATAAGAGATTGTGTGTCTGAAACAGACTTCTGTTGACCTGAACCAGTCTACCCCTGAGGGAGCATCTTACCAGTGTGGAAAGGCATTAGAGTAGGCAAATAACCTTTCTGAGGTTGGGGGCTCTCAGTGAGTTTCAGGAAACAAAAATACAGCAGGAAATGAGTCATGTTCAGAAGGGTTCCATATGTCCAATGGGGAAATCAGGTGAAAGAAATGCAGAGAATAGTGTCAATGGATGGGAATGGGACAAGTGCAGTGTCACATGCTGAGAAGGAAGGCCCTCAGCAAGGGAGAAATTGAAGGAATATGTTGTCTTGATAAGCCTCATAAGGCTGTATCACGACATCCTTCTAGAAACCTAAACACAAACACATACTCAATACTGTTACACCTTCCAGTGAATAGTTCGAGGGTTCATTCTGTTTCTTTTCTTTTCTTTTCTTTTTCTTTCTTTCTTTCTTTTTCTTTTTTTGTTTGTTTGTTTTCTGTTTCAGTGTTAGTCCTGGCTGCCTGTAACTCACTCTGTAGACCAGGCCAGCCTTGAACTAAGAGATCCACCTGCCTCTGCCTCCAGAGTGCTTAAATTAAAGGTGTGCACCACCACTGCCTGGCTCATATTGTTTCTTAAACAACGACTATCATCTCATTTCAAGACTTCAAAGAATAAATCATATACTCTGCCATAAAATCAACTTTCCCATAAGAACCACTCAGCATGTTAATTCCCAAGGCCTACAGTACTAGTCCAATTCCACCTTTAAAAGCAAGCAACAATACCCCACACAAAAACAAGGTCTCACTACAAAGTCCAACTGGCTTCACCTCATGATCTTCCTGCCTCTACTTTCCAGTTACTAAGCTATCAGACATGCACCCCCTAGCTCCCAGCCTACACTCCATCCTTCTATGACAGTCATGAAGGCACCCTTGCTATTTCCTACACCTTTCATACATAGCAGTTCTGCTCATGGGAAGAAATCTTGTTCTTTTTCTCTTAAAGTCTAATTAACAATTGTCCTGCTTGACGTTTCTCTTATTTCTGCCAACTGACACGCCTACTCTAAACTGAAGTTTAAGCAAGGGTAAGATCACTATTGCAAGGCCGATGTGCCTGGAGGTTTCGCTTAGTGCTCAGTAAGTACTCAAAAAGAAACAACAACAACAAAATCAAAATAAATTTTAAAATTCTGAGTAAATGAAATGCATAGTCACTTAAGACATTTAAAAAAAGTAAAGACCAAGCTGACTGTGGCTCCATATGGGGGTTCACATTAGCAGCAGCTAACTCTAAGCACCCTTTACGTTTTAATTCAGATTTATTTGCCTTGAATTCTTTCCTGCTGGTATGGGAGAGCCCAAAAGCAAAATTAATTGCCCAATCCTATTTTATATCTATAACCAGCCAATTATATTTTTTTATAACCCAAAGGCTTCAAGGAAAATTCCAGATTTGAATTTAAAGAGTGATAATAAACACACAGAAGTACAAATGAGTACTGAGAGCTCAAGCTAATAAGGAAACCTGGACTGGGATTTCCCTCTCACACACGAAACGCTGCTCTGAGAAACACATTCTCTAAGTCTGTAGCTGCTCAGAACATCTGACTTGAGACGAATATCAACATGTTCGTTCTATCCATCAGATGCAGTCCTAGACCTGGGTGCTGCTGGCCAGCTTGGCTCACAGGCTCGGTGCCAACTGCTGTGGCTTTCTCACCTTCATTAAAGGTTTCCACACCGCATGATCCTGGAAACTGGTTCGAAGCTGCTGTACAGATCTGGATAAACTGTGCAAACATCTATAAAGAATGATCAAAATTAGCTTCCCAAGAAGCCACAGCTCACATTTCAAATCAATCGCTCGGCTTTTCACAAGTATGAACGTACAGTTAAAAATGGCTATCGATACTAAGTCAGCTACAGCAAGACACCTCTCAGGCGTTGGAGGATCGGTTAGGTCACACTGCACACTGCATGACTTCACCTGAGCAGATGTTCCAGAAACATCTGCATCCTGCACTTAGTGAAGGACCGGAAAGGAAACGGGCTAAACACACAGCAAGGGATTTTTATTCAGACCATGTAAAGCTCATACCTGACAGCAGCTAACCGCACCTTGACACTAGACTCAGACAAGCCAGTCACAATCCGGTCCATCATATTTTCAGTCTCAATGATCTGGAGAAAAAGGTTAATGCTGCATAAATAACAACACGAAGGGGACAAGCTTCACTTCTTGTAATGCAAGTATGTTAATGTCCATTAAGAATTTAATGTTTTCAGCAAAAGCTTTTACCTCTCAACCATCACCTTGCAGAGGGGCAGACAGCTCACTAGAAAGACGGGGTAAGTACTCACTAAGGACAAGCCAGGATAAATGACAGGCACAATTATGTCTCTTTATTTTTAAAGATATTTAAAACAAAATTTAAATGACCTAAGTACTACAGAGGTGTGCATAAACAATCTGGGGTGAGGGGATAAGTAAAGTATGAGGCATTTCCCTGTAAGAATGATAAAGAATCATAGTTCACAGTGTCCTCATCAAGTGAATGAAATCTATAGGTTCTGACACAGCCATTCTGCGGCTCCATTTACCAAGCAAATTTAAATTAAGTGAAATATTTACAAGTAACCCTTGCTATCCTTCACCACCAGACCCTGATACATGATACCAACAATCACTAAGCTTTGCTTCTTATGGGTTAAAGTAAGATACCCTGAAATCCATCTTCATTAAGCCATGTACAGAAGAACAATGTGCAGAGGAATTATGTTAAACTTGCATAGACTTTTCTTATTATTAAGTGTTAGTACAATCACAAAAATATTAACATCATCAATGGATATTTGTTGAGTTCATGTATGTGACAGTCATCCTGCTAAGCATTTTATATTCTCTGGCTATCTGACTCTTCCACTATCTCTTCTGCTAGTGTTATTATGAACTGACATACTAGGAAGTTGAGGATTCTAAATAACACAAGAGTTACCTGACTGCAGAGTCCATATACTTAGCAACACCTGTAAAACTGCTCTGGTAAATAGTTCTGAACATGAATGATCCATCATCGGGAGGGGTTGGTACTCTCACCTGGAACACCTAGCACAGGCCAAAACGCTGAAGGAGCTGTTGATAGCACTTATGTCTGGGACACACCAGTTTAATCAGGTTATTGCAAAGAGAGAACCTGTGTTTTTTAAAAGATGAGTCCAGTGTACAACTGAAGCTGAAGTTTAAGACCACCAACTTAGAGTGACATGGGATTCAGAAGCTGGACTGCAGAGCAGGAGAGAAATCTCAGCATGTTTAGAGCCGTGTAGCAGAAGTCATTTTCAATTACCAGTGACCAGTGACCAGGCCTCTGCTATCAAGAACAGAGAACCTGGAGCCAGAGGGACGACTCAGTAGTTAAAAGCACTTCTCTTTCATAGGACCTGGCTTTGAATCCCAGCACCCACATGGCAGCTCACAACTGTCTGTAACTCCAGTCTAGGAAATTCTATGCTCTCTTCTGGCCTCCACAGGCACTACACACAGGTGGTACAGACAGACATACATGCAAAACACACACACATTAAGAGGAGGGGTGGAAGGAAACCTTGGGCCAGTGAGAAGGCTCAGTGGCTAACAGTACATGCCAATGAGTCTGACAACTTGAGATCAAGCACCTGGAGCCACAGGGTGGAAAGAGAGAAATAGCTTCTGCAAGCTGTCCTCTCACAAACATACATGTAACACACATGCACACACATATAAACATGACACACACACATATGCACATGGAGCAAGAGAGAGAGAGAGAACAAGGAACCACACTTTAGCCATAGGTCAAGAAAGGAATTTTTCATAGTGTTTTTCAGTGTCTAAACAGCCCAAGAATATGTACAATACAGTACAAGAATATGTATGTTCCTTATGCCAGATCAACCCTAATCACACTCTTACCTTTTATGAGCATCCATGCTTTGCCCATTATCACTTCTAGCCTCTCATATACCTTCTTTCTCGGGCTAGCTACCCTTTTTTAACTCTCCTATAATTTTTCCTAATGTGAATGCCTGCCCACTTCTCAGCTGACACAATCTCCTGTCAAGACTTTCACTACAGGTTCCCCCAGCCCTGTACTCACCTGCAAGAGATCCTCATGTTCCTTGTGGTACCCATCTCCCTAGCTCCACAACACCCCTAGTTCTTCTGCACTCACTTCTACTTTACAAGAACCTTGATTTTTCTCTGGGACATCAGTTAACAGTTCACTTTTTTTCTTTTTGGGGTGGGGTCTGTCTAATGTTGCCCTAGTTGAGTCTCTAACTCAAAAGCAGGTGCCCAAGTGATCCTGCCATCCCAGGACCCTGAGTGATGGGGACCACAAGCCTTATGCCACTTCTTATTGGCACCGCTCCATTCTGTCCCTTTTCTCTTTACCTTTGCTATGCTGAATAGATCAAGTTGGGTACATTGAAGCTCAAAGCCCTTCTATCATGACCCCTAGACTACTTTTCCCTCTTGTATCTTTAAGTAACTTCATCAGAGGCTGTGTGTGGATAGGAGAGTGAGACACAGGATTACTTTCTAAAAACCAAAAAACATTATCAGCATTCACTTCTGGTGTTTAGGAAACCTAGGCTTGGGCAAGACTTGAAAAAGACTTAATGGATATTTACTGGCCAAACTTAGCTGAAGAAGTAAATCTACTAAGTGATAGGATAATGAAGCAATCATATAAATATCTAATAAAGACTATCTCAATATAGCAACAGGTCATAAATACCTGAATTCAGTCAGCAAGATGGTTCAGCAGGTGAAGATGTTTGCCACCAAGCCTGGGACCCTGAGTTTGATTCCTGGCAGGCACACGCTGGAAAGAACTGACTCCCACAAACTGTCTTCTGACCTCCAAACGCACCATGGCACCGTGTACACAAATATTATTTGTGTACACACTTCTCAAATAAATACATGTAAAATAACCAAATGTTTGAAACTGCTTGGCCTCATAAAAGAGCCTAATTCTACATAAGAAATGGACTAGAGAATTCTACAAGCTTAGTCTGGCCCCATGTCAAGGTTATGACCTCCTTCCCAAAGTTACTGAGGCCAAAAATCAAACAGCCCAGGGAGAGGGAGCAGGGTGTTGACCATAATAAAATGACTGGATAGTCAACCTAGTGGGGAAGATGTAAAATATAATGTTATGGAGTGATCTGCTATATAATCTTAGGCAATCCACTTTGCTGCTCTAGGTCTTCAGCAAAACGAGGATAGCAATCATTCCAAGATATCAGCAGGCAATCAACAATCAGTTGCCTAGACAAAACCATTACATTGTTCAGAAGCAATATGGAAGCAAGGTAAACAGGAAAAAAGTCAGGGAATGACTAGACCTAGTGAAGCACACATCAAAACCAGGAAGGGCAAATAATCCAGTCCCTACATGCATTTCTGCACTCATTCATTCAGCAAATATGAGTGTCTAGTCATAAGCATGGTTTAAAACTCAAGGACACTCCATAGCAGTGATGGGGATTTCTTGCTCCTATCAAACCTGGTGCTAAATAATAACCACATGTGAAGCATGGTTAATAAAAACTCAAGACACAGAAATTGGGGTTCAACCTGAAGGTCAGAAAAGCAAAACAGCCAGCCACTGGCTCTTACTTCTAACTCAGTCTGAAATGGCGATCCTGCCTCCAGGAATCTCAGAATGAGACTGTGAGTGAGAACTGTCTCCTCTCTATAATCCCTCTCTAGTTCTCCGATTAAAGGCGTGCACCACTACTGCCTGGTTTCTATGGCAACCTATTGTGACTGCTGGGATTAAAGATGTGTGTCATTGCTGGCCAGTCTGTAAGGCTGACCACTGTGGCTGTTTTTACTTTTCTGATCCTCAGGCAAGCTTTATTTCTTAAAATACAATTAAAATGCCACTACATACATGAGTGCTATGGTGTTTGTATCTACAGCCACAAAAGCATCTAAAAGAATGATGGGACCATGGGCTTAAGCGAAGTAGAAGAAAGAAACACGAGTAAACGGAAGGTAGGAAAGATAAAGCATTCTGAAGAATGGGGTTTTTACTATTAATTGGGGAATGACCATTAATGGCCTTTCTAGAGAACAGCCAAGCTCAGAGAGGATGAAGAGCTGTTAGTGCCCACCACTCTAACAGAGGAATGTAGCCTCACACTTAATTCCAAAGTTATACACACACACATACACTGTAAGGCTGGCTATCTTGAGATATTTTCCATCTAGGGACAAAACTAACTTTTCCTAGGCCATTTATAGGTATAGATTTGAGATGAGATTGTTTTAAAGCAGATTTCAGTAACCTTGCCAGGGTTCTAGGAAGCTTAAAACTTGAGAATTTGATTCAAAAGAGGGTAAAAATAAAAAATCAGAATATGGACATAAAATTCCTGTTCAAAAGGGCATCCAGAGAGCTCACGTAAAAGAACATGACCTAACAAAGTCTCACAGCCTGAGCATTGAAGCCGTGTTTCTAGGGGAAATGGGGGGGTTGTCATAGTGAGAATATCATGAAAATGAAGATTAAAAATGTGATATAAGGCTTTAAGGAAAGGTTTAGAAATACTGACAACAAATTTTCAGGTCAATAGGGAAGGGCTTAGAGGTGACTACCGCCAAGGTCCACTGACTCATGATAGTCTAATGGAGTGCCACACTGCTTTATAGACCTGGGGTCGGAAAGGCAAGAGCAACAAACCATGTTCTCTATGATACCTCTTAATGACCCCTGTTCCATGCTCCAAAGCTTTGAAAGAGACCAAGTCACAGCACACAGAATGGAGTCTTAGGTTCTCTGAGGATGTAAGAGTAATGCCAAGTGGAAATTGTTCTGACTGACCCACAGGTCTTGTTGGAGATTCTATGAAAGAGATACTGTCCTCTGTTACAGACGCTGCATCCAACCAGAAGGGGTCCTAGTAATGGGCTGTCTTTCTAGTGGAGGCAGTCATTCCTTTTCTTCTAGGGACTGGAACTGTAAATGTAACTAAAGAATTAACTCCCTGCATCTGAAACTGATGAAAATTTAGATCGCTGGACTAAGCGCTGCACTGGTATCTGTAGTCAACACCTACATGCTGTTGCATTTGTATATTATTGCAATTCTTCTAGGAATAGACATGGATCTAGTAGAACAGGATGGGAAATCCCTGTTATCAGAACAAAAGACTTGGGGCATAAGGAAGAAATGGTTAAAGTACAGAACCCATATAACACCAAGATAGTTCACTGTACAATGTCAGCAACCCAAAGATGTCCTTTAAATACAAGAGAACTCAGTCCATAAAAAAAAAAAAAAAAAAAAAACTCTAGGAGACCCATAATCCAGTTAAGACCAGGACATAAGCCATCTTTTCCTGAGAGTTTATGAAGAGCTAGAAGGATCATAAATGTATCATTAAAAAAAAACAAAGCAAGGCAAAACACTTGAATTCATTTATTCTTCCTCAGTAAGACTCAGGAAGAAACATTCTTCAAGTACCAGAAAAAACTTAAGTTTGAACTTTAAACTTTTCTTAAAGTAGGTCAAGCAAGCTGTACAAAAATTAAACTTCATATCTCTGAGGTTTTAGTGGTATTAGTGTACTTTGCAAGCAATTTAAAATTGGTGGGTTTGGGGCCAAAGGGGTAGATGGCAAAGTAGTCATTATCTTAACATCAATCCAGGTATTTTACAGTTTAATTCCAAACAAGCTTGTGAGAAAGGTTCCCAGAAGTTCTATGAAGTGTAGTGACAGAATTCTAAAGAAGACAAAGCTGACCACAGCAGTAAAGAGCTAGAGTCAAACTCTGAAAATCAGAAGACACAGCCTCCCAGATCTACGAAGGTAGATGACTGCATCTGGGAAGTCTAATGACAGCAGGATAAAGAAGCCAGTCAGGCAGCAAGTAGCTGAGGGACATTAGGACCTGCCCCAGAGGACAGAGCAGGTGGGCATGGACTGTACAGCTTCAGTCTATTAAGTGTTGTCGTAGACAGCAATGAACACTGACCTGAGCTCTACCCCCACACACACACCTTTAACCTCTATTCTTTGAAGAAATGTGGGTTATTTCTCTCTGCTCAACTTTTCCTTATACCCAGAAAACAAAAAGTAGCACAAACATTATGATGTCAGAAGTGTTCCATTGTATATTAAAAAAACCCACATCTATAAAAAGTATCACTGCATTAATTCAAATTTTAAGTTCAATCATTAGCTTACATCAGTACAGAAGCAAGGCAGCCATCAAATTACACTTTAGTGTAATTAAATAGCAATAAACATTCCTCCACCTCCTTCTGTTTACTATCCCAGGGATGGTGAACTGTGCACTGTCCCAGGAACTATACAACATAAGAAGTTTATTCTATATATGCATAGCCATACACTTCACAGTCTTATTAAGGTTCAAACATACACAATTTACTGAGCAAATACAAGTCTAACACCTGTATAGTCCAGGTACTGCCTTTATGTAGCTTACGTTCTAGTAAAGAACATTACAGCTTGACAAAGTAGTGACTATTAAAAATCAAAGGCTCTCACATGTTACCTTGAGCTTAAATCTATTCCATAAGGAATCTGTCCACAAAATAAAATTCTGAAATAGTACCTCTAGCTGGGGATGTAATTCAGTGGTTGAGTGGCTGGCCTAGCATGTACATGCTGGGTTTGATCCCAGCACCTCAAAAGAATAAAAATAAACAAATTATTTAAAAAGAAAACACCATAGATTGAAATAATATCTGAATATTTCCTCTCTAGAATAGCTTCCAAGATAATCACATTGAGATGGTACCCTTGGAAAACACTTGAATCAA
Source organism: Ondatra zibethicus (assembly GCA_004026605.1). Classification (NCBI taxonomy): domain Eukaryota; kingdom Metazoa; phylum Chordata; class Mammalia; order Rodentia; family Cricetidae; genus Ondatra; species Ondatra zibethicus. The sequence goes on along the minus strand of PVIU01001572.1, from coordinate 126,133 downwards.
AGCAAAAGAAACAAGCATGAAGATTTCCCACTCTACAGGCCCAAGCTTCTGAAACAACTCATTTCCACGTGGAGAAGTAGGAAAGTGGGAAAGCTTTCCAGTAGAAGTTCTTCATACGAGAACCTTTGCAAACCCCTTAGAAACAGTTCATCCTAATTACAATCATACTGTGTCTGCTATGTGGCCTCCAATATATGATCCTCCTGCTTCCCAAGCACTGACTAACTTGTACTACCATGTCCTTCTATAGTCATTCTTATTCTGTGTGTACTAATTAATCACAGCAAAACTGGTATTCAGTGTAAAATAGACTTTCCGTACGTACATGAAATCCAGGGAAGAATGCCTATGGCAATTTGTTCTCATCTGTTTTAAACTTACAAGGTATAAACCAATCTTTGCTTCATTCCTAGCTACATAGTGATATATCATGAATGACAAACACACAAATGAATAAACTGTATCTCATTATCCACCTAGTACCAAACAGAAAATTGCCATGTGTTCTCTACTTGCTGCCCTGCCATCTGCTAGCATACCCTCTGCAATTCTATACCAGCTCCCCATTTTGAACGAATCACACACTCTTCTTACCCTTTACCTCACCCTTTGGCTCTACTAAAGGGATGCAACTTTTCTTAAGCAACGTAAAGGAGCAGAGGGGTTGGCTTCAGAGACTGGGACAGTCTCAGACTCTAGATTTATTTACTAGCTGCCACCTTTCTCACAGGATGGTGTGAGGTTTAAGGGAGAGAGAGAACATACCCAAGTTTACCAGTGCCCGTTACATAGTGAGTTCTCAATAATCAATGGCTGTTCTAGTCATATGGGATTCAGCTTCAAAGTACAGTACAGCTGGATTATTTCAATTGTATGATTTTTGATCCTCCAACATGCTTTATATTTGCTTACTTTTCTCTTAGATATAGCATCTTACTCAAGCAATGTTTCTAAGTAATCCACAGAATCCAGTAACAGTTTATATAATAAGTAAAAACCACAGTTTTTCCTCTCTTTTGCCCAATGTCCCCAAATGCCATCATCATTCAAATAAGAGAATTGATTTGCAGGGAATCTCTAGTGACAATGTCACACTGTTAGTGCTTAATAATGGCTTTTCAGGAAGGCAGACAATATGCTCTTACTCTCCTGGTTTTGTGGATCCCATTTTTTTCCATTTCCTTTTATAGACCAAAGACAAAATGTAAGCAGTTTTCCACCAAATCGGTTTATGGTGGTTTTTTTGTTTGTTGGATTTTGTTTTTAAAGCTATGCAGTGTCAGCAGAGTGATGCGCTCTTTGTGCTAAGGTCAGACAGGAAGTAAAGCCTTTAACCACAGGGGCTCGCACTTCTGCTTCAGCTACTCAACATGTCCTGGGAGTACAAGACAGTGAGCATGGCTACATCCGGACAGAGCCTCAAGGGCACAGGTCTGAACTCAATTTTCTCTTCCCATGTCAAAGTGTTTTTGTTCTGAGAACCTTCCTTTAATCACTTAAAAAGATAAAGTCATTCTTACAGACAAGAGCTGCACAGATAACAAGTATGTCCTGCTGACTCTCATGCTGGCATTTTAATTATGGAGAAGAGTGTAACAACAGCCCTGATTTTTGACAAACTCAATTTTTTCAAGCTCTGCTATTCCAAAGTACTTAGTTACTCCAAATACTTCACGTCCAGACAAATACTCCCAAAAAATCTAAGTTGCCCATTTGCTTTACAAATGGAAACACCAAATTTTATCCCATCTTTTGGTTTACAAACCACCTGTCTTTTAACTAAATTATAAAGAACTTATCAACTACACACCATGAACTGTATAAAAACACATAACTCCAGGTCTCCATTTAGTGAGTTCTGAGGTGAAAGTCTTTTGCTGTCTTCTGTAAGTACCTCTACTGTATACAGAGCAGTATCACACACAGGTTTGCTGTGTTCATTGTGCTGAAGGTCAAGGGACTCACCACTGTGGACATGTTGCAAAACCCGTTATCTCTTTAGAAATACTTACCATGAATGAACGTCACAGGGCTCACTCAGAATTCTTTGGAAGGCCAGCTTCAAGAAGGTAACTAACAATTTAGTCACCAATTAAGTTAAGGAAGTATAAACTCAGAACTTGTATTTAGAGCAAAGCCAAGTCCTAAAGCATGTTCTATCTGTGGTGCCATGGAAACCCCTCAGAACGTTCAAGGTGCCTGTTTCAGTACACAGGTAAGGCTTACAAGTAATTCCTTACATCTGCTCCGGGAAAGGGACAAATACAGAATTCAACACTGTGCCTTTGAAATAACCATGTAAACAATCACATTTTGTAAACCTTGAAAACATAAATTTATGGTCATTTAAACTCTTAATCAAAAGACCAACTAACAACAAAATCAAACTGTAACAAAGGATAAAACTTTTCAAGGTGAATACTTAACAAAATTTGGAGAAAGCACAAAATATGAAAACTGACTTCAAATACAAATATACTATAAAAATCTTATAGCATTAAAAATCGAGAAATAAATGCATATTTTCCTCTTTTTGAGAATTTATCTCCTAGGAATGGTGGTGATCACTTAGAGCAACAGTGTTAGTGCCAATCATGGCAGGATATACTTAGATAACAATAGAGAACGTTTTAAAAAAAATCAACATTTTTAAATGTATATGAAGTTAAAATTATAAAAGTTAAAATTAAAAATCTGACATAAGAGATTCATTACAGAAAGAGTATGTTTCTGAAATATAAGAAAGTTCTGACGTGAACTTATGACAATTTGAGCAATTTACATCATGAAGTCACTTTCTTCATTATAAATCCTTATTTACATTTTGCTGCTGATCTTTTCTTCAAACATACAAAGACATATATGGCATTTATTTAAATTTCTCTGATGAATAATTTAAAGTAATCAAAGGATGCCATTTATTGAGTACTTATTATGTGACCAACATCATGCTAAATATAAACACATTCTGTTCAATCTTTCTTACTAGGGAAAGGGACAGGAAGGATATTCTTGTTTCTCTTTTTTTCCTTATTTTCTCTGCCATTATACCTCTCAGATTTTTTTTTAGGTTCAACTTAAAAATAAAAAGCAAGTTAGTGCAATAGTGTCATCTCTAGCCCTGCCACCCAGAAGGTGGAAGCAAGAGCATCACTTGAGACCAGGAGCACGAGCTAGCCTGGGCAACATAGCCTGACACTGTCACTTTAAAAAAGAATCCCAGCCTTAGTTGCTTTGCTTCAGGCCATGTAAAGCTATTGTAATTTTCCTGCCCAGGAGACAAACTGAGTTTTTAGTTCTTGAAACATGAAATAAAAAGCATTTAGAAAGCATTAAAAGTGACATCCCCAAAGCAATTAGATTTCAACCTCACTCAAAACAACAGGTAGACTATAATTTGTTCCAAATAATTCCTCTTGCCCCTATCAGACGCTGTCTAACCATTACTCACTCTGCTGAATTTTAAGCTAACAACTTACTGCTCTTCATCTCCCCTCTACATGCCTATCACTGCTGGGCAAGTCATATAACTACAACAGCAGTTCAATTAGTCAATGTATAACTGAAGATAGCACTGTATAATGGACCTTAAAAAAGCCAGACATTCATTAAATGGAAGATACTTCACATAAGTATGGTATCACTTTAATAAACAGGTTGAATCCTCAGTCAGGTTAATTTCTACAGACTACATCATATATTTATCCCTAGAAAATTTATTCCAAATTCACAATTATACATTCTATGATTATTTTGTAAATCACACAGAGAAAGAAAATTTTTCTACATCTTACAGTGCTGAAGATGGAGCCCATAGGCCTTGGCATGCTAGTTCTGAACTACAACCCCAGCACGGCTCTTGCGTTTCTAATTAGGATACAATAGTCAAGATTACTTTCACATAAATTATGTTCTCTTTGACTCATACTCCAGGTTAGTAGACATTCAGGATTAGGATTACCCATCTATTGAAAACCAAGAATCATCTCTATTTTCTCTACGCTGTATCTAATGAAAGCCCTTGCCTATAAGGTGCAGACATCTACTTCTCCCATTTTAAAATTCTTCTCTTCTCATAATGTGTGATTGCTGGTGAAGATGGAAAAGCTCCTAGTCAAGTGAGGTCGACATATAATTTGAGAACCATTACAAAATAGTGGAATTCTACAACACAGCTCATTCATCCATCACTTTGATTACTTTGCTCACAGATCATTCATTCTTCAAATGTTTATTGTCAGCCGTGCAAGTTTAGATGCTAGGATACAGTAACGAACAACATTTGAAAAAAAAAAAAAACAGCCCTGCCCCAATGGAGCTCACATTCTAGTTCATCAAAAATATCTCCAGTTAAAAGGTAAGTGCTCGCACATAAGAGGAAAGCATTCCGACAGGCTCCCCTAGTCAGAACCCTAAAGGCAACAGCGACTACAACCAGTACTTCATTAATATTTCTTTAACCAAAGCAAAAGCAACATCCTTAGTTTATTAATTTCCTTGAGGTTTAACTTATTCTGTGCCATTGCCATTTTTCATCAACGGATACTTTCTAAATTTCTGAAACATTCCATTAGTTCCTTGAAGAGATTAAAAGAGAGGTAACAGTTGTTCAGTTTCTAAAGTCCCTGATGATCAACAGGTATGGAATGAAGCGATGGTCTTCGTATCATCACTAGAAGGGAAATGGTTTCAAGACTACAGAACTGCTCACTACTCATGGCTCTACAAGACTTAACAGTTCACTGACAATGCCTGTATCTGAAGGCTTACTGCTCTATTTCTTGATGTCCTGCCCATTGCCTGAACGTCTGCTTTCTTTCTTTCTTTCTTTCTTTCTTTCTTTCTTTCTTTCTTTCTTTCTTTCTTTCTTTCTTTCTTTCTTTCTTTGTTTTTGTTTGTTTGTTTGGTTGGTTGGTTTTGGTTTTTCAAGACAGGGCTTCTCTGTAGCTTTGGAGCCTGTCCTGGAACTAGCTCTTGTAGACCAAGCTGGCCTTGAACTCACAAAGATCCATCTGCCTCTGCCTCCCAAGTACTGGGATTAAAGGTGTGCACTATTACATGGTATCATTAGAAATTGGATTTGCCCCTGACAGAGACCAGATCTAATGCTTACTTGTTGTTACTATCAATTTAGTTACAGCTAAAAAAATCTGGATTCTTCTACTGAGCTCTCATTTCTTGTCCAGGCCCTTATTCTCTCTGACATAATCCACTCAAGAATCAGGGTCAGTTGATATAGTTAAGCTGAATTATAAGTTTAATGCAGCAAGTTCTAACTCCCACTTTGTCTTGGGCTTCTCTCTCTTCCTGACACAGTCAATGGGAACGCTTTTCACTCTTATAGTCAGAACCGTCTTTCTTTTACCCTTCTGACCAGATGTTACAAGCAGTTAAGAAATTACTAAGTATGCCAGAGTCATAGAACAAAAGACAAAAGGCCAGGAATAAAAACACCAACTTTGCTATGCATAGGAGAAGGGAAGATCCAGTCATACTAAACGACACATTGCCCTGTGCATCATTTATGTAGTTTTGCTTCTATATTCACTCAACATTTTATTTATTTATCTATTTATTATTTATTTTGCAGAGTTGTGGGAAGTGTTAACACGAGATCTCATATAATCCAGAGTGACCTCAAGATTGCTATGTAGTAGAGAATGACCTTGAAATCCTGATTCTCCAGCTTCCAACCTCCCAAATGCTGGGATTATAGATGTGTAAGACAACACCCAACTCCTGCTCAACAGGTGTTTATTGAGTTCTTCTTAAGTCATAGGAAGAGCTGAGTTCTTTTGTTGTTTTTAATGGCAATACAGTGACATGATTCCAAAGAAGACAAATCTCTGACATGGAGATCATGTTCAGTTTTACACTGAATTTTGTCTGACTCAAAGTAAAGGTATCAGGAAATGATAACACAACAGACCTTTAGCCATCTTTAAAAGCACTGAGAAAGAGATCATTCTAGGAAGACAGATGGTTGCTGTCCTCCTTTAACAACTGTGTATACTTCTCACTGTCTCTGTTTTTTGCTCTGGTTTTCTTGTATTTATTCTTCCTCCTTTCCTTAACTGACCATAATAGGACACTGTGACACATATTATTTACTGAATTATGTTCCTGTTTACAATATGAAAACCAGACCAACTTCACATTTCATCTTTGCAGCTAAAACATGCAATAAATAAATAAATTTTAGAAAAGCTTGTTTTAAGGGACCTGGGAGGGTAGGTCTACAGTCCTTGAAATTTTTTATCAATATTATCCACACATATATCAGTACACTGAAATTCTGTGTTGGCGAGAATAAATGCTACATTTTAAAAAGTAACAGTGTACATTACGAATCTACACACACACACAAAATACCATTAAATTACATAAGGCATATGTATAAAAGAGAAAGATATATTTCATGGAAAGAGTAAATTCAATCTATCCGAATACTCATTTCAATAAAAAGAAAGGAATGCATTCCAAGTAAGAGTTATCATTTTTTATATACCAAAACTAAGGATGTTTCCCACTTTTAAGACCGGTCGGTCTTTAAGCAGAGTTTGTCAGGAATTTTTTTTATAACTCTCACTTTACAATTTCTTCAGTGAGTTCTATGAACTGTAAACTACTCACCAATTTCCCAGAATTAAATAACTTCCTAAAAACTCTATGTAATCCCATCACATAAGAACAGCACAGTAACTTTTCTTCACCACACATAAGAACTATAGTTAATAATTATAACTTATTCTTTATTTGTTATCTTTCTACAGAAATGATCAACAGCCTGACCAGGAAATTGTACACATTGTAAATACAAGTTTAGTAGACTACTGATTAGACTGTTATGGTTCAAGTACTTCTAGAATATGATATCATGTATCAAGTCATCAATTCCAAAACAATCATTTATTGACAAAAAAGTACAAAGAAATGTACAAATGCACATTCTATCCCCATATGGTCCATCTCTCTAACTCCCTTTTAGTCTAGGACATGGTCTTTTGGAGATATAAGGATGGATAAAATATTCTTCCTGTTTCCTAATAACCCAATAATAAACCAGCATGTACTTAAGTTACATAGTCCATGTCATCATTAATTGTATCTTAATGAGTCACCAAGAAAAAGTCTTCTCTTGTGATACACCACATGTCTAAAGTGAACAAAATACTTCAGTGTCAACATCCATAAACCATGGCTAGACACAAGTAATATCACATCTCTAACGTTTGCTTGGAAGTAACAGTTGACAAGTGAAAGTCACAGGTGATAAAAATGGCATTTATAAGTCATATACTAAAACACTTTAAGAGAGCAAAAGCCTCTTGCTAGTTAAACTAGACTGAGGTCACTGGAGAAATCAGCTTGTTAGTTGTGCTTTTTATACTGGATTTAAAATCAAAGCCCCTCACACATCTAACTTCATTGCTTTTACTTCAGTTTCTCCAAGGATGTTTCTTGTGCAATTTATTTCATCCAACATACTTAAGGTTGGTTCCATTATGTCTCTAACAAGCCTAACATACTCTTCCAAATCCTGGTAAGTGCCAGTACTTTTAGTTTCTCTCACATTCTCCTTAAAATACCAATACAGATGGAGAGTCAGGAAATCATCATGATTAATAAATAGTGCCTAGTTGCTCTTCTACTATGACCACTCAGGACAGGACATATGGTTTTGTTGGTTCATGTCTGTAATCCCCTTGTGTGGAATCTATTAGATTGTATGTTTCTGAGTGGTAAATTCTAGCCTTTTAGTTTGTGCAGGGAGCCAGGTTAGAATTTAACACTACACTGTACATTTTACCTAGAACTACTTCCATAAAGAACATGAGTTCAGTGTTAGACTAACATGGGGACGAGGGACCAGTGACACATTTTAGAAGAGCTGGAAAATTCAGATGATCACTCACTAAACATAAAATCATCATTCCACAAAGATTTTATTCACATTAAACTTGCACAGTAGCAAAAAATAAAATAAAAATTAAAAAATCAAAACATAAAACTAAGCCACATTATTAAAGAACAATATACAATAGAGATTTGAACTTCTCAATGGCATTAGAAGGTATATCCATAAATAACATTTACAATTCTAGTGTTAGATCTTTCAAGGTGTCTAAAGCTTCACAGTGCTAGTAATGACTTCTATTAGAACACATGCAAAAAATGTGCAACATAATGATCCATATTAATGACACAAAACAGCAGGCCAGTTATTTATCATTCCAGCATGGCCATGCCTCTCTGTTCTAAAAACAAACAACCCCCCAAATCCAGGTCCCATTCATTCTTCAATTATGCCTTTTGTCACTCTGCTTTATTATATTCAGTCACTGTTAGTGCTCTTCACCACGACTTTCAGGTTGACGTCACTCCCTGCCTGCTGGCTGTCAGGACTGGGGGACGCCCCTCTCCCAGACTCACCTTCTTCCGGATGTCTTCATCGTTTGCTCCAAGAGAGGCATAGAGCTTGAATGCAGCCTGGCGGAGTTCATGGGCATGTTTTAAGTCGTGATCAAGCTACAGGAAGTAGGGAAGGGATAAATTCCAAATTAGTCCTTAAGTTACATTTTAATAAAATATAATATTATAATACAATAATAAAAATAAAGCAGAATAACTGAGTTTCAGTAAAAGTAGCAACTATTAACATTGGTACTGCCACTAAATGAATTTTCTAGTTACTTTTAGACTCTGTTCACAATTGAGATTTTGCTGTGTCTATGTCAGTGTGACTTGAAATGCAGTCTACCTCTGCCTAAAAGTGACTACTCTAACTTTTGGCATTGATATATGAAAAAAAGTGCATGCTGGACTCTTAGAGCTCAGTACTTCCAGATGGTAGTGTCAGTAGCAAAGATATTTGCTTCCACCAGCTCTTTAAAAGAGGCGCACAAAGAGAAGGCACATCTAGACTTGCAGTCTCCAACTGCAAACTATACAAACTAAATTCTATTATACCAATGTTTTCCAAATTCTGGCATTTAAAAAACTTTTAGAAATAGGGAACCCTCTGTGAAAAACCTCAGCCAACAATCACTAGCTACTAAATTATGTCCAGAGTTTTTAAAGAAAATTATTAAAATTAATTGTTGGTATAAGATAATTACGGCTATGCCTAAATAAACATAAACAGCACTGTTAGTAATTCTTCCATAAACCTGTTTCCTAACAAACTACCATAAAAATTAAAATAGAAACATTTTCTCAGGATCCTTAACTATGAATTGTAACTATACAAGGTGTATCAATAGCATTTTTAAACTAAAAGTCATAATGTAATGGTCTAAAGGAGCACCTACTAAAGGTATTATCTTGGCAAAGTGAACTCTTACTTAGTTGGCTGGTATTGTTAAGAGCACTACGAAACCCTCTTCTGAAACCTCTAACTGAATCAGCTACAACCCAGACAGTGGGTCAGCTTTGCCAATAAGCTTTGTAAGTTAGCTGCCACTGGTTTAGGATTCAGGATAAGCAAATGTTCCATAAACACAAGGTAAGCAGTATCTACTTGAGGAAGCCATGAAGAAACTCATCAGAGTAGCTCCAAAAGTGCCTACCCTGACAGCCTGAGGAAGGCTCTGCAAGGGAACCCTCACTCAGCTGAGTTCAGGAGCACTGGACCCTATACTGCAAGGGAACCCTCACTCAGCTGAGTTCAGGAGCACTGGACCCTATACTGCAAGGGAACACTCACTCAGCTCTGAGTTCAGGAGCACTGGACCCTATACTGCAAGGGAACACTCACTCAGCTGAGTCCAGGAGCACTGGACCCTACAAATCTTAGCCACATGCCAGCATAACTTACACCATACAACACAAATTTGGACTGAAATCATCCACTCATTATTAACTTATTATTATTATTATTGACATGATAATTTCTTCCCATAGGTCTAATATCTATATTTTTGTAGTTAAGACATTTTTGGATAACCCAACACCAAAACAAATCAAATTTTCATTCATGTTTATCATTTGGAGATCATTTAAGAATTATTCTGCTTTTATGATGAAAGAATTGAAATGGAAAAACAATTCAATTGTGAAGAGAAGAGGAATAACCTTCTACACACGAGTTAAGTACATTACGAGTGCTTACACAAACCTTTCAGAACAGTTTCCTGGGGCATGCTCATTTTTCTCCTTGCCTAGCTTTGGAGAAAAGCTCAGGCTGTTCAGGAGACCAGGGTCAGGACTCACTTGCATATTTCTTATTGGTGAGACATTTTATCAGTGTGAGCAAATGTCCCAGGGAAACAGATAAGGCACTGTGCCCATCACTTTTACTAGGAAAAGAACTCTACCAAGGACAAGTAGACACATAACTATTTATCTTGTTGCCTGTTTTGAGCTAGGATCTTTTATTATATAGCACAATTTAGCATCAAATTCACTGTCCTCCTACCTCAGCCTCCCAAGGGTCAGAATTACAGACATGTGTCATCATACCTGGCTTCCAACCCAGAACTTTACTTCATTTATTTATTATTTATTTGTTGGTTGATTGGTTGGTTTTTTTTTTTTGAGACAGGTTTTCCCTTTGTTGCTTTGTAACCTGTCCTGAAACTCTCTCTGTAGACCAGGTTGGCCTTGAACTCACAGAGATCCACCAACCTCTGCCTCCTGAGTGCTGGGACTAAAGGCATGTGCCACCACTGCCTGGCATGGCCCCAATTTTAAAACAGAAGACAGTGCACGTGACTAATGGTAGCACCCTGTCACCTCAGGCCTTTCTAGACAGTGAAAAGACACACCCATCATTCATTTCCAACATTCGCCGGCCGGATGAGTGGCTTCAGAAGTCAGAGTGTGTGAAAGGTGAAGAGAGCAGTCATTCTTGGGACCATGGTCACATTCATACACAGGTCCTGACCACAAGTGAAAGTCATTTTCCTACTATCCTGCCATGACCTCCTTAAATAAAGTTATGTTAATAGATTCTCTTAGCAAAAAAGATTTGGCTAAGAGGCAACAAGTCAAAGAAATACCAAACTCCAAGGAATGTTATTTTCAGAAAAAATAAACATGGGGGGCTGGAGAGATGGTTCAGTGGTTAAGAGCGCCGCCTGCTTGTCTAAAGGTCCTGAGTTCAATTCCCGGCAACCACATGGTGGCTCACAATCATCTGTAATGAGGTCTGGTGCCCTCTTCTGGCCTGCAGACATACACACAGACAGAATATTGTATACATAATAAATAAATAAATAAATATTTAAAAAAATAAAATAAACATGGCTTGGTTCTTAGTGGTCCAAATGGTATTATAGAATTTAACCTCAGGCCAAAAGAACAGTGTGAAACCAAATGGAGAAAGACAGGAAAAGGGAGAAGACAAGACTGTGGTGGACAGTGAACTGAGATCAACCAGGTGAAATTAAGAAAAATACCACCCTTGACCTTTAAAAAAAAAGGAAGAAAGAAAGTAGCACCAGAGATGATTCTGTGACCCTGAACTGAATTAGATACAGATGCAATGTCAACACTCAATGTAGGGACCCTACTATTTTGGAGATTTAGTTAAGGGAGCCAAGAATGTAATTTTCTTCTTGCTTTGGTGCTTAGCAAAAAAAGTCCAGATAATAAACATTAAACAAGCTAGATTTTAAAACCTCACAAACTATTATCTATGTTAATAAAGATAAAAGATCCCTTTACTTAAATGTGCTCTCAGATGGAATGTCAATTGTTTCACAGCTGTGCACAGGAAGAAGAACATACCCTTTTAATGTCAGTGATGGCGCTCACTGAGCTGGGGTACTTGAAGTAGTCAGCAAGCATGGCAGTGAGGTGGTCGGTTGTGCTAGCGGTTCTCTGTAGCTCAGCATCTGGCTCAATCAGATAGGCGAGTGTCTCAGCTCCTTCAACTCTCTCCTCTAGTAATCTTTCCTTACTGCACATTCGAACCAGACAAGGCAAAGTCTGAAAGCAGGGAGATCAATTATTTGCTTTTTGGTAAAGGCAAAAGCTTGATGAAGAACATTTGATAACTAAACCTAATCCAATGGTATTGGTTGGAAGTCATGTTTCTATGATACATTTCCTCAGCTGGTTTTTAGAAGTAAAAAAGTTTAAATGCAAAAACAAGCAAAATTCAGAAGATTGTTTGTTCTAGCATGCTAAACTTAATGATGTTAACAGAAACTCTAACTTGCTTTGAAATTTTATTGGAGCATCTTAGAAAAGATATGTGAGAACTCTTGACAGATCAGACCATGCCAACAGTCTATCCATCCTACCTATGTGCTCACCCTAAAAAAGAGCTGGCAGTTTAATCAGCAAAATTTCCTTAGTAATATGGTTGGGATCACATTTATTTACTTATTTATTTTTTAGGAATTAATATCTATCTACAGTTACAAAAGCTAAATATAGCTTAAAAAATTCTTACCTCTCTCAGAGTCCACCAGCTCTAAAATTTAGTGGACCATATCAATCTCCATTGTTAAGTTTTCTCAATACCATGCTAGAATGAGTGTGATATATACTCATTCATGTGTGATATACACTCGTTCAATTTTACTTCTGAGGTGCTTCAACCACCTTGACACTGGTCTTATAACATCTCTATATTAGGCTCCCAAAACTACCTACGTAGTCTATTATCTCTAAGGCTGATGCAAAGTAGTCACTGAAGTGTTAATACTTAAAGGAAGTCACCTTGACTACCACAGTCAACTGTGCTTCACTGTTTTCTAGATTCCTGTTCATTTTCCCCCCAAACTTGGTAAACTAATGAATTTTATTGAGGTTACTTACAGAGGCATAAATGCCTCAAAGAGAGCTGCATCATACTGTTCTATGTTTTGCCACAGAATCAGAACATTGTTAATTCCTACTGTTTCTTATTAGGCTAGTTCAGGCTTTACAACTCAACTACAGGGTTCTGAGGGGAAGATTTTCCTATTCTTTCCTATTTTATTCTTTTCCTAACATTCCTAATTACTACTATTTATCAATACTATAAAATTATGGGTTATCAAAGTCAATGCTCCCATCTGAAGCATCTGAAAATAATACAATGATAACGAACGTAAGAGTTAAAGAAATAAATAAGCCAGTCATTTCTAAGAAAGCCATTAGTAGTCTACATAGAGCTATTTACTCAGGGGGTTCTTAAGTCGTTTGCCAAATACTAATGCAACCTACTAATTTATCCGTTTATGAATTATTTCTTGGTGCTTTGTTCAGACAGGATCTCATTACGTAATTCAGACTGGCCTCAAGCTTGTAACCCACCTGACTCATTCTTTCTTTTCTTTTCTTCCAGACAGGGTTTTCCCTGTATAGTCCTTGCTGCCCTGAAACTTGCTCTGTAAACCAGGCTGGTCTTGAACTCACAGAGATCTGCCTGTCTCTGCCTCCTAAGTGCTGGGATTAAAGGCATGCGCTACCACTGCCTGGCTTAAACTTAATGTTCTTTTTTTTTTATAAATATTTATTTATTTATTATGTATACAATATTCTGTCTGTGTGTATGCCTGCAGACCAGAAGAGGGCACCAGACCCCATTACAGAAGGTTGTGAGCCACCAAGTGATTGCTGGGAATTGAATTCAGGTCCTTTGGAAGAACAGGCAATGCTCTTAACATCTGAGCCATCTCTTCAGCCCCCTAAACTTAATGTTCTTAATGATCATTTAGCTTTGGACTAATCTTTTCAACAACGGCAATACATTTGTCTGGTTCTTTAAAGCAAGTAAGACGCTGGAATGTGTTTAATACATGGCTAGGCTCACAATACTTGTGTGACATAGCTAAATGAGAATTATTGCCTCCACTTTCATATGCAGGAATTGAAGAGAGTAAGGGATTTCAAGCTAATCAGAAGCTCTTGGTGTACTGCCATGGAACACAGATGGTAGCTGCTTTCTGTTATTTACTCTCTTATTGGGCATTTTGATTTCTGGGTGTGAGGGTGAGGTATGTCTTTATCTGTGTAATTGGCAAACAGTACTATTTCATTGGAATTTTACATATTTTTACAATTTTATACTCTTATCACAAAGAAAGGTTGTAACAATAAAAGAATTATTTTATCGTGGTATTCATGTACATCTAAACCCAATCTTAGACTAAAAGGCATACCAATCTTAGACTAAATCTTAGACTAAAAGGCATACCACAGAAAAGCATCATGTCTAATGTCATTTTATGCAGTGCACTCATACCATAATGCCAAGTGTGCAAAAAGAAACAAGAATAGCAACATTCACACTCAACATTTTTAGAGAAGTAATTGGCTTACTTTTAATACAATACAGCTGTCATCTGTCCGAATTGCTCCAGCTCTGCACATATAAGTTAAACTGGAATAAAATAACACAAATTATTTTTGAGGTTTAAAAAGTTAAAGAAATACTATTTGCCTTTAAGAGTTTATAAACCAAACAAACAAAAACAAACCCATATACCATTACTTAAGTGACAAGATTCTGACATTCCTTATCTGAAATTCAGTTAGCTCTAAAATAAACTAACATAATTATATAAACAGTAGGCTAGCTCTAAAACAAAAACAAACAAGACTTCAAAATGCCCCCATGAGTAGGATGAGCAGAGGCATATTGGAAGCAAGGTGTTGTACATAAAGTGGGTTCTTTTATCTCTATACTTCTCTCTCTTTCTTTTTTCTTCTATACTTTTAATGCTTAAAAATTTCCCTAACAATAAAGAAAGAGATGTTAAAATACATTGATAAAAGGTTAAGGGTCTTATGCAGAAACTATCCAAGTCCACCAGCAGTGGAAATATCACAGAAGACAGGGCAGCTCTCCATCACAAATGAGAATTTGGAGGTTCCAACAGCAGCTCTGTGGGTTGGTCAGTGATTTAAGTCTACAGAGAAACAATTTACTCAATAATTGTATCTAGCCTTGAATGAAATAAAATATAATAAAAGAAAAATTCAAAAACAAATCCAACAAAATGGACCAATGATATGGCTCAGCAGGTAAGGTACTTGCTGGCAAGCCTGTTACCCCGAGTTCCATCCTGGGAACCCATAGGACCACATAAGAAGCAACTGGGGACCCACAGGGTCACATGAGGAGAGCCAGCTCTCACAAGTTGTCCTTTGACCTCCAGTGCTCAGTGGTACACATATATACATGTACACACACAATAAATAAATAGATGTGATTTTAAAAATTAAAAAAAATAGTGAACTCTTCTGCGTTTGAGTCCCTCAGGAAGCTGGGACAGGGACTAAAATACATCAAATCAGCAGAATTATTTTATTTAAATTCTAAAGGGCAGAAATTTTTGTGGTAATGTCATACTGTTAGGTTTATTATATTTTTCATTTTTTAAAAACTATTTCCATATCGTTAATTTATTTAACAAAATTATTTTAACATATTGTTAAACTATTAACAAAAGACAAATTCTTAGTTTGAATTTAAGACCAAAACCAAACAAAGAAACAGTACAAAAGTCTAAGTTTTCTATTAGAATTAAACACTTAGCACAGAACTCTGCATACACATGTTCAACATAGTATTCACCAACACCAATGTCTCTTTATCTGTCTTCCTAGCTGAGTATCTACCTGAACTAATTCTGTTATTTCACACTAAAAACAAGGAGAACATATGAGGATTTAATAATTTTCTGTAAACAATTTCAGAGTTCAGCCTTGTTACTCATACCAGGTATTAAAAAAAATGTCCAGTTTAGAAACATATAAGACAGCCCAGTGAATTTCAAGTTTCAAAATCCCAACAAGATGGTGATGTGAAGCGAGCAGATTATGCTAGTATACTGATATTCCAGTGTTAGCAGATTTTCCTCCCGTGCTGTTCTGACTTTTACCATTTTGCTGACGTGAGTTGCATCTCAATAGGCTTATCCCTCTGTAACATCTTCACAAATATCTGTGGTAACAATTCCCCATCAACCAAAACTGGAAACAAAACAGAAGACAAAGAGTAAGAAAGTCTTCTAAATCTGTGAAGTTCATAAATTAAATCACATAGGTGTCACCGAAAGTTCCAGCCTACCATTTACCAGGGTCATCGATACCTGGGGATTTTCAAAAGCTAAAACTGAGAAGCATTTCAGTGCTTGCATTCGAACCTGTAAAGACAAATGAAGAAACAAAAAACTATATTTAAGTTTTGAAATATGATTTTAATTTTTAAGAATCTAAACTTCTCTTCTGAATAATTATTTAATTCTACTTAAATAATGAGTAGGCCGAAGTATAACTCAGAGCACTCAAAGGCTTAAGTTCATTCATTAGGACGGTGGGAAAAAAAAACTAAATTAAAATACAGCACCATAGAGATAATAATAATAATACTTGCATATCCAAAGACTACAGCAGAAGTCAAATCATTTTTGAAATAATAGAAAAGGAAAAAGTGAGAAAGTAGCAGGTCAAATTGACAGAAAAATACCTAATCAACTCTAAAAAGCATTATAGAAAATGGAAGTTTTATAAGGTAGAAAGAGGAAGCTTAAAAATAATTACCAAGTGCCTTTCAGGTGGGACATGTCTGTTTCTGTACTGAGGAGTGAAGCAAAGGGTTCTGGGGTTTTTTGTTTTGTTTTGTTAGTATTCTTATAAACATGTGAGGTGGAATTGGGGCTTAAAACACAAAGCAATGTTAGACTAAAAGTTCGAGAAGGAGAAGCTAGACTCTATGTTGACACCAGCGGCTCCGCAGCAGAGCATTCACCAGACGACCATACACATCCTCACCACTGAGCCTGACCCTTAGGAGGCAGGCAGGCTCTAGCAGGGCAGGAATGGGACAACCCTGCCCTCCCCTGGGAATGCTCTGCAGCGTTGGCATGTGCCCTCAAGTGGAGCCTACAGGATTCTAACGACAGCATATTATTCAGACACTTGTTTCCTCACAAACTCCTAAGTTTTAAAATTTGCTATGGTCAATAAACCTAGTGCAGAAAAGACAGGAAACTGAAAACTGGGGAACTAATGAAGTTGGAAGATGGCAGAAATGAGTGACTGCCTAAAAAACCGTTGGTCTTTCTTCTGTTCTTTAGAAAAGCCCATGTGAAATACACAAGGGGCATGTGGCTGGGTATTAACAAGAGAACCACCAGCACCTCTACAACTTCTTTGCTTGTTTTTTGGGTTCTTCTGTTTGTTTGTTTGTTTGTTTGAAACATGGTTTCTCTCTCTGTAGCCCTGGTTATTCTGGAACTTGCTCTGTAGACCAGGATGGCCTTTAATTCACAGAGATTCACCTGTTTCTGCCTTCCAGGTGTTAGGACTAAAGGTGTATACTGCTAGGCTGGAGAGATGGCTCAGTGGTTAAGAGCACTGGTTGCAGCCAGATTGGGAAGGACCAAGCATGGACCAAATTGGCCCCTTTGAGTGTGGTTGACATTTGCATGGCTGGAGCAGACTGAGGGGCCACTGGGAGTGGCACCAGGATTTATCCCTGTTGCTTGTACTGGCTTTTTGGGAACCTATTCTCTTTGGATGGATGCCTTGCCCTCTCTGAGGATTGGATGAGGGTAAGGTAGGAGGGTATGTGGAGGGAGTTGGGGGAGGGAAGGGAGAGGGAATTTGGATTGGTATGTATAGTGAAAAAGGATAGTCTGTTTTCTTTAAAACACACACACACACACACACACACACACACAAATAAAAGAGTACTGGCTGCTCATCCTGAGTTCAGCTCCCAACAACAAATACATGGCAGCTCACTCACTATCATCTATAATGAGATCTGGTGCCCTCTTCTGGTGTGTAGACAGAACACTGTATACACAATAAATAAAAATACTATTTTATTTATGAATAATTTATTTAAAATAGTATTTGTATTTATTCTTTTAAATTTTCATATATGCATATAATGTATTTGATCATATCTATTTCCTGTTACATTTTCTTGGTAACTGATTGAAGGAAAACTCACTTTTCTGTATGGATGTGGGCAATGGTTGGTTGCCTATGCCCCAGTGCATGGCCCTACACCCATTTGCACATGGTCGGAACTGACTGGATTCAGAGAAGTAATGATGAAGATATTATACAATTATATCATCATCATCATCCCAGAGGGCATGAGGTTGGGAGGGAGCCAAGGTGGTGAGTCCCATAGACAGTTGGAGATATTAAGTGTTTCTTGATGTCCAAGTTCTGACAGTCTCTATATGGCACAAGGCAGAGGAAATGGCTTCAGTACATAGCTCCATGCCCTGTTTTTGGCTAGTTTTGAGCTGGTGTCATATCATTCCTATACTGTAAGCATTCACCATGACCAATAACCATATGGTGAATGCCTTACCAGAAAGGAAATGAAGGACAAAAGGGCAGACAGTGTCACCATAAGCAGACAGAGGACAAAAATTAGTGCTTCTCTGTTCTGGCTTATTTAGTTTTAACAAGACACAGGATAATGTCCCTATTTCTAAAGCCTGATAGATAAGTAACTGTGAATTGCTAAAGTTTTGACTTAATGTTTAATAATGGATTATAATGCTGCCATCTCTACATAAAAAACAGTAAAGAAAATTATTAAGCCTGAAAACTTTTGACATCTTAACTCAAAACACAAAACAGAATACATTCTTATAGTGATATTTTCATTTGTATTTTAACAAATAAAGCTTGCCTAAAGAATAGAACACAAAGCAGCCACACTAGTTAGCCATACAGGCCAGGCAGTAGTGGCACACACCTTTAATCCCAGCGGCCATACTAATTAGCCATAGAGGCTGGGCGGTGGTGGTGCACGCCTTTAATCCCAGCACTAGGGAGGAATATGAGGGGGATGAGAGAAGAACTCACTCCTCTTTCAGTCTGAAGATTTCAAAGAGGTAAGAGCTTTCTAGTGGCTTGGCTGCTTTGCTTTTCTGATCTTCAGGCTTAACCCCAATATCTGTCTCTGGTTTTTATTAATTGTGCTACACATTCTAAATGTTGATATGTATGTAGGTATAAACTGCAGGTCTGAGTCTGTGTAGCTAGAGAAAGATTCCAAATATAAAACCCAAAGTCTCCCCGATCCAGTTAGCTACTGCTCCTGCACACTTGAAGGCATCACCTTGAGCAGCAGGTTTAGCACTGTGAACTGATCAGAGAGACCTGCAATACTATTTTACAAATGAAAATCCACAACTCATGGCATAAAATGTTCTGAAAAAAATGAAGAAGGAAGGGCAATGTTTTTCCAATAGAAGAACATCCTGCAGTAACATGTGTCCTGTACCACTCTACTGATGGAACATAGCACCCTGTACGACTGATGGAAGACAGCGCCCTGTACCACTTTACTGATGGAACATAACATCCTGTATAGATGGATAGAAATCTACTGATCACAGTTAGAAGCAATAAAATATGTAGGATCACAGTAAGAAGCAATAAAATATGTAGGATCACAGTTAGAAGCAATAAAATATGTAGGTGTCTTTCTTTTAATGAAAATGAAGATAAAATCTGACATAATTTTTTTCATCTTACTTTGTAAGAGGGTGAGGTTAGTAGGTGAGCAATGTTCTGTACTGCCCCATGGTTAAACAAAATTGTTTGATGATCTGGTCCCTGCAAGAAAAGAGAATAGAGTAACACATTAACAAAAATCATGCTTCTGATTAAACCACTTATCTAAGTAAACTACATTTTCTATAGCACAGATTTCATAGTTGCCCCATGCTTGAACAAACTCAAACCCCAAAGCAAGGCAGACAGACCTTAGTACATAAAGTGCCTGCCATAACTTCACCATGACATGTTTACATCTCCCTCTTTACTTCCAAAGAATAAAGAAGGAAAAAAGAATCTAGCTCAGTAGTTCAACCTTCCTAAAGCTGCAACCCTTTAATGCAGTTTCTCATGTTGTGGTGACCTCCAACCAATTTATTTATTGATACTTTATAGTAGTGCTATTGTTACAAATTATAATATAAATATGTGATATGCAATCGCTCCCAAAAGGGGCTGGAGTCACAATCCAAAAGTTGAGAATCACAATTTAGGAGGATGAGCTACAATAGTGGATATATGCTTATGTAGAAACTTAGGTGATAAAAATAAATTCCCAGAGTACAAGGGCACAGTGTACTTATTATCAGCTATCCACCCATGAAGGTGCAAAATATCCTTTATAACTGCTTGACAACATCCTCAAGGCATAGGTTTTAAGCACATTTTCCTTACTTAAACACTCATTTTCCCTGCTCACTTACACACCTGTAGATAAAATTATGGGCACTACTCACTGAGGGCTTACTGTGTGACAGGCATTGCTCTAAATGTTCTCATTCAACTGTCTGGTTTGAAATAACTTGTTTATTATAAACATTATGGTGGAGATTATTATGGGGGAGCCAAGTAAAAAAGGGGGAGCCAAGTAAAAAAGGTCTCCTATAAATCTCTCTCATTTTAAATCTCATGAAACTGAAAAGCTTCTATACAGCAAAAGAAACTGAACTATGGGGAAAGGCAGCCAGAGATTGGGAGAAAATCTTTAACAGCTTAGTCAACTGACAGAGGATTAGTGTCCAGATTATACAAGGAACTCTAAACACTAAGAAAATGCTGTCTAAACACTGGCGAGTTTACTTATCTGAATGGTCACGTAGAAGAGGACTGCCTCAAACGCTTGTACCTCTCTGCTCCTCCTCTACAGCAAGCCTTTCTGTGATGTGAGGAGACCTAATTATAATGTGTTATCTTCTATTCTTTAAGATATTTCTTAAATATGAAAGAAGCTGGGCATGTGGCCTATAACTATATTCCACTATTCTGGAAGTTAAGCAAAAGGATCACTACTGAAAACCAGCCTAGGCTATAAAACAAGACTGTCTTAAGACAGAACAGTCGTCATGTGTGGTACTGTGCACCTTTAGTTCCAGCACACAGAGGCAGAGGCAAAAGTTTTGAGTTTTGAGGCCAGCCTGGTCTTCATAGTGTTCTCAGTCAAGGCTATACAGTGAGACCCTATCTCAAAACAAACAAACAACAAAACCCAGAACAGAAAAGAACAAACTGTATATAAACCAATGCATGTGTATGCTATATCCCATTTAAACTCAAATGGTAGAATGCTAAATACACTGCTCTAGCCCTTTAAATTCTCTTCACAATGTATCTTAGACATATTAGTACATATGTATTTTCTCTTTTGTCCTATGCCACTTCTATTAGACAAATGTTCTATGACTATTAGATTTTCAGTTTCTTGATTTCTCTCTAAGGTCCAAACCATCTCTCAACAGTCGTACTAACAAAAGCTGCATTGACAAATGCCAGGGAACAGATCCAGCACACTGCAATCCTCCGCACAGAATTGCTTCCTATTTGTTGAGACGCCTTACTTTTCTTTATCTCAAGAGATGGCAACAAGTAGTTGTTACCAAACAAGGTCTTCCTTCTTTCTAAGCCTCTGCACAGGGTTGTGGAAAGAACTACAAGGAAAGCCAACTGGAGAAGAGAGCTCACCTTGGATTTTTGTCAAGTGTCTCTTTCATCTCTGCAAGAATCTAGTGGGTAGGCAGAGAGGCGACACCCACCAGGCGGTGATTACATAAGCCCTTTCAGACTTAAACACCAAAGAAATCTCAGAAATCTGAGATACTGCTTACAAAGCAGCAACAATTTAGAAATTAGAATTCTAACAACTATTATCACTAGTTCTTTTTTGTATCTTGATAACTCAGCAACATTCCAGCATGTAATTATGACTAGTTTATAACACAGTGCTTTAGTAATCTTCTTTTTCTGTCTTGTTCCTCAAAGCATATGAACTGACTTAATGCTGATACTAATCTATTGGTTAAGTCCTATTCCACTTAATTTTAGCTAAGTGGGCCCCATGAATGAGTCTTAAAATTCTATTATAGATTTTATTTATTTGGGCCTATATGCAAAAAAGGAACATGGAAGCAAAACATTTTTGTGATTAAGGGCAATATAAAGACCATATGGACAATTGTTTTCAAAGATGCATAAGGATACTGTGTATTTGTGAAGCTGATCTTATATTTTGAGTCATTACTGTTGTCATGAGTTCATAAAGTTCCTTGAGGTTTAGTTAGATCTCAGAATACTTAAATGTGATCATTTAATAATAATATTAAACTATCAGGCAAAAAAAAAAAAGATTAGCAAAGGAGTTTTTTTCTCTGATAAAAATGTTTCTTAGTTGTGGTTGGAGGGTGGCTGGAACTAATCTCCCCTGTAAAGGAGTAGTGATATAATGGCTCCTTCCTCTAGGACAGCAGCTGAGATAGCACTGAGCAATTTCAGGTGCTGAGAAACTTCTGGTGCAAACCCCAAAAACTGCTTACAGGGATGGGTCTAAAACATCATTCTATTGTTATTAATACTTACATCTTGTGTGTTTGAACCCACTGTTAGCAAATGAATTTCAATAAAGTTTCAACTATGAGTTGGCCTACATACTGTCAAAACAATCAAGATAAGAAATCTATAGGATTTTTTGACCCCACCCCAAATCTTATATTTTAGGCTCTGATAATCAGTTAGGGGTTGGATGGGGCTTAAATTAATTAGATTAGGATGTAGCTGCCATTTCTGAAGCAGGTGAACTAATATTATTTGGTAAGATAATGCTAAACAGCACAGAGAGCGACCCTCCTGCTGGGAGGTGCTCCTATTTACTCCCTCCTTCCTGAGGTCGGCAGCCCCTCACCTGGCATCTGTGTAACACATGATAGGAAGATGGGTAATGCTATCCTCAGCCACTGGCTGGATCACCAGAACATAAGCAACAAACTGGTTACAAGTTAGAAAGTATTTAGAAATCGTCAAAGACTTCAAATAAATAATCACCCATGGTTACATAAGAAACTATTCAATATATAAAGCAAAATAAATAGCACTTTTCAGTGTAGGTTGGAGCTTTTTAAAAGCACAGAAATTGGATTTTTCAGACACTGAGTCCATGGAGGACTCTGAAGGATAGTGCAAGGTGCTGCTGGCTCTGCACTCTTCCCATGCTGCAGAGAGACCTTTTCATCCTGCAACAACAACACGCTGCCCTCTTGACAAGTCGGTTATGCTAAACGGAAGCTTTCAAGCACTTCCTTTAAGTGAAACGGTTAAAGCGCTCAATAAGGAAACAAACATACAGTATGCTGAAGTCAATAAAACCTATATAATGCTGAGATGTCAAACAGCACACTCACCCCTAAGTATAACAATCACAGCCAGAAAGCAAACCAAGTGTGTGTCAGGCTTCAACAATCAGCTCTTTGGTACACACAAGTTTACAGTGAGAACATTTACTCTAGTTCTTACTTTGCAACAGTGTGAGAAGATCTGGCAGATATACTCCTGGGTGTAGCGGGACCTGCTCAGCAGCGCCATGAGATGCGGAATCACCGTGGCATCCTGGATGGAAGAGAAGGGGCAGACAGCAACAAGGAACTTAGGTGTTAAGCATGTGTGACAAAGTCTTTCTACAAGAAAGTACATAACAAAGCTTCTTATCTTAATGGTATTAAATAAAGTCTCTTTAAGGATGAGTAAAACAAAAGTGTCATGGCCATCAGAACTATTCAAGCAGGGGATAAGGAAAGATATTTTCATATTCATCCTTGAAAATAAAATACAAGAAGGAACTTAATTTCTCTCCTGTAAGTAACTAATGTTCTTGCTATAAAACAGCATCATTGCAAAGAGTAGGAAGAAATCAGTTCTGAAATCAAAATGTGATGGGGTGACTTATTAACACAGACAATGTTAAATGGCCTATACAAAAGAAGTGGTGTACAGAATAAATCTGTCATTTTGGGTCTTGGGATGTTATGGTAAGCACCTCTAACAGTTATGATGAGTTAGCTATTTTCAATGTACCCAAGACAGGACACTTCAAATGATTAGAAACTTCTCACATAAAGCCCACTGCTAGGAAGGAGAGATGGCTCCATGGGTAAAGTGCCTGCAGCACAAGTTGCCATGCAAGCAGGAGGATCAGAGTCCCGATTCCCAGTACCCACATAGGCATGGCAGCCGACCAGTAATCCCAGTTTAAGGACAGACAGGGTAGTCTCCAAAACAGGCCAGCTAGGTAGGCTAGCTCAATCTATGGGCTCTGGGTTCAATATATAAGCAATTTCTGGCCTCACATGTGCAAAGACATCAATACAAATACAAATACACACACACAAGCACACCACAGGCAAAACCAGATACATATAAAAATAGTTTAAAAGCCTGCTAGCTTACTTATTGCTGACACTCACACGGTGGCAAAGGAAAAGAGAATCCTGCTTTAAAGTTTTCCAAGACTCCTTTTATTTGTAATGCAAAAGGAATCACAAAATGAAAGGGTATTTTTACACTGAACCAGATTTAAAAAAAAAATAGGAAAGTTGGCTCAAGCTTCCTAGGAAAAGTAGACCACATTCCTGAACTATATTCATGGACAAATGTGCACACAAATTTCCAAAAGATGTTCTCCATAACTGATTCTGATTCTGTAAGCCTGGAGGAGGGACATAAGAGTCTGCAGCCTAACTAATTTCCCAAAGAAATTATGCTGCTCTACAGACAAAACCAGGTGAGAAAGAAAGAACGCCCAAGATATAGACGGGCTAAGTAGGGAAACAGAAGGCTGTAATTCCCTAAAAGTAGAATCACTGCCCTTGACTAGCACTATTAGTATGATCCATTGTGTTGTCATGAGTAGTTAAGAACAAAATAAAAAACTTAAAACCTCAAAATAGCCAGAAGAGCCCAGAGGCTGAGAATGAGCAGAAGAAAGAGGGGCTGAGCAGGAGGCATATTCTAAGACTGCTCACTTCTAACCCACTTCTCCCTCTTTCCTTTCTTCTACTGCTCTCTGATTCATCAATGTCATCCAACAACCCCCAATCCATTTCCTCATATGTGTTCCTCTCTGCCAACTGAATTTCTGTACCTGTATCATCTGTATCACAGATGATAAAGAAAGTTACATAACTGCCTCTGTTACCTGTTCAATAAATAGGATTCCAAAGTAGAAACCCCACCCTTCCTCACTGGACTGTCTATTTAATGCCTGAGCAGTTCTGACAGCTGACCTCTACATGATCCAGCTAGCTAAGCACACTGAACAGCTCTGCTGCTGCCCACACCACACTGCACTGCTGCCCTGACATTTAACACTTTTGAATTCTCTATTGTCTCTATGATAGAAAATCTCCAAGGCATAAAATCAAAATGTTTCATAATTTAGAAAAACATTCTCCCTTAATTTACATATAACCAACACAGACATAAGCCTTTAAAAACATCATGCAATTAACAAATGGGACCTCCTGAAATTGAGAAGCTTCTGTAAAGCAAAGGACACAGTCAACAAGACAAAATGGCAACCTACAGAATGGGAAAAGATCTTACCAAACACACATCAGAGGGCTGATCTCCAAAATACATAAAGAACTCAAGAAATTGGTAATCAAAAGAACAAATAATCCAATAAAAAAAAATGGGGTACAGACCTAAACAGAGAACTCTCAACAAATGAATCTCAAATGGCTGACACTTAAAGAATGGCTCAACATCCTTAGTCATCAGAGAAATGCAAATCAAAACAACTCTGAGATTCCATCTTACACCTGTCAGAATGGCCAAGATCAAAAACACTAATGACAACTTATGCTGGAAAGGATGTGGGGTAAAAGGAACACTCCTTCATTGCCGGTGGGAGTGCAAGCTGGTGCAGCTGCTTTGGAAATCAGTATGGTGATTTCTCAGAATATTAGGAAATAGTCTTCCTCAAGAGCCAGCAATATTCCTTTGGGTATATACCCAAAGGATACTCAATCATACCACAAGGACATGTGCTCAACTATGTTCATAGCAGCATTATTTGTAATAGCTAGAACCTGGAAACAACCTTAATGCACTTTGACCTAAGAATGGATAAAGAAAATGTGGTACATTTACACAATGTAATAAAAAATAAACGGCATCTTGAAATTTGTAGGCAAATGGATGGATACATCACATTGAGTGAGGTAACTTAGACCCAGAAAGACAAATATAATAAGTACTCACTCAAAAGTGGCTTTTAGACATAAAGCAAAAAAAAAAAAAAGAAAGAAAGAAAGAAAAAGAAAAACAGCCTACAATTCACAACCCCAGAGAACTTATACAACAAAGAGAACTCTAATCTACATGGGAAGTAGAAAATGACAAGATCGCCTGAGTAAATTGGGAGCATGGGGATCATCGGAGAGGGTGGAGAGGAGGGAGGAGGAAGAGGAGTGAAGAAAAATATATAGCTCAAATTTAAAAACAAGAGTTCTCAAAGTGTGTAAACTGTCATTTGCTTATTTACAAAGTCAAGAACATTTAAGCAGAAAGTCAAATACTTGTTGATAATTCCATATCTAACAGTTATGGTGAACACTAGGCAAATTCAAAATAAATTGACAAAGAAATCAAACTATGACTCAAAAATACCCAAACTCACTGTATACAATAGCTCCTCTGGAGTGACAGGGCTGGTGAAGATTGTCCGTAGGCATCGGAGGCAAGCTTCAATGAACTTCAGGTCTGGGGATAGTAGTCCTATTAAGAGAAACTACATGTGAGACACATTTTGGTTTGGTTTGTTTTTTTGAGACAGGGTTTTTCTGTGCAGCCCTGGCAATGCTGGAACTCGCTCTGTAGACCAGGCTGGCCTTGAACTCAGAGATACACATGCCTCTGCCTCCTGACTGCTGGAATAAAAGGCATGCGCCACCACCGCCCAGCATGAGACACATCTTTCACCCAGCATTAAAGTACAGTAAACACAATATGGAGAAACTGGTTCTCGACATACCTTGTAGTAAGGCAGGGATAATATGGCAGTCTAGTAGAGACTTGACATTGTTTTCTGTGCCCATTGCAAGACTCCCTAACACCACTGCACATTCAGTTTTCAGCTCTGTGCTTGAGGTTTCTTGTTGAAGCAAATACAACAATCTAAAAAATAAGGGGGACTTGGTAAACAAACTGTAAAACAAAGGTAACTAATGTAACAAAGCAATGTGATAAGAGTAGTGTGGGAAATATATCCCACATAATAAAAATATGGTAGACACAAGCAATCAAAAGGCAGAGCTGTAAAGCACACTCCCAACTGATACTTTTACAGCAACCCCTGTACCCAGGGCTCAGGGAACACTGCAAAAGAGTAGGCAGAGAGACTGTAAGAGCCAGAGGAACAGTGAGGTTGTTGTGAGACTGTGTTTCCTAGGAATGTCAGATCTACACCATAAGGTCTCACCACATGACGCACTAAACATGGGTAACACCAACAGACAAGTTAGCATGGACAGGGAAATCTCACAAGGCTTCAACCCTAGATAAAGAAGTACAGGCAAGTAAAGAATGCTGAGAACAAGACAAAGTTTTCTCAAAAGAGCATGCCAATTGGTTATCCAGTATCAAATGGTCATCTCTGAAAACATATATATACAAGAAACATTATACAGACTGAGTAAGCTGTATTTATATATTTTATATATTTAGGACTATTCACACACACCAACAATAAAAAAGAAAAAGAGAGCAAGAGGGAAGGTTTGGAGAGATAAAGAGAAGGGAGAAATGGTGTAATTATATTATAATCTCAAAAAAGTAATTAAAGATAAAAATATGATTGTCTGAACTTATTTGGATATTTTTGAGAAGTATTTATTTATACCATCTGTTAATTCAATTAAAAAAAACAGCGAGAGACAAAAATCTAAGAAACTGTCTTTTTTTTTTCAAGACAGAGTTTCTCTGTAGCTTTGGTGCCTGTCCTGGAACTAGCTCTTGTAGACCAGGCTGATCTTGAACTCACAGAGATCTGCCCATCTTTGCCTCCCGAGTGCTGGGATTAAAGGTGTGCGCCACCATCACCCAGCTGAAACTGTCTCATTTTATACAAGATAAATATCTCAGTTTACCAAATTATAAGCCTGAAAGTTGTAAGCAAGTGGTCTCTATAGAAACAGCACCATGCTCCATGTTATCTGCTACTTCCTAGTGGGTCAGAATATGAACACTCTCAATGCCAAGTTCTATTGAATCTTAAATGCAAAGTAGAAATGGACCCTGAATTCAGAGCAGTAGTTCTAAGACATCTTCTTACTAATTTTTGTAACGAAAACGTTCAGAGTCCTTGTGAAGTTTTTCGTGAATGGAAAGCTTTCTTCTCTTCCTAATTATCCCATTCCAGTTTGAGGTCAGCTTGCCAAAGAACTACTCCCCAAATCCTCAACCTCCACCACTTATGACTAGCTCCCTTATTCTATGAACCCTGATGCTCCCTACACATGCACACACGTGCACAGACACACACACACTTGTGTTTATGTGTATATGCTTCCTTAGAGATGGCTCTGTATTTTAAAACATTTGTTTTAAAAAAATGCATTAAAAAAACAAGAAAGCATATGATAAGCAAGGGGGGATCTTATAATTGAAGAAGTACATTACAAACTTAGCATGAATGAAGAAAAATAAGTTAGTAAACATACCTTGGAACAGCTCCTAAAACAATGAGGTTGGCTTTCTGTTTATTGTTTCCAATTACAGCATTTTTCATGTCTCTGAATTCAGAAGAAAAAAAAACAAATATGCTGAGACAGCATAGGAAATTATCAAACCAACTCTTTATCATGCAACATCTTGGGTTATGCAAGTCTAGAAGTGAGTGACAAACCCCAACCCTTGCCACCTAGAGTGCTGAAAAGAGGAGACAGAGCAAGTCGCTAACTGGCTATGGGACTGTACAACAGAAGGCAGTGAGGATGAGAAATCCTCAGTCCTGGTAAAGACTTCCACTAAAAATAAGCTGGTTTCTTCTAACATGGACAACAATCCTTTGAATACAAGAGTATGTTAGGCCACCTTTAATACAGGTCGGGAGTAGAAGACAAAACACCAGCTGATGGAACCTACCTGACTTTGTAGCAAGGACCACTCTGTTCCACCTCCCTCTCTTCATTCATATCTCTGTGTGTGAGTGTGCACATGTGCATGTGAGTTTGTGTGTAGCATGCGTTTACTTTAGGAAACAGGAAGATTCTTAGAATAAAGGAGATGATCATGAGTGGTGGAGGGCAAGGATTTGGGAAATAATTATTTGATCCTAATGTTTCAATGTGGTTCTTCTTCTTCTTCCTCCTCCTCCTCCTCTTCCTCCTCCTTCTTCTCTCTCTCTCTCTCTCTCTCTCTCTCTCTCTCTCTCTCTCTCCCTCCTCTTCCTCCTCCTCCTTCTTCTCTCTCTCTCTCTCTCTCCCTCCTCTTCCTCCTCCTCCTTCTTCTTCTCTCTCTCTCTCTCTCTCTCTCTCTCTCTCTCTCTCTCTGTGTGTGTGTGTGTGTGTGTGTGTGTGTG
>PVIU01001572.1:0-96716 GCA_004026605.1 Ondatra zibethicus | reverse complement strand
AGCAAGCATTCTAAATCACTCCCATCTCTCTAGGCCCTGAACATTTCTTATGATTTCATTTTGTCTGCTTGACTAGTTTATTAGTTGTACCCCTTTAGGGTTTGATTTTGTTTTTTAATGGCTTCTTTAAAATTTCCAATGCAATATTTCACTTCCTTCATTTTTTCTTCATATGATATCCCATTAAACATCAGAAAAGACTTGTGAATACATTTCCATTCCCATTCTTTCTGTGTACTGCTGTGGTCATACATTTGTTGGTTAGAAACAACATACTATATAGCATTAGTATTTTTGCTTAGGTATCCAATTATCTTTTAAGAAGATAAAACATTAATTTTTGTATATTTTTTATATTTGCTTTTATTCTAGCCAGTTTTTATTCTAGCCACACAAAGCAGAGTTCTTTACTTCAAAGTTAAATTGTATTCCAAAATAAGACTACTTCCATAAATTCATATTCTTGGATGGCCCCAAAGGATATGTACAGAAAATATAAATATGGCAAAACAATCTCAAAATTAGCAATAAAACGCTTTTAAAGTACTTGCCTTAATTGATAAGAACTGTCTGGTACAGAGTACAAGAGGGCTATTTCCTAAAGAGCAATGTTCTACAGGTGGGGAAGGAGCGTTACTACACCCAAGGGCACCTCAGACACTTACAAGGATGTCCAGGGAGACTCCCAGTCATAGTTTTACAAATGAGTGGAAAACCCTTTTTGTACATATTTAAAGCAAATGACATTTTCCCCCCAGGAGTGTATATGTCACATACATAAAAGAGAATTCTTATTTAGTCAAAAGTTAAGCATTTGGGGCAAAAACTTGTGGGCCATCTGACTGTGTACACATGTCTCCTATCTCCCCTTTCACTGTCTTTGAACCACCTAACCTTAAAATGGTGCTGAGACTGTTTCCTATCAACAGAAACAACAGATGGCTGCTCTCTGGAGTATAACTGAGCTCCATCTGTACATACAAGGAACTGTTTTGTATCTATTGAACCTATTTCAGTATTTCTAGCTGCCTCCTAACCAATTTCTAACATCACAGGCCTTCATCATGACCCTCCGGTGACCAGTGCTGAGGAACTGAAGAAGAATTTGAGATTCACCAGGCCCAGGGAACTCTAGGCCATACTGCTCAAGAGCTCTTTACTGGGGCTTCTGGAAGTTTTTTACTCCAGGATAGCTCGTGACTCAAAGCTGGGAGAGAGAAGCACCGATGACACACTAAGGAGTCTCATCACTTTGCCCGGCTGTGCTCAGAGGGCTTACAGCTGTTTCATTACGTCCTTGACTATGCTAAAGTAAGGAAAGCAAGCATTTTGCCCCTGGCATTCATTGGGCAGGCAGAAGTATCCCCTCTCCTCAGGAGAGTAAGCAAACTGCTATAGGAACAGGGCTTACAAAGCAGGATAATGTAGGAAAGTCTATTCTATGTCAATTACAGTCCTTCTGCTAGTTAAATACAAAGAAAAAAAAGCTCAGCATTTTGGGAAGTTAGAACCAGTCCAGGAGTACTCACTGTATTTGAGTCATCAACACAAGAAACAAGCTGTCTCAGGACACCCTAGCAGTTCTTGCAATCAACTACCTCAGGTTTCTGCAGTAGACCTAAGCATATACTATACTATACTATACTATACTATACTATACTATACTATACTATACTACTATAAATCATCTTATCTCTATAAGCAGGGAAGGCGTTACATTCTTCTGGGGATTAAGCGTATTAAGTTGGTACTAATACTATGAGTCTAGAAGATAGTATATGAGTGTCCCAAATAATGAGGGAAATTAGATGAGAGGTTAAGGCCACGGTTAGAGGCACTCGGGCTCTCAGTTCACTCGCCTCTTGTCTCACAAAATCAGCTCTCCCAGACACTTTGTCCCTGTTTCAGATAGCAGAGGTCTATTATACATAAAAATATTTTGCAATCTTGAAAGTTACAATCCTAGAAAAAGTTGTACAGTTAGCAAAACATGATCTGGTAGTAAAACGGGGGAAGGAGGAGGTGAAAGTAACCTTTAAAAAAATCAACAAATATGTATTTCCATCACCAACCACATTTATTGGCTGGGAGTATGGTTCTATGGCAGAGAGCTTGCCTAACATGCCCAAGGCCTTGGGTTCAATCCTCAGCACCTAATGAAGACACATCAAGGGTTAACCAGCCCTCTTCTGCAATCCTTCAGCTATCACGGGGGAATCCTGGTATGTTTAGAGATGCACTGAAAGCTGATGTCACCACACATTTCTGATGATAGTTTTATGTCTTGAGGCAAACACTGAAACTCCTTGTTTTTCCATTAGCTCAATATCTGAGGGTAGTAAGTCTTACACAGACTGATCTAACCCTATCTATAAACTTTCCCTCAGATCTTCTGGATGATTTAAAACAGATAATTAACTATTCACTATGAGCCTATTAGGCTTAACGATATTCATTAAGGTTTTTTTAAACCAAGTTCTGATATGCAGTTATACAACTTAGTAGAATACTAAGGCCTCAGTAAAGAACAGTTAGTGAAGACTGTACATTTGGGCTCCTACTTCCTGATCAAAGCCTATTGTTTTCTCCTTAGAGACAATTTCTGAATCACTGCCACACTAACCTACCAGTTGGTCACACACCTTCACCAAATCCCTTGGTGTTTTCTTTCAGTCTATGCTAAGTGTAGCACACTCGCCGACTCAGAACCCACCTGCTTAGTCTCTGTCATGCCAGGTGTTACTTAGGTTCTCTACTATAGAACTCTCAATCCTTGTTCCTGTTTCCCCTTCCTAAACTAAGCAAAAAATGAGATGTCTATCCGTACAATAGTCTGTAGACACATTCCAAATACCCAAAACCAAAGTAAAGTGTTTTACAGACAAAAGACAAAACAAACCAGCAAAACCAATTTTGTAATTCTCTTAATAGTCTGTATCAATGTTTAAGAAAAAAGGAATTTTTGCTTTAGCTTCAGTAAGTAAATGTATCCATGTTACACAGAAATGTTAACAGCCAGAAAATTAAATATATTCAGCTGTTACTCTAGTAACCTAGCAGGTTCATGAAACTGTTAGGACAGACATGACAATCACCTCATTTACGGACAGTAGTGTCTGCTAGTCTGCCTGTCATCATCTACTCATCCCTGTCCTCAGTCTTCTGGTCTAAGATTGAGGTCAATGTCACTCCCTACAGGATGACCTGACAGCTCCAGGTTTGGATAGGTGTTCCTCTGGGAGCCTTTAATTAAAGAACACTTCAATCTGTTATGATTCCCTTTTATAGGCAAGAATGTAAGTCTGACCTGGAAATATCAGAGATGTATCTGTAGTTACTTGACTCCATTAGGCTTCTGAATCCTCTAGAGAGAGGCTATATTCACTATTATGTACACTCACAGCATAGTGCCTGGCACTTGGCAGGTACACAAACTCTTTCATGTTTGGGGATAATAAAACATAAGAAGCTAAAGAAGAAATCCCTCAGCAAAACAAAGGTCTACTCTGATTTCAGACATACTAAATTAAAGTTAAAATAAAAATATCTATGTATGGGGGGTATGATCAAGATAAGTTGTTTACATACAAACTGTCAAAAATAAATATTTAAAAAACCAAAACAAACAAAAGGAAAACAGAAGAAGAACACTCAGGTAGAAAAGTTTAAACCACATGTTTTGGAAATACTCCATTTTGGGAGATGGGAGGAGTCGGTAATAAAATACTACAAGTGCACCTTAATGCACTTGCCAGGTAAAGAGTTCAGCTATAATCTCAATTTTGCACAGCAACGGATGGTTTTAGGAAACACAGAGTATTACATGGAGATCAAACTTTTTACTTTCACTTCCTTTTTCTTTGTTCTGAAAAAGATTAGAGATAAAGGGCTCAAATATTAAACACAATGTATGGTGCCTACCAAGCAGACATTTAAATAGAGCATAGAGAGACAGTAAACAATATATATACCTTGCTGTTAAAATAGTGTCAAAAAAGAAAGAAAAAACGTAATTGGAATCTAGAGAGGCTGAAGAAACAAAGTTTCAATCAGGAATAAGCCTATATTTATTTCTAAATAGTGAAAAGATAGCGCAAAGTTGAACCTATCATCATCTAAAAATAAAGTAACATTTAAAGTTGGCATTCCAGATGAAAGATCAGCTACACCAGTTTCATTCTGAACCAGCGTTATTTCTCAGTTACTGAGACAGCTCTCGCTTAGAAGAAAATGCTATTTTCTAGTCATTTTTGTTCTAAATGGTAAGAAACAGCCGAATAATAGCCTGGGTACTATAAAGTACAGTCTGGGTATAAGGTTTGGCCGATTTTGATATGGAGACATATCAAAGACAATAAGCTGTAAATTCAGAAGGAAAAAAGCCACATATTTGTGGGTAGCTAAGAATAAAACAATATCTTCAAAAAAGAAGGCAAGGGCTGGAGAGATGGCTCAGAGGTTAAGAGCACTGACTGCTCTTCCAGAGGTCCTGAGTTCAATTCCCAGCAACCACATGGTGGCTCACAGCCATCTATAATGAGATCTGGTGCCCTCTTCTGGCATGCAAGCATACATGGAAGGAATACATAATAAATAAATAAATCTTTTTAAAAAAGGCAATATAATATATCTTATTACATCATCCAAGATGAGTTTTCAACTTCTCCCCTTTTCTACTTTTTGTTTGTTTTGGTTTTTTTTTTTTTTGTGTGTGTGTGTGTGTGTGTGTGTGTGTGTGTGTGTGGTTGTTGGTTTCTCTGTGTGGCCCTGGCTGTTCTAGAATTCACTCTGTAGACTAGGCTGGCCTCAAACTCAGCGATCCACCTGTCTCTGTCTCCTAAGTGCTGGGACTAACGGCATGCACCACTGTGCCTGGCTGAGCTTTCAATGTTTAAGCATGGCTAGAAAATGAGGTACATACATTCACATTCCAATTAAACAGTATTTATATTTCAGATTAACAACTAGCCATTTGTAACTGCCATGCTAGTTAGAATTCAGGGGCGAGGGAGAGTGCTCAACTAGAATCAGTCCTCAGTACCAAAAACAATTTTAAAATGAGCTCGATGATGATTTAGCACTTTGAAATCACAAGTTTGAATCAGGAATCAATTTATTTTTCCAGTTCTTGGATGAAACTGGGTCTTGTGTATGCTAAACAAGTTCCCTCTATCACCAGGCTGCATCCTCAGGTCAAGGAAGTAAACTTTTCATAGGAAACTCAGCTCAAGTCAACTTAAACACAAACCATATTCCTACCATATTTGCAAACAGAATAGGCCTGAAAACCGGCAGTAATTTTGCTCATTCTTATAAATTACTTTGTGATACAGATATTTAAAATGTAATTTCTTAAAAACTTACATAAAATTAAAATATTTTATAGTAAATATATAATTTTCTACAGCATCATAAGGTTCATTAGTAGCAAATAAATGTTTTTAGAATTTCTTTTATTTTTGATAATCTTATACATGTATACAATGTATCTCGATCATATTTCTCCTTAATGAATGAACAATTCTGAAAAATACTTGCCTCAGAAATTAGACTATTTACTGGATCTAACTCTGTTCTACCAACATGACTGCAAATCACCTTACTTTCTCCAAAAGACAAAAATACACAACATAATAATAATTGTGCAACAAATGTCCAACATTTTGAAGTATATTAACATTTTAAATTCAACCATTCCAAAAAACATCAGAGAGTATATTAATACATTACAGAATAATGTGGCAGCAAACATGTACCTTATACATATGAAAAGATGTATTATATATAAACAAGTACATGGCAGGCCTTCACAGTCAGACTTACACATACACACATAGAAAGAGGTTTCTCTATAGCTAGCAAAGACGATGTCAAATTGAGCTAAGACACTATGGCAATCTCACTGTTGGCCGCAACTCCCAGGCTAAGTTCCGTTTTAGAACACTACTTTTAAGACTCAGGATTATTCTATCACACTGCTCTTCTAGCATACTATTGCTTTATATATTTATTGACCAAAAAGTTAACATTGTAACCTTAACAATTTTCAAGAAGCAAATACTTCATTTTTATGTGAACTACTAATTCTGGTTCCTTTAGCAAATAAAAGAAGACCCTGTCTATATCAAAAGGAGAGACATTGTTTTCTGGAGCCAGAAAACAGTAATCATTACCAAAACCATCTCATCTCAGTCGTACACTAAAATACTTTAGAAAGCACTTTAGAAACTGGATCTTAGTGAGAACCTCACAAATCACACTATGGCATCGACAATTACCTGTGAGTTACTTGAGGAATTTAGGCCAGATCTGATTCTACTCAACCTTGATACTACAGAGCCAGCCATGTTTGTTCAGATCACCTTTGCCTTTCAACACAGGAATATAAATGCACGGTCACATGGGAGTATCAGCTGATCTTCTTTTAAAGAACCATGACAATAAAAACCAGACCAGGAGTCTAATTTACATGTTCTGAACACACGGTAAATGGGGGAAGAAAGGGGAACATTTAAGTAGTTTTGATTCATGACCTACAAAATTTTGAACACTTCTTCAACTATGAGTTTAAGGTATCTGAACCAATACCACAATAACCTTGCCAAAAACTGTACTGCAACTGTCTTTTAT
Source organism: Ondatra zibethicus (assembly GCA_004026605.1). Taxonomy (NCBI): domain Eukaryota; kingdom Metazoa; phylum Chordata; class Mammalia; order Rodentia; family Cricetidae; genus Ondatra; species Ondatra zibethicus. Next base: position 90,086 of record PVIU01001572.1, on the reverse strand, counting down.
TTACTGCTGTTGTTTTGAGGCAGGGAATCACACAGTCCAGGTTGGCCTTGAACTTCCTATATAGCCAAAGCTGGCTTCCAACTCAAGTTCTTCCTGCCTCTGCCCCTGTGCACTAGAATTATGGGTACTTATTACTTCCGTGTTCCATATCTACAATTGCTTAGTCATATACAGATCTCCATACTAAAGAAAGCTCAGAATCTGCAATGTAGTCTAGTTTGTCTGGTATGCCTACTTCCTCTGCAGCTGCAAATTCTCCTAAAGGAGTACCATCCCCCCTGCACACATCACATGCCACACCTACCTATCTTCTGTTCAGTTATGCATTTGAAACTTGGCTCTTTTAGGGGGGAAAAAGGATTGGATTCTGTATTCAAGTCTTTGATACAGTAAGATCTTTCAAATTTATGCTGAATGTTATACTATCAGTGAGAAGTTACATTAGATAACTGTCCACTCATCTCTGAGTTCAAGGCCAGCCTGGTCTACAGAGTAAGTTCCAGGAGAGCACAGCTACACAGAGAAACCCTGTCTCTAAAAACAAAACAAACAAAAACAAAGTAATATACATTAGACTTTAAGATGTAGCCGGTGGTGGCACACACCTTTAGTCCCAGCACTTGGGAAGCAGAGGTGGAGGATCTCTATGAGTTCAAGGCCAGTCTGGTTTATAGAGCTAGTTCTGGGACAGCCAGGGCTACACAGAGAAACTCTGTCTCAAAATAAAATAAAATAAAAAAGATTCATTCATTAACAAATGTCAAGTAGTACCGATTCTTAATATAACTTTTCCAATACGGTTGCAATTACCAACTAGGTAACATGCTCCTTCCTGCTCTGCATTATCCACGAGCAGCTTAAGTTTTTCCTATAATATGTTATTTATATTCATAATCTTTTGTGAGAAAAAATTTTAATGGAGCTATAAAACTCAGTTGAATTGTAGATTAAGCTATAGTTCTTATCAATCTTCTATGTTTCTCCATTCTGGATATATAACCATTTACTTTAGTTTCTGTCTATTCCTCACCTAAAACTAAAAGGTTCTCTTTGGTTGGTTCTATTCTAGATATTTTCCTCTAGATACCTATTGTATATAATATGACTCCGATAGAATGTTATGAAAATGAGCACCTTTTCCTAAATATCACCATGGTTTCCTTTTTCTCTATCACTATTATACTGAACAAATGTATCTAAAAATAAAATGTTAAAAATATAATTCAGTTTTTACTCTATAATTTGTTATAATTTTCAGACAGTGACATTGTTCAGGAAAAATAAATATTTGTATGTAGAGAAAAAAGCTTTATCAAAACCTCAGTAAATATGCCTCTGTAAGGCTAGCTCCACTTTAAAGCAGCGTGGCAAACAATGGCTGGTGACATGTTCCTTCCAGACTGTAAGCAGATGTGAGCAGCCACCTCTGGCACGGGAGCATGCTATCACTTCACTCTCACCTGGACCAGGTCCTCTAGCTCCTCTCCCTCTTCTCTTCAGTTCAAACTGTACTGTTTCTGTTTTTTTTTTTTAAACTTGAACTTTCCTTTCTCTTTTCTGAAGAGACTCATATATTTTTTCCCATCAGTTGAAGAAAGGCTTTTATTAGGGGTGAGGAAACACACAGAGAGAAAAAACCTCCAAGAAGCAGAAGGGAGACTAGGGAAGTCAGTGCCCCTTCATACCATTTTTAAAGTTATTCTGAACCAGGCCAGTAAAAACTGGCCATTTAAATGACAATGGGTGATATCCACAACACCAGGCACTGAATTTTATTTTTCTGAGTTACTTCTCACAACAACTCGGCAGGTGGTTATTTTCTCTTTAAGATGACAAAATAAATGTTCAAGGAAATTGAGTAATTGGCACAAACACAGACAGGAAAGGACCCCACCAGGAAATGTCCCAATCAGAGATTTAACCTACTGTTGGTCAACTCCAATGCCCATGCTCAATCCACTCCCTCATATAAACAAATACCCTTTGTCTGCCTAACCTCAGAGCTAATCGTGTCTGAGACTCGCCAGCTTTCCAAGAGGCACTGAGGCTATCTGTGACATTACACCTAAGCTCCTGGCTACAACGCAGTGCGCCCTTGTCCTTTCATCTCTCAGGCTTCAACTCTCTGACCTGTCAACTTTTCGAAAGCTATAGTGGTCTTTAGTAAACTAAAATTTTCCTGAAGTGACAAGTAGCACCTGAGTTTAGTTACATCAGATGGGACCCAGAATACAAGTTTATCAGGTAAGATCACTGACTAGTAAATCTAGCTTTCTCTTAATAAGCAGTAATAATGATGAAAGTATCATCTTCTAATATATACTGAATACTCAATGAGCATTTTCAACTAAACTGAAGAATCCTAAGCAATATTTAGTATTCTCTATCTACAGAGCTGTCTATTCCATGGAGTGTCTGTCTTGCCTACAGAGCTATGTTATTTAAATGTCCCTCTTAACTAATTTTCCTATATAGTCATAACCAAAACTCAATGGAGGTTTTTATACCACTTTTTCTGGTAACATTCAAACTAGTCATAGATTCTCTAAGTTAAGGGGACAAAAGCAAAGTTAACATGGGCAGAGGGGTATCATCTCTTCTTGTTTCTCTAAAACAAAGGGCAAAAATACTGTCAAGAATTTTAAGTGAGTTCTAGCCAGCTTTCCTAGCTTTGAATACAAATTATAGTCAAGGGGCTGGGGAGATGGCTCAGCAGTTAAAAGTACTAGTTGCTCTTGCAGAGGCCTGGGGTTCGGTTCCCAGAGCCCATATTGGGTGGCTCACAACCACCAATAACTCCAGACCCTCTTCTGGCTTCTGCAGGTACTTGCATGCATAAAATGCACATATATATACTCAGGCACACACACACACATACATGTAATTTTCGTTTTGTTTTTGTTTTTCAAGACAGGGTTTCTCTGCGTAGCCCTGGCTGTCTGGGATTTCATTTAGTAGACTAGGCTGGCCTTGAACTCACATAGATCTGGCTGCCTCTGCCTCCTGAGTACTAGAGCATACATCACCACCACCCAGCCAGATGTCGCTATTTTTAAAAAAGAATTATAATCAAAATTAGCAAGCATTTCAGCTTACCATGGCTAAGCAAGAATAAAGCTTAAAGTACCATCGGATTGAAGACATCAGTAAGGGAGCGGAAAGGAAGGCCGCTCATCTGCTTGTGGCCTGATGGCCACGCCAAAGGCATTCCATCCTAACCCTCTTTGGAGCCTTGGGCCTTGCAGAGGCCTGTAGGTCCTGTGCCTCCCAATTCCACGAGCAGCCTTAGGGTCCTTGCTCAGAACTAATACGTTAAAAGTAAAAGCCTATGAACCTCAAAAGGGCAAAAAATTCACTTTTTAGTTACTTGAAATCTTATTCCATTTGTCCAACTTTAATCTTAAAAATAATCACCTACAATGTGTTGATTAAAAATGTTTCCCCTCATTAAAGAAGGTTATCCATGCTCTCTGTTACCAAGAGCTTAAATTTTCTAAGGACTGCTTTCTAAATGTTGATATTTAGGTTTTTATCACTTGGAAATTCTGATGACAGTTGATGAATTTAAAAAAAAACAAAGCAAAATCCTACTAACCTATTTCCCACTGCTTTCCAACTATTAGCTATCAATTTTTACCTTCCTTTCATAGATATTAAAAGCAAAAGCATTACCCATTTTAAAACAGAAAACAAGGGTTCTAGAAAAAAAAGAATTCAATCATGTTAGTTAATAACTATCAACAGATAAATCTATATAATAAAATAGTCATGAACATCAAGCAATCATCACATAAATAAAGCCAAATGGAAGAAATGAAGTTATACCTGCATTTTCACAATTATGTTATTTGACAGATCAAACCATGAAAACAAACAAGACTTTTTGATAGAGTCTTAAATGCATACTACTTACATGACACCTTGGAGAACTTTCTGGGGATCAGGATCAAATAGCCTGTCAACATAGTGGCGACTGCTAGCTGTTACTTCCTAGAAAGTAGGGGAAAAATGATGACATCTGAAGCCATGCAAATCACAAATCATAGAGCAAATCACCCATAATACCAAATTGCTGAACAGTCTACCTTACGGAAGTGAATGTGGCTCCTTCCAGAACACATTTTATTTGCTCCCTGAAATGCTAATGTTAGCAGAGAATTTTTTTTTCTCTTAGTTATCAAAATAACTAGAAACTACAGTATTCAGCTCAAGACGCCAGTAGTCAATCACTTTTTTAAGAGCACCCAATTTAAAGAAAAAAAAAAAAACAAAAAAACAAAGTCCATGATATGAAACACTCTTATTAAGCTTGGTACTGAAACTGGTAAAGAAGTTTGAGAAATCAACCAGGATAACTTGGTTCATTTAAAAGTTAGAACTAAAGGAGGATACTATTTTTTGTAATTAGTCTGTTAAATCTCTCTGAGAAAAACCTGTAGGTTAGGGGTGAAAGAGGACACTTGGCTCCACTAGAAACTAACCAAACACTGAACCTTTTGTGCCGAGTCCCACCAGCTCTGTCAGTACGAAAGCATGCGCTCCACTGACAGCTGGATGCTGCATGTCTGTGAGTGACACTGAGGGCCCGTTCTTCTGTCTAGTACCCACTATAGGAGAACAGCTCCTGGTCAGAGCTCCACGGAAATCCCTCACTGCTACCAAGCTGACCAAGATAAAGAGTAATGGTGGTGGCAGTACCGCAGAAAGAAAACAACTCAAAGTCAGGGGAATTCATGACTCCAACAGTGCTGTCTAGTCTGATCTGGACAGCGCTTGGTGGAGCTGGAATGTTAGAAATCACAGAATGAGAGGAGCCAGGTAGAAACCTCTTGTTTCTACTGTGCTATGTGCTCTTTTTAGTATGCAGTTTCTTATAATATTTATTTTGTTGGGTGTTTAATTTTCAGTATGTAACATTATTTAAAACAACATGTTGAAGAACTAGGAAAAAGTAATTTTGTCCCCTGCTTACTTTCTCTTGTCTGCTGGAATGTGCTGCTGTACTGCCATCCAAAGCAATGAGGTGTTACTGGGAGAAAGAAACTTCTCCAGTTTCCACAGCGTCCTGAGTTAGTAATACAGTTCCAACGTACACCTTTTTTTTTTTTTTTTTTTTTGGTTTTTCAAGACAGGGTTTCTCTGTGGCTTTGGAGCCTATCCTGGAACTAGCTCTGTAGGCCAGGCTGGTCTCGAACTCACAGAGATCCGCCTGCCTCTGCCTCCCGAGTGCTGGGATTAAAGGCATGCGCCACCACCGCCCGGCCCCAACTTACACTTTTATACCACCAAAATGAGCTCTGAAGAACTGCACACTCTTAGTTTTGCAGATAAAAGAATAATCAAAATCAATGTATATTTCCATGCTCCATTTATATTTTAAAAAACGAACAAAATGAATTATGCCCTCCATGAGTATGAAAGCACCTTTGGGTTTTTTTCCTCAAAATAACAGTGGAAGTTAAGATTCTAAATAGCTGTCTGTCCCACTTCACTAGTTTACAAAGGAAGCATCTTAGGGTGATCAGTGGGATGTCGGAGCATGAAAAGTTAGTTAAGTAAGGCCACAGGCAAATACAAGAATAAATCATAAAACACTGTATCAAGACCAAGAAACAAACACAAGGCTGGGAAGATGGCTCCGCGGTTAAGAGCACTTTCACTTGTTGGGGTTCACTTCCCAACACCCACATTGTGGCTCATAACCAGCTGTAATTCCAGTTCTAAGAGATTGGACACCCTCTTCTGACCTCTGTGGGTACCAGGCATGTATGTGATGTACAGACATACATGCAGGAAAAACATCCATACACATAAAACAGAAATAGATAGATAGATAGATAGATAGATAGATAGATAGATAGATAGATAGATAGATAGATAGACAGACAGACAGATAGAAGAATTCTAAGCTAGGGTAAACTCTACAAATCTGTAAAACAGACAAGTTATGCCACACCATTTAAGTTAGAGAGAGGCTCTAACTGAACCTGGAGGCTACCAATTTCAGGGCCTCCTGATCCACTTCCTCAGTGCTAGAATCGAAGCATACGCCACCATGCCCACTACTTAGGTGCAGGGACCTGAACTCAGGCCCTCATTCTTGAAGTGAATACTTTGCCAACTAAGCCATCTCCCCATTCCTCACCCATTTCCTGGCTTTCCAAGAGTGAGCTCTTCTGGATTTCTCCAACTCTGAGACTCTCCTACCCAGGGATTGGCATGGGTTTTATAGTTCACCCTTTACTCCACAGCTGGGTGTCTTCTGCTGCTTCTCACTATGTTTAAAACCAACTGAAGGAAAAGCTATGGTGCATAGGTGATATATCTTAATTTAAATGATTTCCTCACACTTTTAAAAAAGTGTGAATATTTGGTTGTCCCAGTACCACTTGGGGAAAGACACTATTTATCCACTGACTGTCTTGGTGTCCTGATCAAAAATCCTATTTACAGGGGCTGAGGGAAGCCCACAAGTTGATTTATTTCTGTTCTTCGTTTTCATTAATCTACAGTCTTGTGCCAGTACCAGTGTTGATTACCACAGCTTTCTAGTAAGTTTTTAAATGATAAAGATTTGAGTGTGCCCTTCCCCCTGGCAACTGTGTAATTCTTTTCCAAAATTGTTGGGCTATTCCAAATTTCCTCCTGTAAGAGCAACTCTTTCCTGTTCTGTGCCTGGTTCATTCAATACATCAAGCACAGTAGTGAGGAACACATTAAAGATGAAGAACTCATGCCCACGGTTTACAATTTTGTGTTTCCTATTAGAAATATGAAAACAGAGGTTTATGTAACACACTGGAACGACTGTCTTAGTAAACGAGCACTGTGCAACTGAGTGGATATATGGGAAGACAGTCAATGTCAGGACCACAGTCACAGGACCTGGAAAACCAACACTGACAAGTATCCTGTCAAGCTGCTGGTACTGAGTAAGAACAGAGAGGCTAGAGAAGACTGTAGCCTATAAATGACAAAGGGTAACTGAGATGTGGCTCACCACTGAGCATTTCACATTGCCTTCTGCTGAAAGTTCTGTTACATGCCAAAGAAGACACCAAGGACACTGAATGAAGAGCCTTCGAACAAGCTTCCAATAGTAAGTAGTCAGCCATGTACACAAAAAGATAATCCCTTAAGCCAGCATGACAGAAAGCAAACACAGAGGACATGAGTCCTTCCTAACATATTCATGCCCTTGCCTACACGGAGCAATTCTTGCATTTCACTGCTTTCCTCAGTAGATGGGTCCCTTCTCCCCATAGTTCTTGTTGCTTCAGGGAGCAGTCTGGGAATGAAAAGCTAAGAATGAAGATAACTAGACCAGGTACTAGGTACTGATAAGAAGGTGGTATTTGAGTACAGGCCTAAAGAAGGGTAGGTCCTTACGACAAAGAGAGAAACAAACACAAGGCTCTGAACAACTGTGTCTGTTACAATGAAAGAACAGGAGGCCACTACAGCAGGAGCAGAATGAGCAAAGGAGAGGGGATCCACTACACAGATGTTGGGAAAGAACTGCTGTGTCAGCATGGCGGCCACCAGCTTCCCATAGCTGTTTTTATCAATTTTAAAAGTAATTAAAAGTTTAAAAAAAGTTTAAAAGCCATTATTAGGAAACTTTCCAGAATATTTGGAGTTCCCTGGAGGTACGTGAGTCTACCCTTTCAGTTGTAAATTTTTGGAAACTGAAATAAAAACCAAGTATTTCTAATAATTTTTTCTGCACTATATAAAGTGCACACTACTTCCAAGACTTGCTATCACAAACAAAAATTTTGGCTTCAGACATGCTAGGATTGAGAATCCCTATAAAACAGCCCAAGTGAGGAACTCAGAGACAATCAATATTGTTTTTAAGCAGCTAAATTTTGGCACATGTCTAACACACACAAAAAAACACACAAATAGATATCGGGCCACTGATGTATCATTTAAATCAGAATGACTTACTTACAGGTAAAAAAGAAATTAATAATCAGCACAGAACACAAACAAATTGAGAGTACTGGAGAAAACCTGGGCTGTGCAATCACCCAAGTTTTAGACTTCTTTTTTTTTTAATTTCTTTTTTTAAGATTTTTTATTTATTATGTATTCAGCGTTCTGTCTGCATGTACACCTGCAGGTCAGAAGAGGGCATCAGATCTCATAGATGGTTGTGAGCCACCATGTGGTTGCTGGGACTTGAACTCAGGACCTCTGGAAGAGAAGTCACTGCTCTTAACCTCTGAGCCATCTCTCCAGCCCAGTTTTAGACTTCTTTAGTAGCAACAAAGGAGAAACATTTCCTCAATATCTCAGAAAACTGGTCAGAGATTTTAACAGGCAAACCAGAACAGGCTCTAAGTGCACCTCTTGAGCCACCCACGAACAAAGAGAAATTCAAGTCATTCTCTCGTAAAAATCAATTAAAAATAAATAAATAAAACTCTTCAGGAAAAGTCTGAAATGACAGTTTGCTAAAACCCAGACTTGCTATGAATAAAGGCAACGTAAAAATGAAGAAGTATCCAACTTGAGTTTAGAGCTAAAAACTAAACTACTAGTTTACCAGAGAATGAAAGATGTTTATAGCTAGTAAAATAGCAAAGTTATTCTATTTCATTACTGCTTTGCTCTGTGTTGTTTTACTTTTAGCCTCTTTACTTTTCACTGGGGTACACAACTGTACGAGCAACGAGTCTCACTGTGACACTCTCCTACACAGATACCTTGATCTAGACCCCATCTCTACTATCTTCTCTTACGCCCGCTTCTTTTCCCTTTCTCGCTTGTAACAGTTCCCTTTTTATTTTCATGGGATTTTTTTTTCTGCTTTATGAATCTGCTTATCTCACTTGACAGAATGACCTCCAGTTACACCCATATTCCTGTAAATAGCAGGTTTTGTTCTTTATGGCTGAATAAAAAATAGGTGTGTGTGTGTGTGTGTGTGTGTGTGTATGTGTGTGTATTATACACTGTCTTTACCCATGCTGTCAGTGTGTCCCTAGTCTGAGCGCTGTGACACAACATGAGTATGCCGGTATCTCTATAGAAAGACAGCTTTGACTCCCTGGAATACACACTTGGGAGCAGTATAGGTGGATCATATAGTAATTCTATTTTTAATTCTCTGAGGACCCTTCATACTCATTTCCACAGTAGGTGGAATAATTCATAGTGTATAAGGGTTCCTGTTTCCCATACATAAATATTCGTATTTTCTTGGGGACAGTCATTCTACTTTCTCCCACACTTATCAATATTTATGTTTTTTTTTAATGATAGTTACTCTGATTGGCTTAAAATGGGGCCTTAATGTCATTTTGATTTGCCTCTCCCTAATGGTGAACATTTCTTTCACGTATTTACTGGTCATTTGTGCTTCTTCTTTAAGGGGTATCTGCTCAATATACTTGCCCATTCTTTAGTTTATTCTCCTGATGTTTAGGTTTTTTTTATTTTTACACTTATTATGTTAATATTCTTTATTTATGCCATGGAGTAGAAAAAGCAAAGATTTATTTGAGTCCTAGCTTTACCACTATGTAAGCGTGTGCAAAATTAAATTTTGTGGTAGAGTTCAACAAAATCAATTAAAAAAAAACGAGGAATAATAATAAAAAGATTAGATAATTTGGAAGATAAAAAAATTAAATTTTGTGACTGTATCTTCTATTATAAAATGGCTACACAGAGCTAAGAGTATAGCTTAAATAAGATAATATGCAAAAATCCCCTATAAACAGTGAATGTATACTACTGATTTCTAAAAAATTCTATTTTCTTGTGTGTGTTATGAAAAGAAAATACCTATGTCTTCAAGATTACATACACTTCTATTTTCATGTCCCTCTATTGTAACCACACTGTTACAAGCTGGAAACAATGGGAATTAGAGCCAAAAAGCTATATACACCATTTGGAAAGCCTAGTAGTTCCAAAGTAGAAAAACTACTCCTTAGGCTATATTTTATAAATCTGTAAAAACACATCTGACATCTAATGGACAAGGACTAAGGATGGTATATGCCATGAGATGGCAGGCTCACCACCTATATCCCACCTCCCCACATCCACACTATCCATTTACCAAGATAAAACAAAAAAGTCTTAATTATCTAATAGAATCAAATTCCATCCTACATATAAACGTAAAGTATATTTGTTTTATCTTAATGTACAATCACTGCAGCTCCTTTATAAAGGTCATACTTTGTACCAAAAGTTCAGACATTACAGAGGCTACATAAAAATCACTAAGATTCCATTTAAGTAATCTTAAAGCCTTTATCAGTCTATAGTGTGCATGTCGCATAAGTAGTTAATATGCACATTTGGAAACATTTAATTATTTTTGGTATAAATACACCTTCATATTTACAATTTTACATGGCATCCTAAATCAGTTTTCTTTTTCATTTACTAGAGCGAGGCTATTATGCCAACTTTCAAGTTATACACGAGTATAGCTAACACTTTCATTTACAAACAAAAGGTATCACTATGTAAACATCTATCACTACAAGAAAGTGAGTTTGGTATGGCTGGGAACAACTAATTGCCATGGCTTGTAATGACCCACCCAGTCAAAGAGGGAACCCCAGAAATGCATTTCCATCCCCCAGACAGTGTAAAATGAAAATCTGAATTTGCAGTGTCTCCAAAAACATCTGAGAAAAACAACAAAAACAACTAACATCCTTCTGTCACTACATCAATATTCTGAAATATCAAGGAAACTCTATTCAGACCAGTCAAATATTCTCAATTATTCATTTTAAAGACCTGGACACTTACTATGGAGAAACCAGAAATTCCATACTCAATAATACTGGAAACCAATACTGAGAGTGGTGTTTTACTAAACTATGCCTCTTTTCAAATCATACACTTCTCTCTTGGTTTGGGTTGTGATGTAGATTCCCCTCTGTATGCTGTGAATACCATTGGTTAATAAAGAAACTGACTTGGCCTGAGGAGAGAATAGAGCTGGGGGCGGGCTAAACTGAATGCTGGGAGAGTCAGGGAGAAGCCATGGAGCTGCTGGAGACAGATGCACTGAAACTTTGCTGGTAGGCCACGACCTTGTGGTGATACTCAGATTAAAGGAGATGGGTTAAATTAAGATGTAAGAGTTAGCCAGTAAGAAACTAGAGCTAATGATCCAAGCAGTGATTTAAATAATATAGTTTCTGTGTGATTATTTCCAGGCTGAACTGCTGGGCAGCCAGAAACAAACAAGCAGGCTCTTACAACAGAGTTGTGTTCTTCTAAGAACATAAAAGACTTAAAAACCTTAAGTTAACTACCTCACTCCTCACTATCATTTGAAGAGTTATGGGAAAATAAGTATCTCTCTGCCCAAGAGTTAATTTCAGACAAAAAAAAAAATCAGACCAGCAGACAAAACTAAACGCTAAATAAGTCTTCCCTAATTTTGAGAGAATAACTTAGCTTCTTCTGAAATAATACCAGAAAAGGACATTATTAACAAAGATAGAGATTTCATGTGTAGATCGCTTGTACACATTATGTATGTTTTCAAGGTCAAACAGAAATAGATATATTTTAGATAGGTGGTCTTCAAACACTTCAAAGGCCTAGAATATGACAAATAAAATGTTTTGCTAACATAGGGCTTTTAATAAAAATGAGACACATCTGTTCAAGGTAGTACCAACTTACTTCAGAGATGATGGGCACTGAAGAAAAAGTGAGCTACTTAGATACAAATAGATGTTGCCTTGAACCATACAATAGTTTAAGTTATTCAAGATTGAAATAGTGTAGTGACTTCAAGATCCTGGGTATAGTCTTTCTCAGTAGGTCTCATATGTACTGCTGTGTGCAGGCTGCCTCCTAACTACAAGGGCCTCATTTGCTTCCCCTTCTCAGAGGCAGAAGCGGCCTTGCCATGGAGCTATCCATGGTGCTTATTTACACTCAGCCCTCAAGTCTAACAGTAAGTAAGAACTTTTCCATTATATTTTCTCCCTGGATCTACCTGTCTGTCATCTACATTGTAGCCTGTAACAATTATGTCAATACCATGAGACACTTCTAATGTGTTTTTCCATTTTTGCCTGTGCTGAAACCCGCAATTATCTTACTTTCTTCTAGAGTGACTCTCCAGTTAACCTAGCTTTGCATTCCAAAGTCCATTATACTATCTCCTACACAAAACCCTTACAGTGGCCAGAGTTCACTTTGGGGGAGAGTTCACCGACAAAATCTGGACAAAAAAAAAGTTAAAATTCCTCAGATTCATGTCCCAAACATGAAACCTTAATTGAGTTTTAAACACTGTTAATTTTACTCTTACCATTCCAAGATAATTAAAATGGCTTTTGAATAGCACATTTTGGTGTCTGACACTGGGACAAGTAAAGGAGTTAACTCAGGACCAATGTGCAGGCTTCAGAGAAACCTTGAACTCCTAGAAACCATGTGATTCTTTAGGCATATGCATGATCTTCTGTGAAGAGGGTGGGTAATACTAATCCTTAAGAAGCTAAAACCCACTACCATGCTTTAGGGGTCACAGCACCAATACTCAGTGAATGAGGCTGTTCTTTTACAGAAGGGAACAGACATGATGTTTTGCCAAATAATAATGTTTACTCACAAATCAACCTGATAGATAGTATTTACTTTAAAACAACCATTAAATCAAAAATCAAAATGTAGCTGGGCGGTGGTTAAAGTGCACACCTTTAATCCCAGTATTTGGGAGGCAGAGGCAGGTGGATCTCAATGAGTTCATGAGCCAGCCTGCTCTAGAACAGGCCAGGACAGCCAGGACTGTTACACAAGAGAAACCCTGTCTTGAAAAACCAGAAAGGAAAAAAAAAAAAAACATCAAAATGTAGAGGATGAAGTTCAATGACAGAGTGCATGCACACAACCCTGGATTGGGGGTTGGAGGGTAGCGAGCCAAAATCCAAGAATCAATCCAAAGGCTAGTTTCCCAGATACAACTGAAGACTGTATTAAGAAGTTTCTGAGTCTTCATAGGTTAGAAGATTTACTGAGCAACAAGTGTCTGAATTCAGGTGGCCACAAAATGACCTGAAACATGAAATAAGCAGCCCTCATATGCCACACATTGCCACTAAAGAGTAAGACGCTCATATCAACAATCTCCTTTAGGACCACTGCTGGCAAACCCTGCACAAACCCTACAAACCCTGAGGTGTTTTATAAACTAACTCTGCAAACATGATGAACAGATTTCATTTTTGTATTTATTACTCAAACCAAAGGAAGGCAAAGTTATGCTTAGAGGCTAGCTGGGTTTAAAGTCACAGAGTTTTTTATTACTGCCAAATGCCCACACAAGAGAGCAGATCAACAGGCAGCAATAGACAACACCAAACAGAACACAACTGTCAAGAACTGAACAGACAAAAACAGAGCGGTATCTAGACTTTGAAAACTCTATATAATGAAAGAAAGCTGCTCATTTAAAAAGGACACACTGACCTCTGGGAAAGACTGTAAAGGAGCTGATTAAAACCAACAATTTCCTGAGCTGTCTATACCAGATATGCAAATTCAAAGGCATTTTATTACCATGCCTTCCTCAAACAATTATAAAGTGACCAAACCAAATGCAATCGTCTTTTTTTTTTTTTTTTTTAGAGACCCAGTTTCTTTGTGTAGCCTTGGCTGTCTTGGAACTAGCTCTGTAGACCAGGCTGGTCTCAAACTCAGAGATCTGCCTGCCTCTTCGTGCTGGGATTAAAAATGTGCACCACCACCACCTGCAGCAATCACCTTCTCAACAAGGTCTTCGCAAATTTTCATTTTGTTAAGTCTAATTTATCAACTGTTTCAACAGGTCTAAAATTCTTCACCAAATACAAGATTCCATGGAATTTTTTTCTGTTTTATTCTATTTTTTGATTGTGAGTCTAGTTTTTAACTACTAAGCCCTCTCTAGCCCTCCTGCTTTATTCTAAAGCATTGGTTTTTGTTTTGTTTCTTTATTTTTTTACAATAAACCTCTGATCTTCTTTGAGTTACTTTTTGTGTAAGGCATGAGGTTAAGACCAAAGTTCTTTTGGGAGACAAGCACTGGCCCCAAGGTTCATTTTTCACTTATAGCTAAAGGAAGAAAAGACCACATAAAGTGCTTGTAAATACACACCTGATAAACATATAAATTCAATAACCAAAAAGCAAGCAGTCCAATTAGAGAATGTTTTTTAAAAAGACACAAACATTTCCCGAAAATCCATGAAAAGATTTCAACATTGTTATTCATTAAGGAAATAAACACAAATTAAGAACATGGTACAGTATCAGTACACAGCTATTAGAGAAGCTAAGATGCAAGCTAACAATAATGATAAGGACTGAGAAATTGAACCTCTCATACATCACTGATAGAAATATAAAATGGGAATCTGAAAAGTTCATCAGTTTCCTGACAAACTAAACACACACTTATCATATGTAAAATGATACTTTTAGTAACTACACTTCTAGGTATTTCTTTCAATCATATCCACATAAAGAACTTGTCAGAGACTGTTCACAATAGGTCATAATAGCCAAAATCTAGAAACAAAAATTTTCAATAGATGACTGATTATAAATAAATGCTTGGACATCCACTCACAGGATACTATTTGGCAAAAGGAAACAAACTACAGATATATGCAATAATTTGGATGACTCTCAAAAGCATAATGCTGAGTGACAAAAGTCAATCCCAATAGGCCACAAATATATGTTTCCGTTCATGTAACAATGCAGAAAACTTAACAAAATTATTAATAGAAAAGAGATAAGTAGTTGCCACCAGAAATTAAGGATGGAGTGTGACTTTAAAGATGTAGATGAAGGAAATCTTCATGGTGATGGATACTATAGTAACTTAACAGCAGCAGTAATAAAATGCTACAAAAATATCCACGTACCTATACCAATTTCCTGGATCTGTAATTATGTAAAATATAACCAATGTGGTAACCAGAGTTGGTTACATACGACCTCACTGCAACTTCCGGTGAACCTATACTTATTTCAAAAATAAAAATAAATACAAAAAATACAAAACAATTTATGGCTGAGAGGTGGTGGCCCACACCTTTAATCCCAGCACTTGGGAGGCAGAGGCAGGCTGAGTTGACCTCTGAGTTCAAAGACAGCCTGATCTTTAGAGTGAGCTCCAGGACAGCCAGGACTACACAAAGAAATCCCATCTCAAAAGAAAAAAAACAAGAAAGAAAGAAAAAAAGAAAGAAAACAAAAATAAACAACTTAAAGGTCTGGAAAACATGGGAAATAGGTTGAAGGGTTGAGGTTAAACAGGAAAGGCCATGGTACAGTACAAAGAGAGCTGAATCTATCCACCTCCTTCAACAAGCATTTATTAAGTACCTTGTACTTACAAAAAAAAAATGCCCTAACAATAGGATTTGAACTAATTTACTCTTTAAAAAGTTACTGCAGAATAATAATTAAGGGGATCAATTGACTGCTATGCTCTTCTGTCATCTTTTCCTAGTTAGTTCTAACTCATTCTTGAACTCTCAGCTCAGTGTCTCTAGGAAAACTTTCCATGATTCTGTGTTATTATTGGACTAAAATCTCCAAATACACAGACAGGTACGTGTAGCTCACCACTGCTTTCCCTAACCTAATGCCGTACTTAGCAAATGTCAGAAGATCAAAACACATTACATGAAACAATCTATACAGTACTTTTGGAGGCTGAAGCAAAACAATGCTATTGTTGTTTTAAGATGTTTTTTATGTGTGTGTGTTTTGCTTGCATGTGTGTCTATGCACCATGTGCATGCCTGGTGTCCACAGGTCAGAAGAGGGTGTCAGACCCCTTGGAATTGGAGCTGAGTTGCCATGTGGGTGCTGGGAATCAAACCTGCGTCCTCTGCAAGGACAAGTCCTTAATGGCTGAGCCATCTCTTCAGCTCCAACAAAAAGACCTTGAATTCAAGGCCAGTCTAACTTTTACAATAAGACTGTCTCTCAAAATAAGTATGAAAAGAACAAGCAACAACAAAAATATATAGAAAGCTTCAATTACATACAATGAGACACAATGTTACTGGAATTTGGAAGAATTAATTATCAACTTCAACCTAAGAAATCTACTTATATGGAAGGATGGTTCCTATGGAAGATAAAATGTTGAAGTTCAGAATTATCTATGAACAGCATCCCTTCCAAAGTCAGAGCCCACTGAAGAATTCAAACTAAGGAGTGGTCCCCAAAGTATTCTTTATGAAACCTATGCAGAAATGGACTTGAACTGAGGCAGAAAAATTACTAAAACAGGATGCAGCAGGTGAATCTGCAATTCAGCTACCCATGAGGCTGAGGCAGGAGGATAGATGGAGCCTACAAGTTCAAGACCAGCAATATTACAAGACAGTTCTCTCAGGAAATAACCAAAGGCTGGCAGAATAACACTACCAAGCCAGGTAACCTGAAATTGATCCCGAGTCCACATAATGAGAGAACCATTCCCTCAAGTTGTCTGACTTCCATATATGCTCGGTGGCACACATGTACCTCAACCCCCCCCACACACAGACACACAATAAATAAATATAATAATAATAATTAAAGACACTGTGATAGTGAATACACAAAGCAATGTGTCCTGAATGAGGGCCCTCGTTCAAAAAGATGTGAGCAACACTAATAACAAACAGAAGCATGCGGGGAAAAAAGAGACGAAGATGATTTGGTGAAGTTTAACAGAATGATGAGTGAAAGACAGTCTCAAACTGGGAAGTCATGACTAAGTCTTCTCAGAAAAAAGAACATGCCTTGTTAGATGTTATGGATGACAACCACACAAAGATTTGAGACTAGATGTAGGTGGAAAGTCAAGATGATAATGTAGATGTGTGGATTGAGTAGTTAAGGTTAAGCATGCAATTGAGGTCTCTCAGGAAGAAAGCATAATGGACTATAGATGGAAATCATTTAAAACAATTTGATTTCCCATCAGTCAACTTAGTTACCACACTCCAGTCATCAGGACTATGAGCTCCTTCAGAGCATTTCTGCGATCCTTGCATTTGCTAAAGTACACAACACAGGGCTTTGTACTTCACTGGCATATAGAGATTCACCCAAATGTGGTACAGGGTGTGTGTGTGTGTGTGTGTGTGTGTGTGTGTGTGTGTGTGTGTGTAGGTCAGAAGTCGACATCTGATATCTTCCTGCTTCTATTTTACTTTTTGAGACAGGGTCTTTCACTAAACCTAAAGCTCCCTGTTCAGACTAGACCAACTGGCCAGAAAGCCTTCAGAATCTGCCCCCCAGTACTGATGTCACAGACATGGACTGCAATGTGCAGCTTTTTACGTAAGTACTGGAGATCCTAACTCAAGTCCTCACGCTTGTAAAGCAAGGAATTTACCCAGTGAGCCAGTTACTCAATCCCGATAGCTTCTAATTAATAATATGGAAATGGTGCTTTAGTTAGCTGTTTGAAAGGGAACACCTTTCCTTTAGCCTGTAATATCAGTAAGTTCAGACATTTTAAAGCATTTTGCTTTCCTAAGGCCCTATGACTGAAGAACTGGAGAACTAGAGCGAGTTTAGGCTCCCAAATGAGACTAAATTTTGCTAAAGAAAATTCTAACTCAAAATGGAAAATATTCTTCAAGAAGTTTTTGAGTGAAATAAACAGAACAAAATCATTTACTGGGAAAGTGAGACAAATGAAGCTTTCGATTATATATACTATATAAGCTGGTAATGTACAAAAGTAAAGAAGTCACAGGTGGAGCTAGGGCTGTATTCTGGAAGAGCACTTTACCAAGTGTGCGCAAAGGGTTGGGTTTAATCACTAGTGGGGGGCGGGGGACAACCAAAAGCTTTTCAGATGAACTAAAGGATAACTGCAATCTGGATGGCACAATCAAGGGGGAACTGAACCGTTACAATACATCCTTCCTGCCTTTTAATATAGTGAGAGAAATCATTGGTCTGCTCTCCCACAAAACATTCCTGGGCATCATCAGTGGAGTAACAGGTTAATGCGCGCAACAACTGGGAGAACAGTACTTCTCTAGTTGCAGTTTAAGTAAACAGGTCAGTATAACAGGTCCAGGGATAGAGCTGTTGACCGACTCCCAAAATTACATTTTGCACTGTATTGTAACATGAGTATTTTCTAGGTAGCACACTACCGCATGGCTCTAAACCTAAGTGGAGTGAGGTACTAGGTGCCTCTGGACACGTGAGTGTGTTTGTGTAAGAGGTCAGAGAAGAGAAAAAGGAACCGGCTGTAGTTGCAAGACTGTAGGTATCTTAACAAGTCATCTAGAATTCAACTACCATCTCAGTAAGTTTCAAGAAGTCTCGTAGACAATCAACCACTCTTTGCCTGCATACTCCTTTATTTCCAACAACAACAAATGAATCATTGGAGATCAACAGCTAAAATCTGTTGTAAAACCCTCCAAAGTTAGCCCCCAGCAACTTTCATTCTTGTTCACTCCATTGCTGGTTCTGTTCTTTTAAGGACAATATAATGGAAGGTGAATGTCTTCTCCTTAGGTTTGTTGTTGTTCTTTTTAACTTAAGAAGAAATAGTATGACTTCTTGGCATAGCAAGATGTGTAAAGCTAGTCTCTCTCTTTATTTTTATTCCCCCCTTTTGATTCCTCCTTCTAAAATGTTTTGCCCTCCCTAAAGAAAAAACGAACACCGGGCAATAGAAACATAGTTTCTCTAGTTTCAGAGCCGCGACCTCAGGAGCAGAACAGAGAAAAGGGGGTCTAAATAACCACACACTATAGCAAGAGTTGCAGCTGATCGAAAACCCCCATTGCCAAGAAGCAAGCGGCTCTGGCAGGTGCCTGCTGTGGGGACGTGACAGAAGACGCCTAGCCTGGCAGCTCCGTGCTGTGGCAGCTGAAGGGCTCGCACTTCTTCTAGCCACAGCCCGGCAGAATGGAGTGGACGCTCGGTCCCAGGCCTGCCCTGAACCTCCGCCGGCAGCGAGCTGGGTCCAGAGAAGCAACCGAGCAGAGGGAGGCAGGGGAAATGCTCGGCCAAGCCCAAGCCGCGCCCATGGGCCGGCTGCCTAGAGCCCAACCTCCCCGCCTGCCGGACGTCGTCCTGGGAATCTGCACCGATGGGAGCTCTCGAGTGGGAGACGCCTCCGGCTCGGCCCGGGTCGCGTGCATCCCACCTAAGGCCCCCGCAGGGAGTAGTGCTCGGGAAGCTCACGGCACCCGGGTAATGCTGCGGGCAGGGCCCGGGTTGGCCGTCGCCGGGCGGGTCACTCACCGAGAGGACACTCATGCGGATTGGGGTCTCCAACAGGCACGCCATCTTGAGCCTTCCCACCCGGCTGCTGCCGGCGCCGGCGCGAGGCCGGCACTTTCGACAGCCACCGATGGGGCCAGCAGACAGAGCCTCTGTAGAAAGCCAGATAAGCTTCTCAGAACCGACCGAGCTCCGGGTGTCGCTCGAGCACTGAAGGACGGGGCAGAAGGGAGGAGAATGGTTAACCGCGCCGGACCCCGGCTTACGAATCGTCCTCTCAGAAACAGCAGCTACTCTCGCTGGGGTCAGAGATGGGCGCGGGCAGCGGCCTCCGCATGCGCAAAGGCCTGCCTGCCCCACCTTCCGCCGGTTGGGGGGCGGAGCCTCACCCGGGCAATACGAGCTGTCGGCGCTTGTAAATTTCAGTTTACTGGTTCTCTTTCCTAAACGCTAGTAGGTGGAGTTACCTACGTAGTTTGAAGTTCACTTTCACATTCATTATCTCACTGTACACCAAACTCCTAGTTTCGGTACTATCTCCATCTTAAGGCTGGAGAAACTGGTCTCAAAACCGGGTCTCATGCCACCAATAAGAATGGTCGGTTCACGCTCAAGCCTTACCTACTTTAACATCGTGTGCCCGACCCACTTATGCTGATATAAGAATGGGCACTCTAGCGCCAAGACGCCTGGATTTAATCCTTGCTTCTTTAGTTAGCACCATTATCTTGAACAGGTTGCTTGGTCTCCTTATATTTACGTTCTCCCGACTGTAAAATAAGGGCTAATGAGAATAAATGAACCAATAAACAAAACAACATGCCCGCAATGTGGAAAGCATTATGCTGCCTATATATTAGACTTCTTCCAGCCTCTGAGTCATATGGGGTAAGGGGGTTAGTCAACTATCTGAATATTTCATACTAAAACGGTCTGATAAGAGAAGTCATCCCTAATTCAGGTTGTTACCGCTCCTCTGGATAAAGCCATAAGCTGTTAAAGCAAAAGCGGTTCTTTCTCACTGCTCCTCATTTCCTCCTGTACTTTCTAAATTCTTTGTATCACTCATCACCCTTGCTTATAGGTCTGTTACAAAATGTTGCACTTCTGGAAGGATAGAAGTTTAAGAGAACCCTCCTGCTGTAACAATATATTCTATCCTAAATTCTGTAATCTTCATCCTGACTACACAATCTTTGCCAGTCTTTGCCCAGGTATTATTCATTCAATAATGTCATTTCAATTTAATTTTAAATTTAGATTTTTTAACCTTTTCCTAAATCATAATCTGTGAAATCAAGTTTGTTGTGTTCCTTTTTATTCTAGTACGCAGTACCATTCATAAATACAAAATTATTTAAATGTCCATCCACCTAGCACCTAGAATCATGTCCTAGGATTCCTGCTACAACCAGGCAGATTGTAACTTGGCACGTGGTCTCTATAGCTATGTGATCTACATTTTACTCTTTAACTCAGGTAATACATTTATCTTTTCTTAAAAATAATTTTACATTTCTTGTGTGCATGTGCATGCACATGCCAGCCAGAGAACAGTTTGGGAAGCTGATTCTCTCCTTTTAAACAGGGCTCCAGGGATCAAAGTCAGATCACCAGGTTCAGTGGCAAGAATACTTGGCACATCTCCCCAGCCTGCATCATCCTTTAACTTCAGGCACCAGTTGTTTCTTTCCTGTAACATAATATATCTAGCAATATATTCTCTCTATATATAGTCAATAATATAACAATATGTATTATATATAACAATATGTCCCATATACTGTTATTAACAATATATCCTACATATTGTTATATGTAATAGAATATATTGTTAGAGAAATTGTTATGTATATTGATTATAGATGTTTGGGAGCAGTAACTTTATACTATTCACTCCAAAAATTTTATCTTCTTAGTCTCTTATCTTGATGCCTACAATAGGCATGTGTTAAATGTTTGTTAAATACACATTTTTGGCTGGGCGGTGGTGGTGCGCGCCTTTAATCCCAGCACTCGGGAGGCAGAGGCAGGCGGATCTCTGTGAGTTCGAGGCCAACTTGGTCTACAAGAGCTAGTTCCAGGTAGGCTCCAGAGCTACAGAGAAACGCTGCCTCAAAAAATAAAAATATATTTTTGGCTTTGTTTTGTCCTGGGACAAGATATGAGTATAGGTAGTTTAATTTGGAAGTACTTCCAGAGAACAGAATCCGTGAGACAAAAAGAGAAAAGAAAGAAAAACAAAGCCAATATTAGGGTCTGCTATTGAGATCATTGTTTATTCCCCCAAGCACCTCTGAGAAAATACATAGAATGCCCCTGGATTATCCATTTTGAGGCCAGAATAAGTGTCCAACACTGTGTTAGTTGAGGACTTCCCAGGCTATTAACTTTCTGCCTTCTGGACTACCTCTCTCTGTGCCCCCTACCGTGTGTGTGTGTGTGTGTGTGTGTGTGTGTGTGTGTGTGTGTGTGTGTGTGTGTTCTCAGCAACCCAGCTGGGATGATCTTTTGCAACCTGGTGCACCATAATGCCTAAGATGTCAGTTGCTTGGCTCAGAGGACAGTCACTCACAAACCCCCTCAACACTTGTTAACTGTCTATATTTACTCAAGGGACCAGCCTCATTAGACACTTCTGTGTGGTCTCAAGCACCTTATGAGCCCTCCATCCCCTGCAAAAGGGAATGTTAGTGGGTACACTTTTGTGAACATCTCCTGTTAGTAATTTAAGACAGCAAAGGCCATGTTAAGGCCAAGGAACATTCCAGAACTTCTACAAACAAGAATGACACTTCTCCCTATATCCCCCCCCCAAAATAATATTTGTCTTAAGGTTTTTACTGCTGTAACAACAACAACAAAAATTACCGAAGTAACTTGAGGAGAAAAGGGTTTATTTGGCTTACACTTCCACATCATAGTTCATCATCAAAGGAAGTCAGGGCGGGAACACAACCAGGGCATGAACCTGGAGACAGGACAGTCAAGGTTATACAGAGAAAACCTGTCTGAAAAAAAAAAAGCCCAAAAAGTGCAATGCAATCTTAAAAAGGAAAGAAGTCAAAATGTGCTCTTTGCAGATCACAGGATTCTATACATCAGAGACCCTAAACACTCCAACAGAAAACTTTAGAGGTAATTAACACTTTCAGTAAAATGTCAGAATTTAAAATTAACTTAAAAGCTGGCATGGTGGAGTACAACTTTAATTCCAGCAAGAGACAGACAAATCTCTGAGTTTGAGGCCAGCCTGGTCTACAAAGTGATTTCCAGGTCAGCCAGAGCTGTTACACAGAGAAACCCTATCTCGAAAAACCAACGATGATGATGATAATAATAATAATAATAATAATAATAATAAATTAACATAAAATTAGTGGTTTCCTGTACACCAATGATAGATAAATATACTGAGAAAGAAAACAATGAAATAATGTCAGGCACAATAGCCTTAAAAATGGGATAAATCTAAGGAAGGAAGTGAAAGACTTCTATGATGAAAAATTTTAAACATTGAAGAAAGAAATTGAGGAAGAGACAAAATGAAAAGACTTCTAGGCTCAATGATTGGAAAAATTAGTATTGTGAAAATGGATATCCTACCAAAAGCAATCTACATAGCCATTGCCATATCTTTTGAAATTAGAACACCTTTGAGCAAAAATAGAAAAAAACTCATATTTTTGGTTGTGAGCCTGTCCTTTAAGGCTTGGTAGTTTCTGCATACACGGCTTTTAGCTAAAAGGCAATCTTTCCTCATACTTGGACCAGGGGGAGGCTTTGTCATTTACATGGGTCTGAGACACTGGGATCCTTGACATGGCCATGCTCATGTCAATAGTACACATTCACTCAGGACCACAGCAGAGCTTCTTCAACTAAGGATCAGGAGTCACCACCACCACCACCACCACCATCATCATCATCATCATCATTATTACTAATGTTGGTTTCCCAAGGTAGGGTTTCTCTGTATCACAGCCCTGGCTCAGCTGGAAAAGGAGGAAAGACTAAAGAGCCAGAGGAATTGTGTTGTATGATTGCATCTCCTGGAAATGTCAGAGAAGCTACCCCCATGAAATCTCACTGACCTGGCTGTTAAAACAAGGCACAAGCAAGAATGACACCAATGGACATGATGCGGGACAGTGGCTGTGCACACCTTTAATCTTAGCATGCAGGAGGCAGAGGCAGGCAAATCTCTGTGTTTGAGAACAGCCTGATCTACACACTGAGTTCCAGGACAGCCAGGGCTACACAAGAAAATCAGAAAACAAAACAAAAACAAACACAAAAAAATGAACATGATAACATGGAAGAGGAAAATCCCACAGGATCTCTGACATAGACAAGGATTACAAGCAACTAACGAATGTCGAGAATGGGAGAAATAGTCTTCCCCCGGGGAGACAGGGTCTCACTATACAGTCTAAGATGGCCACCTCCAAACTGTGTGTGTGTGTCTGTGGTGTGGAAGGTCCTTCTGTCTATGTGTTGCTTTGCTTGATTAATGAATAAAGGAACTGCTTTGGGCCTATAGCAGAGCTATAGGGGAATAGAGCTAGATGGGGAAAACTATATGGAATGCTGGGAGGAAGAAGGTGGAGCCAGGGAATGCCATGGAGCCGCTGAAGATAGACATGCTGAAATGTTGCTGGTAGGCCACGACCTCGTGGTGATATACAGATTAATAGAAATGTGTTAAATTAAGATGTAAGAGTTAGCCAATAAAGAGCTAAAGCTAATGAGCCAATCAGTGATTTAATTGATACAGTTCCTGTGTGATTATTTTGGTTCTGGGTGGCTGGGATCAACAAGCGGTTCCTTGCTGTTATATGTTTGTTTATTTGAGACAGGGTTTCTTTGTATAGCCTGGGCTGTCCTCAAACTTGCTCTGTAGACAAGGCTGGCCTCAAACTCAGAAATCCTCCTGCCTCTGCCTCCTGAGTGCTGGGATTAATGATGTGTACTACTACTACCCTGCTTGCATAATTACTTTTTACATGAGGACTGCTTCCATGGGCTTGTGCAGCGAAGATATGATTAAATGTAGGCATCGCTATGGTGTCTCCTTCCAGTGGTATAGGAAGGTCTTCTAAAAAACTAACCCATATTCCCAAATATTGTTTATAAATGTTCCTTTACATTTAAAGAGAGATATGATATAGATATGGATAATTTGCATTGATATGGATTTTGCTTTATTGATATAAATTTAAGGTCAATTTTGTTATATGTATATGTATTTGTGATCTTGATTAAAGTATTGTGATTGTGTAGTTCATTTAAAAATGTAATGTATAATTAGAAAATATAGGTTGTTAATGGATAATTATTGATAATAGTCAAGCTTGTAGTCATGTTAGTTAGATTTTCTAGATCTATAGAGATATATTTTAGTTAGATAGGCATTCTTCATATCTTTCAAAGACTACAGACTATGGCATTTAATATTTTAATAACTTAAGACTTTTCATGACAATGAGACACATCTGCTCCTGGCAGCACCAGCTACTTCAAGAGGAAGACGGGCATCAAAGAGGCTCCTTATGGAGTTTGCTAGCCATTTGGGCAAAAACCTGCTCTTGCCTGGACTGCTTAACTGGACACAAAGAACCTGCAGAGAGAGGACTACTAAACTTGCCTAAAGGTGAGATGATCCTTTGGGGTTCCTGATTCATGAAAGAGTCTACAGGACATTTTGCAGGATACAAAAGAAAGTGACTAAACTGTCTTTAAAATTTCCTACTTCATGAAAATTTCTACTGGATACTATGGGCCTGTAGACTAAAGATGGATGCCCCAATGGTACAAAAAAACTTTGGGTGACTGTCCAGGCAGCAAGATGTCTCTGTCATTTCTAGAGTTTTAAAAATATTATATCCTTCTGGAGTCTTTGGTGGAGTTAAAGAATAGATAGATAGTTATAGTTTTCATTGTTATAATAAAAAATAAAATAGATCTAAATATTGTAACTGTAATTCTTACTTGATAACTGTTTTGTTATATGTAATTTTACTATGTTAAAGTTAAAGCCTTCCTATTTGTTTAAACAGAAAAGGGGAATTGAGGTAGGAGGTCCTTTTGTATTTCTGTTGCTCTCATTGGTTGAATAAAGAGACTGCCTTGGCCTTTTGATAGGGCAGCCCTTAGGTGGGCGGAGTAGACAAAACAGAATTCTGGGAAGAAAGACAGAGAAGCAGCTGCCATGTTTCTCCTGCCCGAGACAGACGCTGGTTAGACTCATGCTGGTAAGCCACAGTCAAGTGGCAATATACATTAATGGAGATGGATTAAATTAATATGTGAGAGTTAGCCAATAAGGGGATGGAGATAATAGGCCAGGCAGTATTTCAATAGATACAGTTTCTGTGTAATTATTTCGGGGCGGGTTAAGCTAGCCTCTTAAGTGGCACCAGAAGCGTGGCCCACTCGCCTCTTACTACATTCCAGAAGACAGTGAAAATTGGAATCAGACAGTATGATATGGGAAGTCCTTCTGTATATGTGTTGCTTTTATTGGATAATGAATAAAGAAGCTACTTTGGCTTGTGATAGGGCAGAAAAGAGCTAGGTGGGAAAACTAAACTGAACGCTGGGAAAAAGTAGGTGTGGGATTCCCCTCTGTATGCTGGGAATACCATTGGTTAATAAAGAAGCTGCTTTGGGTCCATTGCAGTGCAGAATAGAGCAAGGTGGGAATTCCAAGTTGATAGAGGAGGAGAAAGTAGGCAGAGTCAGTGAGACACCATGTAGCTGCCAGAGGACATAAACACACTGGAAACTTGCCGGTAAATCATGAGACTCATGGTAAAATATAAAATAATGGAAATGGGTCAAGATGTAAGAGTTAGCTAGAAGTGCGCTTAACATATTGGCCAAACAGTATTGCAATTAATATAGTTTTGGTGTGATTATTTCAGGTCTGGGCAGTTGGGAAACAAATGAGCAGCCTCTGCCAACTGAATGGTACCAACTTGGGTAACTACATCCACATAAAAACCTGAGAGAGCTTAAAAAGAAATTCTAGACACAAAATAAATCGAGGCTAGCACAGTTTTTTGGTAGCCACAACTTTTTTTTCTTCCAGATAGGCTCACAGCAAGCAGGGGCACCAAGGCTCCTTTAAGAGAAGTGCAGTACTTGGCATCAAGCTTTTTTTTTTTCTTCCTCAGCCCTTTTATCATCTGTGTACAGGAGGGCTACTGATTTTTTTGAGTTAATCTTGTATCCTGCTACATTGCTGAAAGTGTTTATGAGTTGTAGAAGTTCCTTGGTAGAATTTTTGGGATCACTTATGTAAACTATCATATCATCAGCAAACAGTGAGAGTTTGACTTCTTCTTTTCCAATTTGTATCCCTTTGATCTCCCTTTGATGTCTTATTGCTCTAGTTAGGACCTCAAGAACTATATTGAATAGGTATGGAGAGAGTGGACAACCTTGTCTTGTTCCTGATTACAGTGGAATCACTGGGAGTTTCTCTCCATTTAGTTTGATGTTGGCTGTTGGCTTGCTGTATATTGCCTTATTTATGTTTAGGTATGTTCCTTGTATCCCTGCTGTCTCCAAGACCTTTATCATGAAGGGATGTTGTATTTTGTCAAATGGTTTTTTAGCATCTAATGAGATGATCATGTGGTTTTTATTTTTTAGTTTTTTTATATGGTGGATTACGTTGACAGATTTTCGTATGTTGAACCATCCCTGCATCTGTGGGATGAAGCCGACTTGGTCATGGTGGATGATGGTTCTGATGTGTTTTTGGATTCAATTTGCTAGTATTTTATTTAGTATTTTTGCATCAATGTTCATGAGTCAGATTGGTCTGTAATTCTCTTTCTTAGTATTGTCTTTCTGTGGTTTGGGTATCAGGGTAATTGTAGCCTCAAAAAAAAAGTTTGGCAATGTTCTCTCTGTTTCTATTGTGTGGAATAATTTGAGGAGTATTGGTATTAGTTCCTCTTTGAAAGTTTTGTAGAATTCTGAGCTGAAACCATCTGGTCCTGGGCTTTTTTTGGTTGGGAGACTTTTGATGACTGTTTCTATTTCTTCAGCAGTTATAGGTCTGTTTAATTTGTTTATCTGGTCTTGATTTAATTTTGGTAAGTGTTATTTATCCAGAAAGTCGTCCATTTCCTTTAAGTTTTTCAATTTTGTGGAGTACAGGTTTTCAAAATATGATCTGATGATTCTCTGTATTTCCCCTGTGTCTGTTGTTATGTCCCCCTTTTCATTTCTGATTTTGTTAATTTGGATATTCTCTCTCTGCCTTTTGGTTAGTTTGGATAAAGGTTTGTCTATTTCGTTGATTTTCTCGAACAACCAACTCTTTGTCTCATTGAATCCTTGTATTGTTTTCTTTGTTTCTATTTTGTTGATTTCAGCTCTCAACTTGATTATTTCCTGCCGTCTAGTTCTCTTAGGTGAGTTTGCTTCTTTTTGTTCTAACATTTTCAAATGTTCTGTTAATTCACTAGTGTGGGATTTTTCCAGCTTCTTTATGTTGGCATTTAGTGCTACGAACTTTCCTCTTAACACTGTTTCATTGTGTCCCATAAATCTGGGTATGTTGTCATTGAATTTTAGGAAGTCTTTAATTTCCCCCTTTATTTCTTCCTTGACTCATTGATGATTCAAGTGAGCATTGTTTAATTTCCATGTGTTTGTGGGTTTTCTGAATTGGTATTGCTGTTGACTTCCAGTTTTAAAGCATGGGATCTGATAAGGTACATTGGGTTATTCCAAATTTTTTGTATTTGTTGAGGCTTGTTGTGTTACCGAGTATATGGTCAATTTTTGAGAAGGTTCCATGAGATGCTGAGAAGAAGGTATATTCTTTTCTGTTTGGATGGAATATTTTATGGATGTCTGTTAAGTCAATTTGAGTCATAACATCTGTTAGTTCTCTTATTTCTCTGTTCATTTTTTGTCTGAGTGACCTGTCCAGTGGTGAGAGTGGATTGTTGAAGTCTCCCACTATTATTGTGTGGGGTTTAATATATGATTTAAGCTTTAGAAGTGTTTCTTTTACATATGAGGGTGCCCTTGTATTTGGGGCATAGATGTTCAGTATTGAAATTTCCTCTTGATGGATTTTTCCTGTGACTAATATTAAATGTCCTTCTTTGTCTCTTTTGACTGATTTTAGCTTGAAGTCTATTTTGTTAGATATTAGGATAGCAACACCCACTTGTTTCTTAGGTCCATTTGATTGGTATATTTTTTTCCCAACCTTTTACTCTGAGATGATGTCTGTCTTTGAGGTTGAGATGTGTTTCTTGTTTGCAGAAGAGGGATGCATTCTGTTTTCGTATCCAGTCTGTTAGCCTGTGTCTTTTTATGGGTGAGTTGAGTTCATTTACATTAAGGGATATTAATGACCAGTTGCTAGCTCCTGTTAATTTAGTTTTCATCATTGGTAATGTTAATTTGTGTGTTTTTTTTTTCTTCTTCTGGATTTGCTGTAATGAGATAATCAATTGTCTGTGTTTTTGTTGGTGTAGCCATCTTCCTTGGGTTGGAGTTTTCCTTCTAGTATTTTGTGTAGGGCTGGGTTTGTGGCTAGGTATTGGTGAAATCTAGATTTGTCATGGAATATCTTGTTTTGTCCTTCTATGGTGATCGACAGTTTTGCTGGGTATAGTAGCCTGGGCTGGCATCCGTGGTCTCTCAATGTCTGCATAATGCTTGACCATGACCTTCTGGCTTTCATTGTCTCCACTGAGAAGTCAGGTGTAATTCTGATAGGTCTGCCTTTATATGTTACTTGGCCTTTTTCCTTTGCAGCTCTTAATATTCTTTTTTCACTCTGTATGTTTAGTGTTTTGATTATTATGTGGCAAGAGGACCGTTTTTTAGATTCAGTCTATTTGGTGTTCTGTAAGCTTCTTGTATCTTCATAGGCATATCTTTCTTTAGGTAGGGAAAGTTTTCTTCTATGATTTTGTCAAATAAATTTTCTGTGCCTTTAAGTTGAACTTCTCCTTCTTCTATACCTATTATTCTAAGATTTGGCCTTTTTATGTTGTCCCATATTTCATGGATATTTTGGGTTAAACTTTTGTTAGATTTAATGTTTTCTTTAACTGATGAGTCTATTTCCTCTATTTTTATCTCTAGCACTTGAGATTCTCTCTTCCATTTCTTGTATTCTGTTGTTTGTACTTGCAGTTGTGGTTCCTGCTCTTTTCCTCATGATTTCTGTTTCTATAATTCCTTCGGTTTGTGTTTTCTTTATTTTTTCTATCTCAGTTTTCAAGTCCTGAATAGTTTCTTTTATATGTTTGAGTTCCTTTTCTTGTTTTTCTTTAAGTTATTTGCCATTATCTTCCAATTTTTATTTGTTCTTTCCTCCATTTCTTTAAGGTAATTTCTCCTTTCATCTTTAAGAATTTCAAACATTCTCTTGAGGTTATTTTTTTAGATCATTTTCTTCTGGTTCATCCATATTTGGTTGTTCAGGTCTTACTTTTGTAGGGTCTTTAGGTTTTCCTGGTATTGTGTTGCTCTTTGTGGTGTAGCATATGATCTTACCTTTTCTACTCATCTTTTCCTCTAATAGGTGTGGTTGGGGCTGTCTGAGATTCTGTTGAATAATCTTATAGGTGCCAGTGAATCCAAAGCTAAGATGTTTTTCCTCGTGGTACAGTCAGTGTCATAGTTCTAGTTACTCCATTGGTTATTCCTGTTCCTGGAGGTAGCTCAGTGCTTCTGTGCTTTGGTCTGCTCCCTTGGAGTTTTCTGTCTCTGGCCTACTTTGGCCTAGGCTGCTGGCTTTGATCTGTTTCTGTAAATCTTGGTCTGGATCTCCTCTTACAGAAGTCCCTGCTTGGAGTTAGACCTGTTCTGGTGGCGATCGCTGACTCTGGATCTGGTCGCTGGTTCAATACTGATCAGCCCATGTCCGGGACTGGGTTTGTTCCTGGCTTCTGCTCCTAGTGGAGCTTGTTCTCTCTGTGTCTTAGGTAACTGGTTCAGTCCCACTACAGTTCTGGTAGAGGTTGCAGACTCTGAGTCAGGTCGTTGGCTCAATCCTGATCTGCCAGTGTCCCAGGACTGGGTTGGCTCCCAGGGCTGGATTTCCTCCTGGCTTCTGTTACCAGTGGAGCTTTTTTCCTCTGGCTCTCTCTGACCTAGGAGTGGCATCAAGCTTTATAACCTAAATTTGATCCGTAAACCCCAACACAGTGGAAGGAGAGAACTTACCCCCCCACACACAAAGCAACACTCTGCACTGGGCACTTAAGGTCGGAATCGGACTTCTACATGACATCATTATCATTTTCAACTACTCCCCAACTACAACTTAATTTTTAAAATTGTGCATTTAAAATGATCTAACATAATTTTGATATTTATTTAGCCATTTAATCTTATATGATTAATTTAATATCTTTATTTGAATGCTTACATATACATGGTAGCTGCAGGTAGTATTTTATGGTGTTTAGATGATTTGTAAGATTTTTTTGCATATTTCTTCATTTCAAATGTATATGTGGAGAGTAGAGGAACACTTGTGCCACAGCACAAATGTGGAGATCAGAGGAAAGCCTGTGGGTGTCGGTTCTCTCCTTCCACCATGTGGGTCCAGAAGATTGAACTCAGGTTGTCAGGCTATTTTGCTGACCTTTCTTTCTCTTCCTCTCTTTCTTCCTTCCCTCCTTCTTTTCCCTATCTCTCCTCCTCTTCTTGTCACATGTAACCTGAAGCTGACCTCAAGTTTTGTAGTCCTACATCTTTGATGGAGTTGAAGACTAGATAGTTATAGTTTTCCTTAGTTATGATAAAAATAAAGCTGACCTCAAGTTTTGTAGTCCTACATCTTTGATGGAGTTGAAGACTAGATAGTTATAGTTTTCCTTAGTTATGATAAAAATAAAGCTGACCTCAAGTTTTGTAGTCCTACATCTTTGATGGAGTTGAAGACTAGATAGTTATAGTTTTCCTTAGTTATGATAAAAATAAAGTATATATAAATATTGTAACTGTAATTCTTGCCTGATAACTCTTTTGTCATATGTAATTTTACTATGTTAAAGTTAAAACCTTTCTTTTTATTTAGACAGAAAAGCAAAGATGATCTTGGAAGTCCTTCTGTATATGTGTTGCTTTTATTGGTTAATGAATAAAGAAGCTGCTTTGGCTGTGATAGGACAGAATAGAGCTAGGTGGGAAAACTAAACTGAGTGCTGGGAGAAAGTAGGTGGAGTCAATGAGATGCCATGTAGTTGCTAGAGACACATGCACTGGAACATGGTGGTAAACCACGAGCCTCATGGTAAAATATAAAATAATGAAAATGGGTTAATTTAAGATGTAAGAACTAGCTAGAAATATGCTTAAGTTATTGGCCAAACAGTATTGCAATAATTATAGTTTCAGTGTGATTATTTGGGGTCTGGGTGGGCGGGAAAAAATGAGCAGCCTCTGCCAATATCAGTACACCTGTTCCTTTGGTGACAAACCAAGAGGAAAAACCAAGGTGCTGTGCTTGGGTTGTTGACACTTACCTGTGATCTCAGCACTTCAGAGGTAGCCATTTTAGGCTATATAGTGAGACTCTGTCTACAAAGAAAGAAAAGAAAGAAGAATAGGGTCCAAGGGAGGGAGGGAGAGATAGACTGTGAAGAAAGGGCATTGTGTTTCCTTCCTGGAAACAGTAGCTGGTGGTACCTGGAGCTACAATGATGCTACCATCCTGACAGTCATGAGCACCATCAGAAGATGGAAACAATTAAAAGACCAAAGAACTCCACCATTTGAGACTTCACAAGCCTGTAATAAAAAGGGGGGTAAGCCCAGCATGGAGGCAGTGGAGGCACAAAGATTGGGCCAGCCTGGGATTATATATCCAGACTCTTCTAAAAAAAAAAAAAGTGTGTGTGTGTGTGTGTGTGTGTGTGTGTTGGGGGGTGTAGATAGCCAAATTGCCTTCTTTTTATTCTATTAAATAGATGTTTTGATGTGTGCTGCATTGATACTAATTTTTTAAAAAAATATTTGGAAATTAAAGCTAATCTAATATGCATTTGAAAATCTTGCTGAGATGAATTGTATAATAATCTGGAATTTTGTGCCAGTAGTCAAATGATAGAAAAATATAGACATTTTGGGAGATTAGGTATATGTCTTAGTTTCTTTTAGTTCCACTTTTTTTGGTACCTACATTAATGTACATTTTTTAAACTTTTGTTTTAAGGTCTTATTTAACATTAGACATGGTTTTAATATATATATGTATATACAAAAATGAAAAAATGCATGTAAAAAAATCTAGAAGGAAGTAATTCATATAAATTAAAAATGAAATACAGCCACTGGCTGTCTTGCTGTTTGTAATTCCAGCCACTTAGTAAATTGTGGAAGGAGAATTGCTTCAGTCTAGGAGTTCAATGCCAGCCACAACAATATGGTCATATGGTTGGGCACAAATTCTAATTGTTCTTAATAATAAAATCCCAGAGTCAGATATAGGGGTTAAAGCTGAGGGATCAGAGAAGTAGAGCAGCCAGCCACTAGAAAGTTCTTACCTCTACCAACGCTCAGACTGAAGAGGCGATCTTGTCTCTAGGAATCCTCAGACTAAGTGCTGTCTCTACAAAACCTCATACTGCATGTTCAGACTGAATCCTCAGACTGCATCTATGCTCCTGTCTCCTCCTGCCTTTTATTCCTCTTTCCACCCAGCTATATCACACCTGTCTCCACTTCCCTAGTGCTGGGATTAAAGGTGTGGGATACCAAGTGATGGGATCACCTTTGTGTGAGCTGTTTCTCTCTTAGACTGGATCAATTTCGTGTATCTCAGGGTGGCCATGAACTAACAGAGATCCATCTGTTCCCAGAGTTTTAGGATTACAGGTGTGTGCCTGTAATCTACCCCCGACCTCTAGTGGCTTATCTCTGCACTCTGATCTTCAGGCAAGCTTTATTGTTAGATCACAAACAAAATTACAGTTGGGAGTAAAATTTAACAATATTGTCAAATCATTTTTATGACATTTCAAAATTCTAATGCAGAAGGACAATGTTAAAAACTAATTGAAATCTTGATGTAGTGGTGCATGCCTTTAATCCCAGTAGTCAGGAGGCAGAGCCAGGGCAGTTCTCTGAGAGTTCGAGGCAAGCCTGGTCTACAGAGCAAGTTCCAGGATAGCCAGGGCTACACAGAGAAATCCTGTCTTGAAAAAAAAAAGACTAATCAAAAACATTCATTTTCTATCTTTTTCTACCCTCTTTGTCAATTTAAATATCACAAAAATTATGTCTTTCTGGTAAATGTGGAGGAACCATCCCCAAATCACTCTGGGTACAATGTTTCTATACATAATCTTCAAAAACAGTAAGTATGGTTTTATTTTCTCTATGACTTTGCAAACAACACAGTACCAACATAAAAAATGAAAGATGAATCTCCCATGGAAAGAGACTGTTGGCTCCTACAGCCAGGCTTTTGATGTGAGCTGATGCCTGCTCATCTCTAAGGGCTTCCCATAAAATCTAATCATGCTCAAACTCTCACTGGTGTAGTCTGAGTGTAGAGTGAGTGCTCACTCTAGAGTTTAACAAGATGGGAAGGGCAGGCACATGGCTTTGATCTGCCAGTACTTCAGAGGCAGAGGCAAGACGATCTCTGTGAGTTCAAGGCCAGCCTGGTCTACAGAGTGAGTTCCTGGACAGTCACAGCTGTTACACAGAGAAACCCTGTCTTGAAAAACAAAAAAACAAAAGCAAAATAACTTAACAAAGCTCTAGCATTGGTGCTGGTTTCAGTGACTTTCTGCATGTGGGTGCTTACTATAGGCCTTGTCGGGGGAAGAATTCCCACAACAGTATCTCACTACCCTTCTCTTTTAGACATTCCTACCCTCTGCCCTCCAAAGTGGCATCCTAACTTATTTGGAGACCTACCCAATATTCAGGGTGGGAAATAATATTAAAAACAAACAAACAAAAACCAACAACATAAAAACCACCTCTAACCAGCAGCCTCTCTGGCTTCCTGTATTTAGTCTTGGACATCACTCCCGAACCTTTCAACTATCCTCGGTGGCTTACATGTCTTGCTTTATTTAGAATTAACTTTGGTGTCTTTCTTCCTAGGACATTGTTTCTCTGTTTTGTTGTTGTTGTTGTTTTGTTTTGTTTTTAAATGAGCAGACAGCCACTCAGGGCGGCATACACGTTTAATCCCAGAAATGGGTAACTTGCAGAGGCAAGCAGATTCCTCAAGTCCAGGCCAATCTGATCTACACAGTTCCAGGCCAGCCAGGGATACATAGAAAGACTCTGTCTCAAACAAAGAGAGCAGACACAGGAAAAAGAAGCAGGGATAGATTTATAAGTCTCTGTATAACCTTGATTGAATTGTCTTTTTTGAGGCAATTTCTCTGTGGATTTTTTTTGGGTGGTGGCTGTTGTCTTGTTTTATGAGACTGGGTTTCTTTGAGTAACAATCCTGGTCGTCCTGGAATTCACTCTGTAGATCAGGCTGGCCACAAATTTAGAGATCAGCCTGTTTCTGCCTCTTTAGTGCTGGGACTAAAGGTGTGTGCCACCACAGCCTGACCTATGTTCTTGATTAAGTTTTTCAGTTGTTTAAGCATGTAAGTCTCTGTATCACCTTGATTTTTTTTTCTTGATTAAATTTTCAGTTGTTTTCTTTCCTGGTTTTCTTCTTTGCTAGTCATCCTCCATTGATTAGTCGCCACCTTTTCTCTCGAGAAGTTCTGAGATACTTGCTTTCATTCATCTTGCATTATAGGACAAACAACAATTTGGTATGACAATTCCCATTCCCCTTAGCAATAATAATAACAATAATTTTAGAAATTCCAAGGGGGTATAGTTTTAAAATAATCATTTAGGTTTCAAAGTTGCATTTAAAATTTTTTAATGTCATCACGGAAAAAAAATCTTTTTTACTTTCTAATTTATT
Source organism: Ondatra zibethicus (assembly GCA_004026605.1). Taxonomy (NCBI): domain Eukaryota; kingdom Metazoa; phylum Chordata; class Mammalia; order Rodentia; family Cricetidae; genus Ondatra; species Ondatra zibethicus. The sequence goes on along the minus strand of PVIU01001572.1, from coordinate 54,892 downwards.
TTTAAGGTGATTATCCTTGCTGGTAGGATTTTTGGAGATTTTTATGTCCTTTTCTAGTTTTAAACTATCAAACTCATCAGACTGCTGGGACTCAAGGATCCCTCGAAGACAGACAAAGCCTGTATAAGACAGGGGTAAAGTATCTCTTCTGTGGTGCCCGGGTCGTTCCCGCCCCCACTCTCGCGAGACTTGAAAACCGGAAGCTACATAACGACTCTGAACTCGCCGGGTCTGTGTTAATGTTGGCGGGAGCCGGCCGGGTGGAACCTGTCTAGTGTTCTCTGCCATCGGGTCCGGGCTGCTGGTGGTCGAGGGCGTTGCGGTGGAGTTCCGCGGCCCGTCGGCACGATGCGGGTGGCTGTGGCCGGCTGCTGTCATGGCGAACTGGACAAGATCTACGAGACCCTGGCCCTGGCGGAGCGGCGCGGCCCGGGACCGGTGGATGTCCTTCTGTGCTGCGGCGACTTCCAAGCGGTGCGAAACGAGGCCGACCTGCGCTGCATGGCTGTGCCGCCCAAGTACCGCCACATGCAGACCTTCTACAGGTAAGGGGCGCGCGGCCGGGCCTCGGAGCCGTCGGCGCGCAGCCGAGGCGGCCCGCAGGAGCGGCCTCGCGTGAGCTTCCTCCTGCCGCTGATCCCCGTGCCTGGAGGAGTTGGCACTTAGGAAATGTCCCTGTCCTCCTTGTCGTAGACATCTTCCCAGGGATCGGGGAGACGCCACCGTTTTAGATACCTACTTTGTAATTGCTATAACTCTAGGATTAGTTAATTTAATAATCCAGTTTTTACTGGTCTTGCTGGGTTCTAAGAAGCCCAGAATGGTCTGCCGTGCACTTCACAAAGTTGTTGACCTCGGTGAATGTAGACTGACTTGAGCTCAAAATTTCATTCATTCATAAGGACAAGGATGGATGGATACTGGGGACCGTTTGACGGTTTTTGAGCTCAGCCTTTTCCTTCTGACCCTCTTTTGCTTTTTCTGCTGCGGCTAACTTGACTCCTGACAGCTTTACCCTTATGTTGTAGATATTACTCTGGAGAGAGAAAGGCCCCAGTTCTCACAATCTTCATAGGAGGAAACCATGAAGCCTCAAACCATTTGCAAGAGTTACCCTATGGTGGCTGGGTAGCACCAAATATTTACTATTTAGGTATGTGTTTATGTACACTTTTTTGTCCGGTGTGAATCTGTACCGATTGGGCAATGTCTGGAAGACATGTTGTTGGGGGATGCCATTAACTTATATAATCAAGAGAATTGGATTAAAATATAATCATGAGAATTGAGTTAAAATATTCAGCGGCCAGTCATGAACATATATCCATCTTTCTTCTAATGGTATAAATAATAGTATGATTATGAAAATTTTGTTATTTGTAGTGTTTTTTTCTACAATTTTATAATGGAAAATATTCAACATCCACAAAATACCAGGTAGTATAGTAAATTTCACCACTTGTTAGCTTTGACAACTATTACTCTGTTAATCCTTATACCCCTGTATTTAGATATGTAGTATAGTTTAAACTTTTCCTGTGGGAAATGACTGGAAATCCTACCCACTAGATTATCTCATTTGTAGATTCCCCCCCCCCCTTTTTGGTTTTAGAGACAGGCTTTCTCTGTAGCTTTAGAGCCTGTCTTGGAACTCGCTCTATAGACCAGGCTGGCCTCAAACTCAAAGAGATCTGCCTGTCTCTGCCTCTGGAGTGCTGGGATTAAAGGTGTGCACCACCATTTGTATATCTTTAAATGCGTGATTTTTGAGTGATTTTTTTTTAAACACATGCAGTACCGTTTTATACCTAACAAAGTAAGTTATTCTAACCTCTAGTGGGTCCTCTTCTCTTTCTTTTTTTCCATGTAGTTTTTCTGTTGTAGAAAATGAAAGACTGTCTTGTAGCATCTCCTGCATTCTGGATTTAGCTGAATGGATTCCTTATGATATCATTTGTAATGTTCCTTTTATTCTCTGCATTTTCCATCTTTTAAAGTTTGCAACCCTTTCACCTCTTTACTTGAACGTAGATGGATTCTAGAGTAATTTTCAGGCTTTTCCAGTGATGAAATCATAACTTTGGGAGTTTTGTTTCTCTGTTTCATTATTGATTTATCATCTTTCAACAACCTCAGTATTATGAAAAGATGAAGTTGGTTCAGGCATGATGGCACATGCTTTTAATCCCAGCACTCTGAAGGCATAAGCAAGGCAGATCTCTAGGAGTTTGAGGCCAGCCTGTGAATTCCAGGCAATCCATAGCTACATAGTGAGACCTGAATCAAACAAAGAAAAAGAAAAGGTGAATTTTCAGAGGAGTCAAAATTGAAATGTAGAAACTGCATGTTCTTTATACATCATACCTGTTGACTTAATTCCTACTGTGTAATTCTCCACCAGGGGACATTTTCCTCCTCTCTCCAGTTCCTGCCACTTACTGCATATTCAGCTAGGTACCATGGTGCTTCTATTTGGTTTTAACATCCTACCTCATTCATCCTTTTAGAATCCACTCAGTCTCTTGGCTGATTGACTTCAGACTGTCTCTGCCTTGTGTATCATCAGCATATTAATGCTGTATGAAGAGTAACCTTATTATGGCAAATATTTTCAAATAATTTGAGGACTACATGGAATTCCAGGCTTCTAAATGGTTTATTCTTTTAGTAGATTTCTTTTGCCTATAACATTTTACTGAATTGCATAATTTTTCAGGTTTGGCTGGTGTAGTAAAATACCGAGGTGTAAGGATTGGTGGGATCTCTGGCATCTTCAAATCTCATGACTATCGAAAAGGTATTGTTTTCAGTGAACAACTTTTATATATTAGAGCTTGAAATAAATAAAATAAATAAGCAAAATTTATAGTTTGACTTATCAGGTTTCTTGTATAAATGATACTATTCTTAATTTTGTAATTAAGTATTTTATGTACATGAAGTTATAGATACTATATAGCGTATCCTTATGTTCATGATCTAGTTTTATCAATTTGCCAATTTTAATTTTGATTTTTAAGAAATACGACAGTATAGATCCAATTGAAGTTCACTGTTGACCTGACTATCAATGCTGCTCTTTCCCCCTTCCAATAGCCAGGGAATTGCTGTTCCAAGTGGGTGTTTATCATTCACTTGATGGGTTCATGTCACTACTGAATTTGCAGGAGTTTTAATGCCTTTTACACTGTGTAAGTGTAGCTCATTGCTTGCATTTTTTTTTTTTTGCAGCTTGCTTCCTGGTTTAATGTGCTTTATCATTATTAATTAATTAATTAATTAGATTTTTTTTGTAGGAATTTAGCAGTTGCTGTATCCGGGGTAGACATTAGGATAAACAGCTGCTTTTTATTTGGGACTACTTTTGGAAAGAACAAATGGTAATGCAGTTTATTTCCCTTCACTTTAAGGTCATTTTGAGTGCCCCCCTTATAATTCATCTACCATAAGGAGTATATATCATGTGAGAAATATAGAGGTCTACAAACTGAAACAGGTATGTGAAAAGTACAGAACAGTAGACTTGAAATAAATTTAATTTTGTACCAAAATGTGTTTGATATAATGGCTTGCAACATTTGAGAATAGCGATTCAGTATTTCTAAAATTCAGAGTTTGAATAGTGTTTAGGGGGGTTCATAGGTAAACAAATTTTTATTTTCAATTGTTATAAGTTTATTTAATAAGCAGTTGTAAAACATTTAAATTATGGTTACATATATTATACTTAGGTTAAAGATAAAGCATATATGCTGAAATGAAGTAATATTTTCAAATAAATATTTTCACCCAGTGTGATGGTACACACCCAATCCCATCATTTAGCAGGCTGAGTGATTCAAGAAGATTATGAAGTTGAGGTTAGCCTGGACTACAGAGTAGAATCTTAACTCAGAAGAGAAAAAGACAGGGAAAACAAACTTTTATATTACTAAATTTTAGTATCAGGTAAAATAACTAAATGATAGTGTTAAATAGAAAACAACTAATGGGAAAGATGATAGCGGGCAGGAGAAACTGAAGATTGTGTTAAACACTGACTGACCTGATGAGTGGGTGAAGCTAAGGTTTGAGAACCCACTACTGGTGTGATACTGGGCTGAGTGGGTCACACATGATATTTCATATAATTTCGTTCAAGTTTGGTGAGGTAGCTCTCACTCTGCCTTCCCTAATTAAGAAAACTAAGTCAAGGTTTAGCCCTACAAGAAGCCTGCCCAGGACTCCTTGGTAGTTTAAGCAGAGCCTGTCTCAGTGGTCCTGTCCTTCGGCGTCACTAGAGCTGCGGTGCACAGTATGCTCACACACCTTTCCTGCGATCTGTGTGTGCTCTCCTGGGTGCCTTTCCCTTCATCAATCTACAACCCAGCTGGATGCTACTTTCCAACCACCATTTCTCTAGCGTGGAGTCATCCCCCTTCTTCAATTCTCATTTTCCATTCAGCGACTATTGTATCTGACCTACATTCTGTATTATCTTAGTTATTGTTTCAATTTAGTTTCCCAAGTACTTGTTTCATATTACTTGATAGTACTGAAGAGTAAGTAAAGTGTAGAATATATTTTGTGTTTTCCCTGTAATCAACTCTAGATATTAATTTGTATAGCAAAGGGAGACTTTTTAGTTGGTAGTATATGGATACATTAGGAAAACAGTTGGTGGTCTAGGAGTCTGTACCGAAGACTGACCATGCAAGCACTCTGCCACCCATATACATTCCTGTTAAGTTTTTGGGTTTACTGTATTAATTGCATTGGAAATCTTACTAAATCTGTTTTCTCTAGATCTTCAAAATTATAATTTTTGTTGTTGTTGTTGTTGTTGTTTTGAGACAGGGTTTCTCTGTGTGACAGCCCTGGCTGTCCTGGAACTGGCTCTGTAGACTAGGCCTCGAGCTTACATTCGCCTGTCTCTGCCTCCCACTTGCTGGGATTAAAGGCTTATGCCACCACCGCCCGGCTCAAAATTATAATTTGTCTACCAGGGAAAAGGAGCCATGGTTATTATATACTTTAGAACTCTGGCACGGCAGGCCTCAGCTGGTTGGCAGAGTAATGAAAGTGTCTCTGCTGCCCTGCCTTTGCTAAGGAATTATACTAATTTCTGAGGCACAGGGAAAGCTGCTTCTCTTTTTCTAGGTAAATGAGGAGCTTAGTATTTTTATTTCCTTAAAGTGTCCTAAGGATGAATTAACACAGAAAGCTAGATTATCAGTCTACAAGAGCAGGGGCATGGTGGTGTAGAAAGGAAGGGATTGTTTTTGGTTAGTCTCCTTTTAAGAATTTTCTTTCTGTTCTTCAAGTTGAAGCAGCCTGTAGATATATTCTTATCTCATGACTGGCCAAGAAGTATATATCATTATGGAAATAAGAAGCAGCTTCTTAAGACCAAATCTTTTTTTCGCCAAGAAGTGGAAAATAACACGCTAGGGAGTCCTGCTGCCTCAGAGCTGTTGGAGCACCTAAAGCCTGCATACTGGTTTTCTGCACATCTTCATGTGAAATTTGCAGCCTTGATGCGGCATCAGGTAGGACAGAAAATATTGGTCCTTATCTTTAATAAACACTTACTGAGCATTCATGAAGTGGGCACCATGGGCAGAATGGTAAAGCCAGAGATTGAAGCACAACTTGCCCCTCAGGAGTTACTCACACAGTACTCAGTGTGGGCAAGAAATGAGCAAGCAATTACAGAGCAGGGTAAGTGTGGTAGGAAAGGGCTGAGTGATTGAGGGCATCTAAGGCAGACTGCTGGGGTCAGATTGGCCCACTGGTGGAGAAGGAGCTTCCAAAGGACTGCATGTCTGAGCTGAATCCAGAGGTATCAGGAGGAAATAGTCTGTGAGTGTTTTAATAGAGGGACCAACATGTTTGCAGATTTAACAGTCTGAGAACGTAGTGCACTTGGTACTAGCTCGTGTCTCTAAGCTGTAGAGACAGATACAGCCTGAACAGAATCAAAGCTGCTTTCTGGGCAGAACTTGGGCACCTGCTTCTTCTAGAGTAAGTCCACATCAGAAAGGGCCTTAGCAATGTTTTCAAATAAAACTATGTTTCAGAAACATTATACTTCCAACGTAGAGAAGGGTTTGGTCCAGTAGCTTTGGGAAGCACTGCATATCACAGCCATTCTAGAGAAATGGTTCTCACTGGGCCACTAGACCTCTGAGGAGGTCTCCAGAAGACTCGCAGAAATCTCCAGCTGTTACCCTGTATTTTCTAGGTGGTTTCCCTATGGAGTATATCATGAGAAAATGAGAGTTTGGGTGTTAGCTAGAAGGTGATGGGAAAGGTGGAGACTGATGGAGCCAGGTGGTTGTTCTAAAGGCTAATTGGCAGGTTTGTGAGTGGAATGGAGTGATGTCAACAGAGATAGGATGCTGCTTAGCAAAGGAGGAGAATCTAGCTAAGGCAAAGCACACAAAGAATGAAGCGGAGGCTCGAGAGATTTTAGAGGCAGAATAGTAAGGCTTTGGTGAGAAGGCAGGGGTACAGGATGACTACTAGAGGGGTTTTGGAGGATGGGGGTTAGGGAACCATTTAGAAAATGCAAAGTTAGCATGGGGAGAGTTTTTGAAGTCTTCTGTAGAATTCTCAGGGTCTTTAATGCATTAATGAGCACTTTCTAGAGAGGAATGTGATGTGTAGTGCTTCCCAAACTACTTTCCTACTTTAACAACTTGCCTGAGATGGTTTGTGTCTGAAAACACTCCCAAAGCACTTTCTGCTGTGGTCTTACTCCAGGAAGGCAGAAGTTACACCTTCACTTTGTCTGTGGGCATTCAGTGACCACGCTTGCTTGATGTCCAAGCATACCTATAGACACAGCTCACTTTCCCACATCTTGCTGCTTTCTTTTCCTTAAAATACAGTGGGGGATGGGGTGGCGGGGAGTCTTGTTATGTAGACCAGGCTGGCTTTCAACACAGATCTGGCTGCCTCTGCCTTCTGAATGTTGGGATTAGAGACTTGTGTCACCATGCCCAGCTGACTCTTGAGCTTTTTGGGGGGCCAGGGAGTAGGGGTTGAGACAGGATCTCTGTGTAGCCTTGGCTGTCCTGGAACTCACTTTGTAGACCAGACTGGCCTTGAACTCATAGAGATCTGCTTGCCTTTTCCTCCCAAGTGCCAAGATTAAAGGCACGTGCCACCACCTGGCTCACAGATCAGTCTCACAACATGTCCATCTTGCCCCAGACTCCTTTGTGTCTATATTGGTATCAGCTTTGCATCTTTAATTGTAGATGACAACTGATTTGGATTGTGTCTCTTCTGAATAATTCATATAAAAACTTCAGCAACTGGTTTCTTTCATTTGTTTGTTTTTATGAATCATTCGTGTAACACACATAGGCATTTGACATCATCGTCGTCAGTTTGTTTTGAGTTTTGGAGAAAACGGCAGCCAGTAGTGATTAAGTGCTTTGTACTCCATTGTCCAAGTGGATATAGACCTTTTCCTTTTTTCTTTTTTTGTTTCCTTTTTCATCTTCGACGTTGTCATCGTCGTCTCCTTCTCCTCCTCTTCCTCCTCTTCCTCCTCCTCCCCCATTCTCCTCCTCTCTTCTCTCTCTCTCTCTCTCTCTCTCTCTCTCCTCTTCCTTTCTATTTATTTGGTAATCATTCTTTTGGCACAGAATTGGGAGCATGTGTTTGGGTGGAAGCGTCACCCCAGCCCTTGGCATCCCTACCCAAAGAGTCTGAAATGTTTGGGTAAAAGTTCCATCCCAAACCTCCTTCCCTAGGAGTTGCCTCAGTCCAGACTCCACCTCCAAGAAAGCCTGTAAAACGGTGACCCCTCTTCAGAGATGCTCAAGACCACTCCTACGGGGTATTTAAACTGCAACCCAAAGAACAAACACGTGGTTTTTCTGGTCTTCCTTCCCCATCTTCATCCCTGAGGGGCTGGAATGCTACTCCAGAGCGCTAGTATCTTGGAGCGCTGAAAAACCTAGGCTTTTTCTAATTTGGTTTGATTTGGTCTGATTTGGATTATTGCGTCTGCGGAGAGGTTTATCAGGCCACAAAAACTTTTCAGCATGTAAAAATGTTGTTTCTGCTCTATTCAGAATATGGATTACTTGTGATGCTTTTAACATTCTTACATCATGGTTTGTCTCTTCTAGGCCACAGATAAAGAACAAGCAGGCAAAGAAACCAAGTTTTTAGCCTTGGACAAATGCTTACCACACAGAGACTTTCTTCAGGTAATAAGAAAAGTTTTACTCTTCCAATGATTTTAAAAAAATAGTTTTTACTTCAGAATTTATTTGTGCTGTTTATAATTTATGTTTTCTGAGAATTCTTTGGTGTTGTTATCATTTTAAATTAACTAGATTTAAAATTATTGAACTGTTAAATATAAACAAATTACCTAAAATATCTGATTTCGTCCTATAGGTGTTAGAAATAGAACATGATCCCAGTGCTCCTGAGTATTTAGAGTATGATATTGAATGGCTTACTGTTCTCAGGGCCACTGATGACCTGATTAATGTGACCGGAAACCTATGGAATATGCCTGAAAACAATGGTCTGCATACAAGGTAGTTCTGCTCACTTTAGAACTTGCCTTCTGCACTGTGTACAGTTTTGTCTCTGATCTGTGTTGTATTCTGGTTCCTGAAGAGTTTGCTTTTGTCTGCAGAAAGGAGGGGGTGAGGTGACAGTGGTTTTAGGGAGCTGAGCATTTGGCAAGCCTCCTAGCAAGTGTTTGTTTGATGACCATTTGTGAGGTTAAGTGGTTGCCTATTGTCTCTAATTTGGGCCTGACTGGGGGGACTTAGGACCACCTCCCCCCCAGCCCCAGCAGGCACTGACCATGGGACCCCAACTTTGTACTCAAGGTTGACTGATATTGGAGAAAGCTACAAGTTTTTGTCCATGGCTGGCAAAAGAACAGGTCTGTTAAGCATCAAACCAAGTGAGTGTATGAGTGTATGAGCATGCTTCAGACTATAACATGGTAAAGGTTTGGTTCACACACACATATACTTGTTTGGAGGGATGAGTAAAATTTTTTCTTATAGTTGTTATTTCTTAAGATTCTTTGCTAAGTTAATTATAATTTTACCATGTGAGCTTTTTAATTTTTATATTACATATATAGGTAACCACCCTGCATGAATGTCTATGCACCATGTGTATGCCTGGCACCTATGGAGGCCAGAAGAGGGAGTAAGATCCCTTGAAATGAGTTAGAAATGGCTATGAGCTGCCATGTAGGTGCTGGGAATTGAACCTGGATCCTCTGGGAGAGTAGCCAGTGTTTTTAACTACTGAGCCCTCTCTGAAGCTCTTGTATAGAATTTTTAGTTTCTTTTTTAATTTTTATAATTGGAGTCAATACTTAGGGTTTTTTACTGTTTGGAGGTTATAACATATACAAACCAATTGCTCTAATTGTTACAGGTGGGATTATAGTGCAACTGAAGAAGCTATGAAAGAAGTAATGGAAAAATTGAACCATGACCCTAAAGTTCCCTGTAACTTCAGTATGACAGCAGCTTGCTATGATCCTAGTAAGCCACAGTCACAAGTGCAACTGGTTCACAGGATCAATCCGCAGACTACTGAATTTTGTGCCCAGCTTGGCATCACAGACATTAATGTCATGCTTCAGAAGGACAAGGAAGAGCAACATCTGTGTGGAGAATATGAACAGCAGGGTGATGTGGGGACCGATGAGTCTGAAGAAGACCGGAGTGAATACAGCACAGACACATCTGCTCTGTCCTCCTTTAATCCGGATGAAATAATGCTGGATGAAGAGGAGGAGGAAGAGGAGGTGAGTGCTTGTAGTGACATGACTACACCCTCTGTAGAACCTTCTTCCCATCAAGCTTCTGACTTCTCTACGAGCTTTTCTGACGTCAGGAACTTGCCAAGCTCTATGTTTGTGTCTTCTGATGATGCATCCCATTCTCCAGCTGGTGGGGAGGGAAATCCTGGTGAGACTGTGCAGTCAGAGGATGAAGAGTTCTTGACTGAATTTCCACTGAAGAGGCTGAGTAATGAACATGAGCCTGAGCAAAGAAAGAAAATTAAGAGGAGGAATCAAGCCATCTATGCTGCTGTAGATGATGGTGGTGATAATGATGAATAAGACAGGGACTTGCCTTAGTGATGTATATTGTATGTGATTTCAAGGCCCTATTTTTAGGGTTGAATTTTTGATAAATTACTGGACTTTGTAATAATGAAATGATGGAATTTTGGTTATATATAACTTTGTTTTTAGGATTATGTTTGTATGTTTCAGATATAAACTTATTAAAATTTCATATGAAATTTAATTGATGACCATGTTTTGAAGACATTATTCACTTCCACTTTGTCAGTACTTAACTACATTTGAACTTTAAAAACACGGTTCTCTAGGAAGGGACTATGAAGATAAATGAAGACAGGGATCTTGTAAATGTTTTGATGCATAAAGTGCCACCCAATTGCTGAAATTAATATCCTCTTGGCTCTTGCATATTATATTTCAGCCTAAATTTTTATGTAACCATGGTAGCTATATTCAGGTTACCTTAGCAGAGTGCAGTTTAGTATTAATTACCAACAGGATTGTCTAGATGCCCTCTCTCTTGCTGCATGATAGATTGACAGGAGTAAAGTGTTGGCAAGGGTCCATGTGGAGCAACTACACCTCTCTCGTCTCTAGTTGCAGTAGATGGGCTGCCTGAGGCCACTGCCTCTGGGCTTGGGAACGGACTCGTGGCTCCAAGGGTCTCATTCTCACCCCACTGCAGTCCAAATCCAGGGGAATCCTGAAGTGGCCAGCTTCCCTCCTGGCAGCATTTGACATTGCCATAAAGCTTTGGGACTTTGACGCTTTTGTGTTTGTTTCCTTCCATTTATTCATTTAAAAAAATTAATTTCTTGTTTACAATAAGGTATTTGAAACTGAATTTACCCCACTAGGTTGAATTCCACAAATTCAAACCATAATTTTCTCCAGAAAAGTCTTTTTAACAAGAAAAAGAACGTGTGTACGCCTGAGGCAGTTTGGAGTATTAAACTATCTCAAATATTTTCTCCTCTCTTTCTCTCTCTCTCTCTCTCTCTCTCTCTCTCTCTCTCTCTCTCTCTCTCTCAACTATATAACAGCCCTGGCTGTCCTGGAACTAGCTCTGTAGACCAGGCTGGCCTTGTACTCAAGGTCCGCCTGCCTCTGCCTCTTGAGTGCTGGGATTAAAGGCGTGCGCTACCATGGCCCAGCTCTGAAATTTCTTAAAGCAGAAAATAGTTATATATAAGACAAAATGCCAAAATTAATATTAATTCTAAAAAGCAAACAAAAAATGTTCTAGTTTTGCCCAGTCAAGAAAGTATGCAAATACAGATTGTGCAGATCTCAAAGGCAAACCTGATTTATGAAGCAAATTCCGGATCAGCCAGGCTATGTAAAGAGACACTGCCACAGGGCTGGAGAGATGGCTCAGTGGTTAAAAGCATTACCTGCTCTTCCAAAGGTCCTGAGTTCAGTTCCCAGCAAAAAAAAAACAAAACAAAAAAACCCACAACCATCTGGTGCCCTCTTCTGGCCTGCAGGTGTACATGCAGACAGAATACTGAGAATTAAAAAAGACACCACCACAAAAATTTTTTTTGAAAGTATGCAAATACAAAGAAAGATGCAAAAATACTTTTCTTATAATATTGTTTAAGCTTGGTTGAATGTATGGTCAGAATTGCTTAGGAACATAGGATTTATTGATGTTGCTTGTAGTTGAAATGTAAACATGGAAGTTATCAGAAATGATTCCCATAAAGTACCTGGTGGCTTTATAACCCAAATGACAGTTTGTGCTGCCTGTCACCACAAAGGCCAATGGGCAGAGACAGATTTGAGTTATGTTCTATTCAAGTGGTGGGCAATCTGAAGACTGCACTGGGCTCATACCCTAGGAAGAGAGAACCATGTAGAATCACACTTCTAACCAGCAGGCTATTTAAGGAGGAGCCAATGGTCCAGAGCTTAGCCCCTCTCCTGTCTCTGATATTCACAGTGCTGGTGTCTCATCAAATAGTCCAGAGCTTAGCCCCTCTCCTGTCCCTGATGTTCAGGGTGCTGGTGTCTCATCAAATGGACCAGAGCTTAGCCCCTCTCCTGTCTCTGATATTCACAGTGCTGGTGTCTCATCAAATAGTCCAGAGCTTAGCCCCTCTCCTGTCCCTGATGTTCAGGGTGCTGGTGTCTCATCAAATGGACCAGAGCTTAGCCCCTCTCCTGTCTCTGATATTCACAGTGCTGGTGTCTCATCAAATGGTCCAGAGCTTAGCCCCTCTCCTGTCTCTGATATTCACAGTGCTGGTGTCTCATCAAATGGTCCAGAGCTTAGCCCCTCTCCTGTCTCTGATGTTCAGCGGTGCTGGTGTCTCATCAAATGGTCCAGAGCTTAGCCCCTCTCCTGTCTCTGATGTTCAGCGGTGCTGGTGTCTCATCAAATGTTCCAGAGCTTAGCCCCTCTCCTGTCCCTGATGTTCACGGTGCTGGTGTCACTTTGTACTGCTCCCTTGTTACTGTCTCTTGGAACACCTATGTTTGGACACTCCCAAGGACACTGAGTAGTTAGTGTCCGCAGGTGGTATCCTGTGTTCCTCCGAGTGCCACCTGGGCTAAGGGATTAACTCAACGAGCAAACCAGCAGTATGTGCCCAGTGAACTGTTTATGATGTTTACATGCAGATTTTCTTCTGTAATGAGTATGGGCCCTGGAGCAAAATAGTCCAGTTTCCTCCGGAAAACTTTTAAAGCCAGATAATCCCTTCTGTTATAAAAACTGTTCCACACTGTAGAAAAAGAATAGCTTCTTTTTATGAAGCAAGTGTAATGCTGATGACAAATCTCAAATAGGTGACACGAAAAAGTCAACTTCACAAAATCAACAAGCCTTGGGGCCGGACAGATGATGATTCAGCAGTTAAGAGCACTGGCTGCTCTTCCAGAGGATCTGGATTTGATTCCTAGCATCCACATGTCAGCTCACAACTGTCTGTAACTCCAGTCCCAAGGAATTTGACACCCATTTCTTCCCTGGTTGGGTATCATTCACACATACAGTACAGACATACATTTAAATACATATAAAACAATGAAAAACTTATAGTACATTTAAAGATGATTTGGCCTGAGCCATACACACAGTAGGGATGGCTCAATACTGTGAAGCCTAGTCACACAATAGAGGTAGTAGGTCTAAGAACAAACCATGATGATTTCATAGATGAGGAAAAGGTCTTTGACAAAATTGAGCCCCGATTTCTGAAAGTGTAAAAAATTAAAACCTACCGTCTAATTGACTTCACAAATGGTAAGCATTTATCAAAGACAAGGCCACCTTCTGCCTCCACTGCAGTCTGGAGTCATTGTCTTGGAAAGAACCAAACAAACCAGACAAAAGAAAATGTCGAGGGCAATCATTGCAATAACGAGCTCTGCATATGGATGGCCTGGTAGCTTAGGTAGAAACCCAAACTCCAGACTAAAGTCGATCTAAGCATTCCCATACCCCAGGACAGTAAGATCAAGTGATGTGGGCTGGGCATGTCGCTTGATAGAGTGCTTTCCTGACCACAACAAAGTTGGAGAGATGAGGGCTGGAGTGGGGGTGGTGTCCAATCCCGAGCATCACATACTCAGGGCGTGGTGATGTACACCTGTAGCCTCAGCACTCGGTAGGTGGAGGCAGGAGGATCGGGAATTCTGGGAAACATGAGACCTTGTCTCAAATAATAGTAATAACGATAATAGGAAAACATAAATCCATATCAACAATACAGATAAGAAATAAATAATAAAAAATGTCTAAAAGTTATAGTGAGGAAAGAAAACCCAGAAAGATCATTGCAGTCCTGCGGTTATGTGCCAAGGAGTAAAATATTACCATTCTAAACAGGAAAGAGGATATACAGTTTAAATTGTCTTATTAGACTATAATTCTTGATATCCTACATTATTAAAATTCCATTTTTATTATTTATTTATTTATTTGTAGCTTTTTTCAAGACAGGGTTTCTCTGTGTAGCCTTGGCTGTCCTAGAACTCAACTCTGTAGACCAGGCTGGCCTTGACCTCAAAGATCCACCTGCCTCTGCCTCCTGAGTGCTGGGATTAAAGGCTGGGTGCCACCACTGCCTGGCTAAAATGTCAAATTTAGTTCTAGGAAATAAGTTTTATAAACAAATTGGTTTTAGCTTTGTTGCCAAGCCACTTTAAAATACTTCATGACGGGACTGGAGAGGTGGGCTTAGTAGTCAGATTGTGCTCAGGATGGCTGGGGGACACTGTGGGCTTAGACCAAGGGCAGAGATGGAGGAGACTACATCTCTGCGGGCTGCCAGGCTTAGGTTTCAGCTCATAGAAGGACCAGAGCTACCAAAAACAGGCCTGTTCACACTCTCTCCTCCTGGCTCAACACTAGTAAGACTCTTGGAAACTCAGTGTGGAGGATGTATAAACTGATGGCGTGAACACTTCATGGTGTGGCTATAAGGAAGGTTTTTACTGTAGACTAGAGAGAGAGAAGACACACACACACACACACACACACATACACACACGAGAGAGACAGAGAGAGAGAAAGAAGTAGACTGAACATGACCAAGACTATCTGGGAGAGGGGGGAGAAAAGAGAAACAGTGAGAATATCAGGAGCATAGAGAAAAACAGTGAGCCTAGCAGGATTATAAAGAGAATAAGGAGCAGGGGGGAAGGAAGCCGGTGTGCTGGAGGGAGTTTAGGGTAGGGGAGGAAGTGAGAAGGGCCAGGCTGTTCCTTGGATTTTGAAATGTATGACAGGTACTTGTGATACTGAGGAAGCCTGGAGATTAGCTGATAGGCACCACAGGTTTTTACTATTTTGCCTATTGATAGCTTTTTACCCGATTTCCTTCTACGTTAAACTTCAATTTCTTGTTGATTTGTGGGTTTTCACATAATAAGTAATATTTTTTCTTTTTGATCATCTCTTACTTTTTTAATTGATAAAATGTTGGGATATTTCATAAAATTAAATCTATTTTTTTAAAAAACAATATAAAGACATGCACTGGGGTTGGAGAGATGGCTCAGCAGTTAAGAATTGGCTGCTCTTCCAGAGGACCTAGTTCAATTCCCAGCACCCACATGGCAGCTCACAAATGTCTGTAACTCCAGTTCTAGGAGATCTGACACCTCCATACAGACATACATGCAGGCAAAACACCAATGAACATTTTTTAAAAATCTAAAAAAAGGGTATTTGTTAATTTTTTTAAAAAGACACTCTTTATATAACACAGGAAACTGAAAAAGTAAAAAACAGACAAATAATGATATTTTGATAGATTTCCTTTTGTGTGTGTATTTTCTCTCACTTGTAAGGAATCTAATTACTGGGACTTTGGGCTGCTTTATAAAAGAAAATTGAATAATGAAATAATAATGCACAATCAAATAATCCCCTTAACTGAATATATGGCTTAATGAACTATTGCAATATGAACACCCTTGTGATTACTACTCAGGCCACCCCGAATATCTGGAAGTTACCATTCTCCCAGCAGCCTCTCCTCACCACAACACCTTCCCTTCCTTCCAGAGGACCCTCACCCCATCCTGAACAACAACTGCTTCCTGTGTTTCTTGGCAGCTTCTCACCCTTGTGCCATCCTAGATACGATAGACTTGTTCATTAAAATATTACCATGTCTTTAAAATATCTTTCAATCGTCAGGATTCCCACTCTTGATTTGTTTTTGTTTGTATAAAAAACATTTTTTTTCAGATAAGGATTCTAAGACCTTATCCTCTATATTTCTTACAAACTGCTCTAGGGATCCAAGGCTTCCTTAGATGAAGGTAGAGTCCCTTTGCAAAGAACAATAGTTACCAGGTGTAGTGGAGTGCGCCTTTACCCAGTACTTGGGAGGCAGATGCATGTAGATCTCCGTGAGTTTGAGGACAGCCTGGTTTACAAAGTGAATTTCAGGACAGTTAAGACTGTTATACAGAGAAACCCAGTCTCAAAGGAGGAAAAAAAAAAAAAAAAAAAAAAAAAAAAAAAAGACTCATAGTGGTACCATGTTTCTCCACCAGGAGGCACAAAGCATCTGGTTTCTGTTTTTTTTTTGCTTGTTTGTTTGTTTTGTGTGTGTGTGTGTATGTATGTGTGTGTGTTTTAATAGCTGTTGATACACCAGTGTTTAGATTCATTGGTTTGTTGGGAGTTGCAATGTAGTAATAGTATAATTCAACCATTTGTTTTTTATTTGTTATTTGGAATGTGCTGGAATATTTATATCAATATTACTTTTCTATTCAGAAACCAATGGTATAATTTTATGTTAGAGATTAATATTTGCTTTTTACAATTTTAATATATAAATTTATATATAATTTTACTATGTAATTTTATATTGGAGATTAATATTTGCTTTTTACTACTTTTTAAGGCAGTTGTTTCCCTGTACAATTCAAAACTAGTCAATTAATTAAAAAAAAATCCTTAGGCTGGGTGTGGTAGTGCATATCTTTAATCCCAGCACTCAGGAGTTAGAGGCAGGAAGATCTCTGTGAGTTCGAGGTCAGTCTCGGGTCTTCATAATGAGTTCCAAGTCAGCCAAGACTACATACTGAGACCCTTCTCAAAACAAAACAAAACAAAACAAAACAGAACAAACAAAAAATCCTTGCCTATGATTTTAAGATATTTGAAGAGTTTCGATAAGAAATTCAATCAAGTGTGCTTATTATATCTTTAACATACAGTGCCTTGTTTAACTTAGGTGATTCCTGGATCATTAGACAGGCTATTACTAGCTCTTTTGCTTTTATATGGGGAAACTGTATTTCAGATTCATCACCTGCCTTGTACTTTGCCTGTAACAGACTGGAATGAACTGTTTCCCTCCAACAGCCTTCGTTTCTCTTAGACATGATGGCTCAAGATCAAGCTAAGTACAAAGATGGCCAGTTGCTGCTGATTGACATTATTTCTATGCTCATTCAGTGGACAGAACTAGGAAATGTGCACATATCAAAGTTCATACTAATCCTTTGGAAGGGATGGGTTATTTTGAGGCAGGATTTTGCTTTGCAGCCCTAGCTGGCCTGGAACTCAATATGTAGACCAGGTTTGGCTTTGAACTCACAATCATCTTCCTGCTTTGGCCTGATGAGTGCTCAGATTACAGAGGTGCATCATCATGCTTGGCCTGATACTTGCCATTTGAATGCAGGACTACGGAGGGTTTTACATAGCTTCTTACGGATTACCTCAAAATTTCTATCTTCCAAACCACTCATCGCAATTTTCAAGGCCCTAGAGACTCACAGAAGTAGAATATCCCATGAACACTTACGTACCTTAGTCCATGTTACTCCCAGAGAAGTCTCAGAATAATACAACTACTGATAACAAACTTTTCTCTCTTTTTTGGTATTTTGGTTATTGATAGGATTGATTTTTTTTTTACATTTGTATGTGTGTTTGGTATGCGTATTGGATGTGAGTATGTAATATACACCGTGATGGTTTCAAAGAAAATGGCCCCTGTAGGCCCATTGGGAGCCGCACTATTAGGAGGTGTGGCCTTGGAGTGGGTGTGGCTTGTTGGAGGAGGTGTCTTACTAGTGGGTGGGCTTTGAGGTCTCCAAAGCTGGAACCAGTTCACTTCCTGCTGCCTGCAGGTGTAGATGTAGAACTCTCAGCTCCTTCCCCAGCACCATGTCCGCCTGCTCACTGCTATGCTTCCCGCCATGAGAATAATGAACTAAACTCTGAAACTGTAAGCCAGATCTAATAAAGTATTTTCCTTTATAAGAGTTGCCGTGGTCATGGTGTCTCTTCACAGTAATAGAAACCCTAACTAATATAACTCCCTAATTTCTTTTATATTCATTGTTATTTTCCATCTCTTCCATTTCTGGCTCTTTTGAAAATTAAAAATTTTCTTATTATTCATCTTTCACATCCTTTTCTGGCTATGAGCTCTGTTATGTGGTCTCAGTGCATTCTTTTGGGATTGAAGTGTATCTCCTGAAATTATAATTGTATGGCTTCTTTCCAGGTAATAAAACTTCACACAAAGTACACATAGTACAAGAATGTTCCAGTAGTACATCTCTATTGTTGCCCTGTGAGACCTTATTTAGCTTAATCATACATTATCCTTTTTATTTTTCTTGGACACAGTGTCTTGCTATATAACTCGGGTTGGCCTCAAACTCTCAATATACCTGCTTCAGGCTCCCCAGTGCTGAGACCACAGGCATGCACCACCTCACCCAGCATATTTTACCTTTATATGTGTTATAAACACTACATTATATTGTATTTTGATTGTATTTAAGTAGTAGATTATATTGTAGTGTTTTTAGAGGCTTTAAAAAATAAACTCAGGTCCTCTTAGAAGAACAGGAAACACTTTTTCTTTTCTTTTTTTTTTTTTCAGATTATCTCCATGTAGCCCTAGCTGTCCTGGAACTTAATATGTAGATTAGTCTGGCCTCTAACTTGAAGATCCACTTCCCCCACCCCACCCACCCCAAGTGCTGGAATTAAAGGTGTGTATCACCATGCCAGGCTCCAAATATGTACTTGAAAAAAAGATTTATTTATTTAATAAGTATATAGGGTTCTGTCTGCATGTATGCCTGTGGGGCAGAATAGGACACCAGACCTCATTACATATGGTTGTGAGCCACCATGTGGTTGCTGGGAATTGAACTCAGGGCCTCTGGAAGAGAAGGCAATGCTCTTAACTGCTGAGCCATATCTCTAGTCCCCAAATGTGTACTTTTAAAAATGTACTATGCCTACATTTGAAAGTGCTGCAAGGTGATGAGACAAGCAATTGTGTGTGTGTGTGTGTGTGTGTGTGTGTGTGTGTATACTCTTCTTAGAGTGAAGGTTAAGAACTAATGTACATGATAGGTGTGGGGGTGCACACCTTTAATCCCCACACTCAGGATGCAGAGGCAGGTGGATCTCTGTGGGTTCTAGGCCAGCCTGGTCCACATAGCTAGTTTCAGGACAGCAAAGTCTTTATTAAAAAATCTGTGTCTCAAAACAACAACAAACATATGTATAGAACCAGTTTTTTTTAAAGGGGTGGGGATTTCATCTGTGAAATAAAGATGTAAACTTTATTTAAAAATAAACTCTCAGGACTTGGAAGGCAGAGGCAAGCAGATCTCTGAATTTGAGGCCAGTTTGATCTACAGAGGAAGTTCCAGTACAGCCAGGGTTACACAGAGGAACCCTGTCTCAAAAAACCATAAATAAATAAACCTCTTTTAAGCTAAAATAAAACAAAACAAAACCAAAAATATGTGTGTATTTACTCAAGCAGTTAATGATTCTGTTGTTTGCATTCCTGTGTCTACCTCCATATTTCCTGGGACAATTATTCCTTGGCTCAAAGGAATGACCATGAAGATGACAGATGAAGGAGTAAACATAATGTGAACTAAGAAATGGTTAGAAAGAAAGAAAGAAAGAAAGAAAGAAAGAAAGAAAGAAAGAAAGGAAAAAAGAAAGATCGAAAGACAAGGGAAAATGTCCTTTTGACTTAGGAATGATGTTCTTTTTCAGAAAGATGCCCAAAGCACAAATCCTCAAAAAAAAAAAAGACTCATACTTATTACATTAAAATAAGAATGTATGATAAATGTGCAACCAAAGTTGTATTTATCCAGATAACATATTGGTACAAGATTGTTGAAATGCTTAAAAATTACATGGGGCATGCAGAGTCTGTAAGAAAGTATAGTCTCACAATTACAAAGACAGAGAATCTAATAGAAAAATAAGCTAAATGCATGAAAAAGCACACAAAAGAAGAAAAAAGTCAGCTTACAGGTGAGGAGATGCTTATACTCATCACTTATTAGAGAAATGAAAACTGGAACAAAGGTTAGACAGCTCACAGAAACACTGACGTACTGCTGGTGGCATAGCCATTGTCACCACCCAGAACTGGTGTGATAAGCAAACTGAATGGAATAGCTATCATGGCAAATACTGAGACCAGGTATGAACTCAACGACCCAACAGCTAAGCACAATCTCACTTCTTCTGCCTCTGACTGTCCAAATTGTCAGAGGCAGAGATCAACACAAAATCCTTGGTATGGAAATATTTATAGAAAAAACCAACTCTAACTAAGAGTCAAGGTTGGTCAGCTACTTTAGGTCTCTTCTGTTGGTTATATGTTCTCCTGAGAAATAGGTTCAATGGTTGATAGGCATGTGGGTAGGTAGGTAATGGTAGACAGACAGACAGACATATAATTGATGATAGGTAAATGATAGTTAGCTAGCTAGCCAGATGATAGACAAGAAGAGATTCTCTCAGGCACAGGTGGGAATCAAGAAGTCCATAACTTGCTGTCTGCAAGCTAGAAAACAATGAATGCTTGTATAAAATTCAATGTAAGTATAATGGCCCAAGAATTTTGAGTGGGGGACACTAGAGTAGGCTGGAATTTCTGAGTCTGAGCATCCAAGAACCAGATGTTTTGATGTCCAGTGGCAGAAGAACATGGATGTCTTAGCTTTAAAAAGGCAGGGGGTGGGCAGAAGGGCAGATTCACTCTTTAACCTTTTGTTTTACCCAGGAAGTACATCTTCACTCAGTCTACTGACTAAAATGTTAATTATTTCTGGAAACACCCCCCAGAAACACACATAAATGATGCTTACCAGCTCTCAGAGCACCTCTTAGCCCAGTTAAGTTGCTACATAAAATAAAGCATCATATATTGGAAACGCTAATGGCTCATCCTCAGAAGAATGAAATTTCCAAGTCTGCAAAACCTCAAAGGCAACGTCGTCTGAAGCTTTGTGGAATGCTTAATTCATAAGCATGGAATCTCACAGGCCATAGCATTTGCCCATTAACTTACCGTGGATGGTAACAGTGGGGTCCACTGGTTCTTGTGGAAAATACACCAAATGGAGGCAACTTTCTGGAATGGTCTGACAGTTGCTGTGCTGGTTTAGAGAAAAACACTGAAAGAATGGGATGCCATCATTCAGGATGTAGTACATTAATGTCAATTCAGACATCTGTATATGGTGTTCTGTTATTAATAGGAAGGATCCAGCAAGCAAGGAACTGAAAGCTGTCCTACTGACTGTCACTTCTAATGGCCTAGTGGGAACTTTGTGCTTATTGTCAATGAAGCTCTGAGCTCATCAGTGTTAGTTTCTAGTCCCAAACAGAGAGGAGTCTTGCCAGGTGACACTGCAAGAGGCCCACTGAGTCACAGGCATCTTCAGGACATGTTGGACATCCTGTGTTCAGGGACCAGAGTATTTAAGAGATATTATACCATTGGGAGTTATTAATCTCCATCAGCAGGTGGATGTGAAGCTGCTTTACATAACAGCAGCAGGAAGGAATGTGTATTCCAGGAATTGAACTGTACATACCAGATTTGAAGCCAATGCCTTACCCTCTGTGCTATCTTACTGGTCTCTAAGGCTTAATTCTTAAGAGCAGTTTTAACATCCTCTAGAGCTAAAAGACAGATTGTCATGAAACATGTAGAAGCTTACCATGATGTTTCTGACATGGCTCAGTCTGCAACAACAAAATTCCACACACTGGGTGGCTTAAATGGAAGACATTTGTTTCTTACCATTTTGGAAGCAGAGAGAGAGAGAGAGAGAGAGAGAGAGGGAGAGAGGGAGAGAAAGAGAGGAAGAGCAATAGAGATTGGTCTCCTTACAAAGGTCTTAATCTGGCTCATACCCTGGAACTCATGCCTGCTGTCAGCATTCACAATACATCTCTCCTTTAATCTGCATAATTATTCCACTCCAAATAAAGTTATTTTGTTCTTCTTGCCAAAAAGAGGGAGATTTAATCTGAATCTAATTACCCCTCCCAAGTTTGACCTCCAAATACATCACACTGAGATTAGGTAAATTTGGGGTGAAGGTGTGACATAACAGTCACCTGTAACAATTTCTGTCAGTTGTATTGAGATACTCTCAGTCCCTCAGACAGTTCTGTGCCACGTGGATGGTGTGGGTAGGTCTAAGATGTCACCATTTTCCTTGTGGAAGACGGAATTCAACTCTGGATCAGAGGGCTCGGCCACACAGCCTTAGAAAGCGTTGTTGGATGTGAGTGGCTCACCAAGAACATTTATTTTTACCTTATTTCCCAGCAGTTGTTTTTATCTGCAAATAAATGTTAAAGGCAGGGGGTAATATGTGTATTATCAAGGTAAAACAAACCAAAAAACACACTTAGTAGCTGTGCAAGGCTTTGTACATAGGGGCATGTTTGATTTAGGTATGACCAAATAAAAAAAAAAAGAAAGATTAGGACCACTTTACTGGGAATCTAAGATGGTTTACAATGCATTGCGAGGTATGATGGCATTAAATCACTGACTTCTAGATTAAAATGATATTTTCAGGGTTTAATGATATCATAACTTTTAAGTGTGCACTACTTCTTTTATTATTTGTTCATGGGTTCCCAAGAACTATACTGGTTGCTTGCCACTCTGCGGTGTGAAGAGGCCCATGGCTAGCCATCTCCCCATCTATTCACATCTAGCCAATCAAAGCCCTTTTGGGGCTTTTGTTTGCTTGAGGAAAGGAATTGGCCACGTGGACAAGCTATCACCTTGGATAATTTGTCTTGGGCTGCTTGTAGCTGAATGTTTCAACAAGTTTATCAGTCCTACTTGCTTGACAAATATATTAAAAACCGGAACTGTGGCAGTAAAGGCCAAAGCAAATAGGATGAGTGCTACTGGTTTAAGCATTTCCTTTCCACAATAAACCCAAGTTCAAAGAAGTTACAGAAAGGCTAAGTGTACTTTTTAGGTTCAATTCAAGTCAATAAACATTTACTGTTAAAGATCCTTCTAACTTTCCTGGCCTGATACAGTGGGTCCTTTATGCAAGAGGGTGCTTTGCTCCAAATCCTGAACTATTTCTAATTGACATTATCAAAGGGTATGCCTAAGCACAAAGGATTGAAAAAGCTCCCTTCTGATTCCATGGTTTTTCTCTCTGCTTTGCTCCCCCAAAAGCCCCAACATCCAAGAAACAGCCTCATAAATAGAAATAGCACTGTATTCAGAATTTACTTTCTTATCTTGTTTATTTAATTGGTATATTGGTAAATCTACATCTCTCAACACTTCATCAACCGAGACTGTTACTCGGGCTTCATAGTCTATTGGATTTGGCTTGCACTCTAGTGGAGAAAGAATTCTTTTGTGTAAAATAGATGTTACTAAGAAAATAGATGTTCCTAAGAAAGCAGATACTATCCAGATCCATATGTAACTCTCAGCAGTGCTGCTCAGAGGCCAGCAGCTTTATGTTCATCTCTATTAGATGAATATACAGGAGCCCAGTCATCATTATACCATTGTTGAATGAACTGTCCCTGGAAAGACACCTACACACACACACACACACACACACACACACACACACACACACACACGCACACACACACATAATCCATAGGATTTACTGGCTACCAGATAAAATCAAATCCAGTATGATGTTTCTAGGGATTACTTGTGGAGTTTGGAGCTAGTGTCAAGAGCAACAACTTTTTTTTTTTTTTGTGGTGGGAATGATAAGTAGGGGGACATCCAGGTTCAATGTACAATGTAAATTATAGCTCCATGGATGGTTTCCTGAAATTCATCTTTGTGGATGCTGGGGGGTTCATGAAGTCTCCTAACTAGACAGAAACCGGCTAGGTGTAGCAGAAGGAAGAAGTTGTATTGGTTCCTCAAGAAAGGATGTCTACATACCCTTGGAAGTTCCATGTGGAGTGATTCAGATGATTGAGGAAGACCAGGGAAGGACATCAAGCTGTGACCCTAAACATTCCTGGAGACCTGTGATTTGCTTTTTGGACACATCCTACCAACTCACATAGGGTGAGGATTTTCTCCTTAAGGGTTCACTGGGCTATAAATTTTATTCATAAATTTAAAAATAATTACCCAGGTAAGTGAGCAGCTTTATGCTTTTATCAAGGAGTACAGATACCATCTACATTAATTTTTGCTTCATTTTGAAGGCAGGATCGCAAGTATTTCAGCCTGGCCTCGAACTTGCTATGTGCCTGAGGATGACTCTGAACTTCTGATCCCGATCCTCCTGCCTCAGCCCCTCCAGTGCTGGAATTGTGGGTGTGCACCACTTTGCCCATCTCCATCTTCATGAACCTTGTCTTCCCTCTTCTCCGTGGTGGGAAGCCAGGGTTGCTTCTTTAGTCATTTCATCCCCCACGGTGAGCCCGAAGCAGGCTATTTTCCGCACTTCTCGGGGTCCTAGTTCTTGTCCTGGTGCTCCTGGCCTGTGACAGATGCAGGCAGCACTCCACCTGGTGCTCAATCAGCAAGACCTACTTGTGACGCTTGAAATTTCATTGCCTCACTCAAACTCACACCCACGCCCCACTGAAAAGACCACGAACTACGTCACTGTTTTCTGCCTTGACCACTAGCTCATTTGTTTATGCCAATGTACAAGCAGTTAAGTCCCAACTAGGAACAAGGAATCTAACATGTCCGCAAGGCCTTCTCTCTTTGGTTAACCTAAAGCAGGTAGCAGGACCACTAATCTTTCTTCCTGTTGGTACAAAAGAACACCCACATCTATTCTACTTCAAGAACTTTCAAAAGATGCCAGATTGCCTTGAGCCCAGAGTTGACCAGGTCCACAGAAGAAGTCCAGTTCGTAAAGGAGGACCACATGGAGAACAAAGAACTAGTTCTGGGGACGCTCAGACAAAGAAACCCAGATGTTGTGGGAAGGAGGCTATTTGTTAGTTCCCATTTGCCCAGCCCCAAAATAATCACACAGAAACTGTATTAATTAAATTACTGCTTGACCTATTAGCTCTAGCTTCTTATTGGCTAACTCTTACATCTTAGTTAACCCATTTCTATTATTTTATATTTTACCATGAGGCTCTCACTATAGCTTTGGAGCCTGTCCTGGAACTTGCTCTTGTAGACCAGGCTTGTCTCAAACTCACAGAGATCTGCCTGCCTCCGCCTCCCAAGCACTGGGATTAAAGGCATGTGCCACCACTGCCCAGCTTCTGACTCTGCCTTCTTTCTCCCAGCATTTAGTTTAGTCTTCTTGCCTAGCTTTATTCTGCTAAGCCACTGGCTGAAACAGATCTACTCATTAACCAATAAAAGCAACACATAGACAGAAAGACTTCAAGAAATGGGACAGCTCCACCTCCCTTAATGTAGCACTGGATCCACAGTTTGTCTGGTAGCATACCTGATTATACTACAGCATCTAGGGGAACCTATTTTTGCCTAAGAGGAAGCTCTGGGCTGAGGACAGGTGATTGTCTGATTCTTCTCTCTCTCTCTCTCTCTCTGTCTCTCTCTTTGTCTCCCTCCCTCCTTCCCTCCCTCCCTCCCCTTCCTTCTTTCCTACCTTTCTTTTGTTTTTTCTGAGACAGGGTTTCTCTGTGTATCACTGGCTGTCCTGGAACATTCTCTGTAGACCAGGCTGGCCTCGAACTCAGAGATCCACCTGCCTCTACCTCCTCAGTGCTGGGATTAAAGGTTACCACTGCCTGTCCAAAGAACAGCTTGCTTTGAAGAGGCTTGGTGAATGCCCACGTCAGGGGCCATGCAGCTCAACCAGGTGAAGATCCCCTGGGGAAACCCACATTAGTTGAGGGTGATCAAGCTGGCACTGTGAGAGTGAGAGGAGGCTCCTAGCCCACAATGGTACCTCAAGGCAAAAAAGACCCCTCCTGCAGCCATTGTAGCTGACACCTGGGGATCTGTTCTCATTGTACATCCCTGGGCCTTTGGGATCCTGGAGTTTGTCCTCTGCTTTGATGGTGCAAACAGGCTTTCTCTTCTTTTCATCAAACCATTACCATTTCATCATGATCACAAA
Source organism: Ondatra zibethicus (assembly GCA_004026605.1). NCBI lineage: Eukaryota > Metazoa > Chordata > Mammalia > Rodentia > Cricetidae > Ondatra > Ondatra zibethicus. The sequence continues at coordinate 28,974 of PVIU01001572.1, read as the reverse complement.
GGAGAAATCTGGGTAGTTTACACACTGTCTGGTAAAGAACCTTTCCCAAGACTCTGCCCATGAGTTTGGTTCAATCTAACCTGAGCAGGTGCATGATGGCCCCAGCATCATGCTGTCATATAGCTTCCTCCACCTGAGAGGATCCTCTTGGAGCTCCCATGACAGATCCCAAGCAGGCTTGCCAAGTGTGTGGGTCATCTGAAAAGTCTCCTGAACTCTTATTATCCCCACACACCTACTTTCAGGGGGAGGGGGGAGGAGCTTAGTGGAGGGAGGAGCTTCCTAGGGAAGTTCTTGGGTTTAGTCTTAATCTTCTGCCAATGATTTACTTTCCTCTGTGTGATTGAATTGGAAGATTGGGCAGTAAGTTATCAGAATGTATACAAGAAAAATGTGTACTCACTTCTGAGACCTCAAGGGCTGGTGAACTGTGAGTCTCTGACTGGTAAGTAAGTTCTGGGCTCCTGGATTTGAGTTTTCTGACAGAGTTGCGTAGAAGGCAAAAAAATGGGCCTTTTAGGAATTGAGATCCCTGCTGTCTTGGAATCAGCTTGAGTTCAAACTGCCTTCTGCAGGGAGGGAGCCACTGCAGTGACAACTGGAGCCCGGCCTTTGGTGGTAAGTGATTCAAGTTTGAGTCACAGCTCCGGTGCTGGCAAACTAGGTTCACAATGTAACCCCCTAACTTTCAGTTTAGAGCTTTGGTTAATTTTCTTCTGAATTCTGTTACTTTTTGAACACGTTATATTTAATTTTTCTCTATCTGTGGTAATAGTTTGGGAAACTGGTGATACTTTGGCCTCTTCTGATATTTATATTTGTAATTTTTTCTTTTGTTTCATTGACTTGGTTAGACTTGTTAGAATAATATTGATTGGTAAGAATGATGATTGCTTTCCTTTTCTTCTCTTAAGACACTTTGTGCACTAATAGTATATATATTAAATTGTCTTCCTATATAAATCTAAATCTAAGATGAGTTTTTTATAATATTGCCAGGCTTGACTTGATTATATTTCACTTGAGACTTCTTTCATCTTATCAATAAGTAATATTCTTCTTCATTTTCTTGCAGGCTATCTCTATTAGGATCACCAAGGGTGAATTCGGATGAACTGTGTTGCTTAAGGAGAGGCCGGGAGAGCTGGAGGACATGCTGAAGGAACTCCATCTCTCCCTGTCGCTGGTCCTGATGTTTGCCTGTGGCCTGCTATACCAACTCACCCTGAGGTCTCAATGCTTCTTTGCCTGCCTGCCTCTCTTCACATCTCCACAGGGGCCGGATGGCCTCTTGGGCAGTGGACGAAGCATCGTGTTCATAGAGACGTCTGAAAGAGTGGAGCCACCTCCACTGGTCACCTGTGCTGTGGAGTCTGCTGCCAGAATCTACCCCGAGCAGCCCATCTTCTTCTTTATGAAAAAGCTCAGCAGTGCCACACAGCTGACCCCTAACGCCAGCTACCCAGCCTTCTCCCTGCTTTCAGCCATAGACAATGTTTTCTTTGTCCCATTGGACATGAAAAAACTGTTTGAAGACACACCTTTGTTTTCATGGTACACCAAAGTAAGTGTGCAAAGCATTGAGAGAGTCTGTGTTGGAAGGGAGAAACAGAACCAGCAAGAAAATGGGTCCAATACACTCACTGTAGACAGGCAACCTGAGGACAGGGGCTCAGGAGAAAAAAAATCAAATCTGGCCCTCTGACTAATAGGTTGGACTTCTGATTCAGGTAAATGGGAGACACATCAGTTAAGAGATTGGGCTGGTTTCCTTTGCATAGAGTCTTATTTCTTTGAGTCTCTTTGGTATTTCGGAGGCTCTTCTTAACTAAATGAAATTTTTAAAAAATCTTTTCTAGGTACATGGAGCATTTATTTTTCCCTATACTTTAAAGCCCATCTATGTTAAACCTTTTCAACACCAGAGGTGGAAACTAAGCAATATTTAAGATGAAATGATGTAGGTTGAGAATTCAGCAAGGCTCAGTGGCATGCTGCTCCACGAGATTGGGTTGCAGCGAGAAATGATCGAGAAGCCCCCAGAACTCCTAGGAATCCAATAATCTTCCTCTTAGTCGTAATAAGGAAATAATATTTCAGTGTAATGTTGGTCCCACAGAAGATGTGCAGTTGGGTAGTGTTTAAGAGAATTAGCATGCAGTTATTCAAGGGTTCCATTAGATAGGGCTTCACTGAACTTTTTCTTTTTGGTTTTAACTGACTTCTTTTGGGAAGTATAAAGCAGCATAGAATGAAAGTGTCCTTTCCATATAATGCAATTATAATGATTTCAGCTATGCAACCATCTCTAGCATTAGGGAAAATGGAGGAAGCCTTGATGGGGCACACACCAGTAATCCTACTACGTGGGAGGTAGAGGCAGGGAAATCAGGAATTTAAAGTCATCTTTGGCTTTATAGCAGCTCATAGGCCAGTCTGGGCTATTTGAGACTTTGTCTGAAAAAAACACAAAATTCTGAAAACCAAAGACGAATCAAGTCCTTCTAACAAATAAGCAAACACAAACTAAAGAAACCAAACAGTTATTACAACAGATGGTTGAATATGATTGAAATAGAAGTGACTTTCAGAAAGATTGATTTTATAATGAAAATTGTTCTAATTTTTGTTTTTCTGAGACAGGGTTTCTCTGTGTAACAGCTCTGGCTGTCCTGGAACTCGCTTTGTAGACCAGGCTGGCCTCGAACTCACAGAGATCTGCCTGCCTCTGCCTCCCAAGTGTTGGGATTTCAGGCATGCTCCACCACCACCCAGCAGAAAGTTATTTTTCAGAACAAATAATTTAAAAGTTGGTGTCATAACATTTGCTTGTCTTATGAAGTTCTATCTAAATTCTCATCCACCCTGGACCAAATGTCAGCAGATCTTTAAGCTTTGTGAGCCAAGTAGCAAAAGTGAGGGTTTTGTATCTTTTGCTGTGTTAGTTTGCCAGGGCTCCCTAACAAATGACCTCAGGCTTGGTGACCCTCAGCAACAGACATTTAGACTCTCAGCTCTGGGAGCCACAGTTACAGCTTCCTTAACAGCTTCTGGTGGCCAAGCTGTTCCTTGACTTGTATCCCATCCATCTACTTGCTCCCTCTTCCTTTAAACCCCCTTTTACCTCTGTGTGGGCACAGTCTCTGTCCACCCCATTCTTTGAGTGACATCTGTGATATTTTTCAAGGACTCAACAGCATGATCCAGGATCATCACCCCGTTTCAATATCCTTGACTTTATTACATCTGCAAACATCCTCTCCCCATATTTATAGGTTCCCAGGAATCAGGGCCTGATATCTTGGGGGCGGTAATTATTTAGCCTATTCATAAAAGGAATAATAGCCTATTCATAAAAAGAGAAGAAGCCCCTTCCCTCCCCTGCCCTGTCTCGTCTCATTAGCGGGGTTCTGGTGTGTTGGTGTGTGGTTGGCAGGCTTGAATCTAGTTGCTATTACTTGTCAGACTAAGCTGTAACCCCCAGGGGAACACTTCTTATAGATTAGGTTGGCAGTGGCTGAGATTGAGGAAAGTTTCTGGGATCACTATCACTTTGCTCTCCAGTGACTTTTAGATGCCAGTGTCCCATCTGTTCTAAGAGCCCGGAAATATCAAATTGGAACTAGTCAGGAGGAAGTGGATCAATTCAAATGTATTAAGTGTCCATATGTTAGTCTTGGCAGTTGTCAGCAGCAGGGTTCCTGGAAAGTAGGTGTCACTGTCCTAGGAGCAGCAGGGTATGGAACAGGCCAGGAAGGCTGGTGGGTGCCAGGAATAGACAGGACAGACAGCTTAGTCCGTGCCCTAGGACTGCAGAACCTTTCCCATACCTGGGCTAGACTGTTCTTCTCCAAACCGTACTTTGCTCCTTGGAAAAAGAAATATCAAAGCACGTTATTTTGGGAGATGCTGCAAACTCTATCTTTTTCTCACAGATGAATCAGTCAGGAAGAATACTCAAGCCTCATTATGGTTCTGAACTAAGGAAACTTTAGCTCTATTTAGAACTCTCTTTCAGTGTAATAGATAAAAGACTTCTTGGAACCACAATCCTTTGAAGCAAAGCTCGGGTTGTGCTAAGATGGACCTAGATTTTTTACATGCCACGTTTTAGGAGTAAGGTGGGCCCTGCAATGCACAGCCCTTAGGTGTCTGCTCCAGCTGGGTCTGTAGGGTTCTGTGCCAGGGTGTGTAGCTACAGCACTCATGCCATGATACCCTTGAAGGAACTGGGTCATGACATGTTCTGTCCCAACATGGCCTCCACAGGAGATAAATGGGGGGCACCTGTTAGCGTCCATTGTGCCATCATTTCCTAAGGACTGCTGGGTTTGCTATGTGAACCCCATAGGTAGTTGTAGCTCTTGAAGATGTCCAGCATCAGCATGGGCATCGTTCTCAGTCCTCCTTCTGCCACTCACCCCGTCTCAGGCGGATGGCAGGCAAATGCTCACATCCAGACAGGGTTCTTCTTCTGCTTTTCTAAGACTTTTGATGCTCTATGTCTCTTTGTTCAGTCACAGCCCCTAAGTTCCCAAGTTAGACTGATTTTTATCAAAATGTAGTTTCTTTTGCACGAATGACTGACGACAGGTGGCTCAGGTTTAAATTCAGCTGGTACCTGAGGACAAGTGATGGAGCATCTTGATCCTTCAGTTTCTCGTTTGAAAGGTAGAATGACCATGCCCTTCATCTCGAGGATCTGTGCACATTATAAAGTGCTCAGAATGATCACTGATAGGTGCCAGCTATGAACTGTTTCTGAGGTTTCAGCAACTGTAAATGATGATGGATGGTTTCCAGAAAGTGCGAGGGTTTTTTTTTTAACAAAGTTTTTGCTAGCTTGTTTTTGTTCTTCATAGTAGAATTTTAACTCATTTAAAAAAATCAGAACCAAAGGTCTTTGTTTAATCTTTTACTTGATATACTTAAATTCTGAAAAACTTATTTGTTTTTTTTTATTCAAAATCTTACCATTCCAAAGGGGAACACTATGATTTATACTGATTTATTCTTATTCCTCTGGGTTCCTCTTCTGTTTTGCTTGTATTTTAGCATTTACAGTGATTCTTTCCTACCGACTTACCCATCATCCTACCCAACAGCGAAGGCTGACCTGTTTTTATGAACCCTGATCACTTCTCTCACTCCCACCAGATTATCACCCTCATCCAAGGCTCAAGGAGCGCCTAGTCTGCTTCTTTGCCTCTGTCCCCATCCATTCCCATCGTTGGCCCAGACTCTTGTCTGCATATCAGCTAAAGGGACCCTTGGAAAACCCGTTCAGATTATATCCCCCCCTTCCGTTCAACCTGCCAAATAATTTCAAAGCTTGGTCCCATGTAGATATCATCTACATGATCTTTCCCTTTTCCGTACTCAGCTCTGTTCTCATTGCCTGCCCCTCTTCCTCCTCCACTCTGCTTCTGCCTCATGGTCAATATGCTTCTTCTGCCTTGGGACCCTTGCAGTTGCTGACTGCTCCAGCTTAGACCTTTCTCCCAGATGTTTTCACAGCACAGGTGCACCCATCTACAACATTCAAGTTTCCGCTGGAACCTAATGTAACACTGTGTGCTCTCTCATCCCTTTATAGTCCCCCCACTGGTCTTTTTATTCTTTTCATAATCCTTATCAACACCCAATGCAGTATATATTTGTTTATTATCGATCTCCTCCTAGTGGGGATTTTCCCTGTTTGTTCAATGCGATGCTTTTAGCAATGTCACAGTGATTGGTGCATAGTAAATAGGTCCTCAGCGGACTTTATTGAAGGAACTTCCAAGCAAACAAAGGCATGCATTCATGCAGGGGCAGATTCTTTTTCTTTCCTCCAATTTCTCAACTAGTGTATTGATTTTCTTTCTGAGTTTCCTAGTTTGTTTTCATTTTTTATTTATTTTTTAAAATATCAGTCTTCAACATTTTGAGGACTTAAAAAAATCCATCCTTCACAGTTTCACATTTGTGGTTATTGTCACCCACATGAAAGATAGACTCACACTGTTCATTGTGAAATTCCTGATGAATTTTGCCTCTATCTTTCCACTGCTTTGATGAAAGAAAACCCATTTTTTAAAAAAAATCTTCAATAGCTGCTAAAAATTTTTGCATTGATACTAATTGCTGCAAACTCTTTACTTCAAGGGAAATTGGAGGGTGAAGGTAGGTTGAGAAATTTATAAAGTTTGGCTTGCAGTCAAATAAATTTTGGGGACTCTACCTTGTTATGGTCCTTCCTAGCCGCCCCTACTGCTTGCGGGCTCATTTATACCTGTTCCCATAGGTCAACAGCAGTATGGAGAAACACTGGCTCCATGTCAGCTCCGATGCATCCCGCCTGGCTATCATCTGGAAATATGGGGGCATCTACATGGACACCGATGTCATCTCCATCAGGCCCATCCCTGAGGAGAACTTCTTGGCAGCCCAGGGTTCCCAGCACTCCAGTAATGGGGTATTTGGGTTCCTCCCCCACCACCCCTTCCTGTGGGCCTGCATGGAGAACTTTGTCGAGCACTATAACTCAGGCATTTGGGGCAACCAAGGTCCCAAATTGATGACAAGGATGTTAAGGGTGTGGTGCAAACTCCAAGACTTCCAAGAGCTGGGTGACCTGAAGTGTCTGAATATTTCCTTCCTTCATCCCCAGAGATTTTACCCTATCCCCTATCCCCAGTGGAGGCTCTACTACCAAGTGTGGGACACAGAGCCGAGCTTTAATAACTCCTATGCCCTGCATTTGTGGAACTACATGAATCAAGAGGGCAGGACTGTGGTTAGAGGAAGCAACACTCTGGTAGAAAATCTCTATCGAAAACACTGTCCTAAAACTTACAGGGCTCTGATTCAAGGCGCAAAACGGGCAGTGTCCAGGGAGCCGGGTACGGGTAACAGATAGAGGGCTCCTGCTGCTGTGAGGAGCTGGACACTTCCGGGCTGCCCCACTCTCACTAGGTCTCCATCATCTCTAGGGGCTAGGAGCTAAGCCACATCTTCAGGATTAACTTTCTCTGGTGGCAACAGCACACTTCCAAAGAAAAGTAGCTGTAGACCCAGAAGTTTATTTATCCTTTGTGGAACAGCAAGTCTAAAGGCAGATAATTTAGGACAGGTATTTTAACAGTGGCCATGGGAAGCCTAGGGTTGAATCTTCCTGTTTGTTGTCCTAGCGTCTGTAGTCCAAGCTTCATGTGGCTGCTGATTCTCCAGCCCATCATCTGGTTATTCCAGACACTAGGATGGCAGAAGGAGGAAAGAAAAAATGCATTTCATAAAGACTTTATGTGAGTACTTATAAGTGCAAATACCATGTACCCTTGCATCTCCCTGGCTAGACTGTAGCTGCAAGAGAGGCTGGTAGGGTAGCTAATAGGTCTGTTTATATTCTATTTTATTTAATATTGTGAGATTAATTTTAACACCCATCAGAATGAAAGGAACATGGTTGTTGTTGTTGATTTGATTTTTGAGACAAGGTCTCTTGATGCAGTCCTGGCTGTCCTGGAACTCACTATGTAGACCAGAATAGCATCCAACTCAGAGATCTACCTGCCTCTGCCTCCTGAGTGCTGGGATTAAAGGCGTGTGGCATCATACCCAGCCCTTGACTTTGATATCTGTATTAATCCACTTTCTGCTGCTATAACAAAATACTGGAACTGGTAAATTTATTAAGAAAAGAGATTTATCTCTGAGATTTGGAGGTTGGAATCTTGACTCAGATCACTCTGTTTGTTTGACCTCTAGTGAAGCCCTCATGGAGGATAGCATAACAGTAGCAGGAGAAGAGGTCACATGGTGAATTGGGAAGCCAGAAAAGTGGAGAAACCAGGCCCTTTGCCACGCACCCCCATGGGAGTGGTCAGGGGGAAGGTCTTGCTGTCTATCCCGGGTGGGCCTCAAACTCTCAGTCCTTTTTCCTAAGCCTCAGAGGGCTGGGATCACAGCTGTGTGCCACCTTGGCCAGCTCAGGCTTCCTCTTTTTGTAAGAACTAACTGCAATCCCATCAAAGGTTTATTAATTCCTTCTGATGATGGAACCCTCCCATGAGTTCATTGCATCCCCTTCTTCTCAAATGTTCTACCACCCCTCAACATTGTCACACTGGAGAATGAGCTTAAAACACAGGAGCCCACGTGTAAATTACAGCAGTGTTCACTAATCCATTAAGTCAGTAAACATTGATCGGTTTTCCTGGGTACCAAGCACTAATTTAGGGGCCAAAGAGCATCTCCTCCCATCCCCAGCCTGCCTTCTACACACCATCGCACACATTTGCTCTACCGCAGCTGTTGCATAAGAACAAATGATGAGCTCGAGCAATTTAAATCTGCTTCTTCCTGGATTCAGATGAAAACTGACTTCCTCCAAGCATCATGTTGTATACCATAAACACATGTGATTTTTATTTTTCAATTAAAATACAAATAAATTCACTTCTGCTTCTCACGAGGCATGAAAATTAATATTATTGATTTTTTTCTGTAAGCAGTTATCAGCCAAGGCTTTCTAGAATTTCCCTCTTCGTTGTTTGCTTTATGGAAAAATTTATACTTTTTTTCCAAACACAAAATTATGATGTCTTATGTGACTCTACATTCATCTGTTGCCTTTTATTCTTAAATTTCCCTTTTCAAGAAGCATGACTCTGATAGTCTTATTTAAAAATTTGAGGAGATGGCTCACTGGGCAAAGGTGCTTGCTGCCAAACCTGATGTCCTGAATATGAGCCTTGGAACTCATGTGATAGAAGCAACTCCTGCAAGTTGATCTCTGACCTCCACATGTGTGTGCTGTGGTGTACATGTGCACACACACACACACACACACACACACACACACACACAATGTAAAGAAACCAAACAAACCAAAACATTCACAAGTTCTGTGTCTTGCCTTGGGTTTATGTATTCCATTACTTGTTGTAGTCTCTGATATCTGACTCCCCAGTCAGGTTGTGCATCCCTCTCCCCCACAATGATGCCCTCTCTTTGTGTCCCTGAGACAGTGAACCCTGATGTTCAGTGTTTCGCAAATGAGAATTCCACGTTAGCCCTGTTGGGAAGGAGCAGGTCGGCTCTTATTGCTGTCTCTGAAGAATGCTTTCCAGCTAACAGCCCTGAACACAGACGTTTGAGGGAGTTGAGTGAAAACCCTCTGAACTTCTCAAATATATATATATGGTTTCCAGTGAGACCAAATAGTCAACAGCAATGTCACATGAGATTCTTTAGTCTGGGTTCTACTCGTACCGATTTTTTTTGAGGCAATAATGATAGTTTGATGTTTAGAGAGTTCCTTGTTTTGCAGTAAAATGAATTTTTGATTAGTAAGTGTGCAAAATAAATTAATAAATTGTAAGGAATACCACCTGTATGGTAGAAAAGGGTGAATTTAAAACACTTCTAGTGGTTTGAGGAAAACAGAACAATGCAATTTTTTTGTTCATTTTGAAAAGCTTGATTGTTACCTATGTTTAACGGGATTTATATTTTCTTATTCTATGCAGTCTATAATAGCATTTTTTAATGTTGGGCTATTTTTCCATTTTTATTGATCTGTAACCACTCTGTATGTTTAGAACACTAATATTTTGTTATTATGCTGCTATTTTTCAGTCTGTCCTTTTTTGATTTTTGATATTTAAATTAAAAAATATCCTTTGGTAATTTCACATATGAGTATAATGCATTTAAATTATATCTACCCTCTGTGTCCCCCTCTAACTTCTCACGTCTTCTTCCTCATCCTCTTTTTCCTTTTCTACCCACTGAGTCCAATTAGTGCTGCCTGTCTGTACATGACGGTAGGACACCACCCACTGAAACACCGGCAACCTGCCACAGGCCATACTGTTGAAGAAAGCTGACTTTCCCTGTCTCAGCATCCACTGACTGACAATAGCTCCTCAGGTAAAGGTAGGGCCTCATGAGTCCCTTCCTTCTCTCACAGTTGACTGGGTTGATCTTGTGCAGTCTTGGATCACCGACTACAGCTCCTGTGGACCCATGAGTGCTTTGGTCCTGTTCCGTCCAGAAGACGTTAGTTCCCAGCAATCTTCCCTGACCTCTGGCTCTTAAAAATCTTTCCATCTTCTCTTCTGTGATGTTCCCTGAATCTTGGGGATAAGGAGTTATGATATATATGTCACATTTAGGAATGAACATCCAATGATCACTTATTTGCTGTATTTTGACCTGCTTTGAGTCTTTGTATTGATTGCCATCTGCATAAGAAATTTATCTGGAGCTGGGCCGTGGTGGTGCATGCCTTTAATCCCAGTACTTGGGTGGCAGAGGCAGGTGGATCTCTGTGAGTTCGAGGCCAGCCTTGTCTACAGAGTGAGTTCCAGGACAGGTTCCAAAGCTACACAGAGAAACCCTGTCTCAAAAAAAAAAAAAAAAAAAAAACCATGAAAATAAAACAAAACAAAAAAGGAAGTGTGGCCTTGTTTGAGGAACTGTGTCACTGGGGGTGGGCTTTTGAGGTCCAGTGGCTCACTCTTCTCTTCCTGATGCTTGTGGATCAGAATACAGAACTCTCAGCTGCTTCTGCAGCACCATTCCTGCCATGTCTACTGCCACATCGAGTTTGCCTTAGCAAAGGAAGGCAACCAATTTATTCACGGGGAAACTGAGGCCGGTGGAAATCACACACAGGTACCTTTGGCTAATTTCCATAAACTTTGAGGATCACAGTGAGAAGACAGCTGGGAAGTCAATAGCCAAGCATGCTCAGTGTGCGCCCATATGGCAACCCAAAGTAACTTCTCCGCGGAGTCCCCCTTTTGTTTTCAACAGCAGCAATACCATTTTGTATCCCATCAACAATGCACAGAAATTTGAGTTTCTCCCCCCATTGCCAACACTTATTTCCAGTGCTTTCATTCTTGCTGTCCCAAGATGCAGAGCTTGGCATATGGAGGCTGTGGTGAGAGGAAGACCTTAAGATACAAGCCCCACCTCCAACTTAAAATTAATGAGCCATAACGAGAAGAAAGAAGGGCCCATAATCAAGAGAGAGAAAATAATTCCCCCCCAACTCCTGCCCCAGCTTTCTGGGATCCGGATAAGGGATCCCGAAAGCGATTGCCATCTGACCAAACCGGAGCACTCTGAAGTATCTCCTAATGTGGGCCTTGGCCAAATCCCTTTAGTTTGGTGGGCTACGGAGATGCTTGGAGAGGGTGAGGGGCAGCAGCAGCTGCCCTAGTTTGCCTTAGGACAGTGGCTGCATTCTGCCGTGGGTGAGATGTGGAAGTGAAGAGATGGCGACAAAGGAGTCTGACCTGCCGCCCACCAAGGCCTGCGAACTTGGATGCTGGATTTTGTTAACGGAGTCAAAGAGGCATTCCCTCCTTCCCCCTTTCCCAACAGCTCTAAAAATAGCTGTTCCCTGGCGCTGGGGAGAGGCTCCGCCTCTGCTGTGGGTGGGGGTGAGAGGCACCGGAGACCCTGGGCTCTGAGCTACTACTGCCGTTGAGAGGCGTGCAGGATCCCTGCACTCGGCTAGTAGTGTCCGCGTGACTGGCAGCATCCTCGGACTGCACTGCTGGAGATGGGGTGAGTCTGGACCTGTGGGTGGGGTGAGTGAAGACGTGGCACCTCTCCCAGACCTCAAATCACCAGCCCCTGCTCCGGGTGACCCCCAGGGTGATCCAGGCCTCCCCGGAAAACTATGCCTGGAATCCAGCCGGGAGCCGCGGGAGGCAGCGTGGTTCCAAGCGGCGCTACTCGGCCGCTGCGCGCGCAGGTTAAACATTAGTGGCCGCGGTCACCAGCCAGGAACCGAGCTCACGACGTCCAGCTCCCTGTGCCTCCATCCCAGCGGCCTCGGATTGTTCTGGATTAAGGTACCCTGCCGGCGAAGAACTCTCATGCTCGGAAGCGTGGACTGGGAATGACTGATACCCAACTCTCCTACCCCACCCCCACCCTAACCCCGTCTTCTTTAGGAGGGTGGTTTTGGGAATGGAGTTTTTGAAAACAGCAAAAGGATCTAAGCGGCTGACCATCTGAGTTCCGTAGAGAAGGGATCAGGGGTCGGGGGGTCAGTTTCTAACAAGATGAATTTTGAACAAACATTGGCTTCTCCAGTTCCTCAGCTTCCGGCCCCTGGCTGAAGTTTAGCAGGAGCACAGCGTTAGCAATCAGAGGCGAATGTGATTAAAAGTCCACGGGAGACTGGGTAGGCATAGGGCAAGAGTGTACAAGGCAGGAGCAGAGGACCAGGCTTGGGTAGGACTGATTGCCTTTACAAAGGATCCTGAAGGGCCCACTGCTTGTGCTGTCCTGGCCATGTCCCCAGGAATTGATTTCTAGCAGAATTAGGTGAGGCCTAGTGAGTGTGAGATGTTGGAACCCTGCCTCCTCCATCTGCCTGTGAGTAAGTGTTGTGCCTCCTGAGCAAGATGGTTACTACCTTAGCTCCTTCCTTCCCCCAGTCTGGCAGGTGAAAACAACCTTGCTCGGAGATTGTCTGTCTGCTGGGAGACTTAGATGCCTGTCTCACTTTGGGAGCAGAACCTCTTGTGCAGTTGAACCTCTTGTGCAGCTGGACTGCGGGTTCTACCTTGGCAGCTGAACTCTTGTCAGAAGGCTAATTGGCTACCCAGACCACCAAGTGGAGAAGGGGACGCTTGGTAGGCAGTTCTGAATGGCCTGTGGCCTCTTTGCAGAAAGGCAGCATGGCCAACAAGGCAGACTGACCACTTGCCTCTTATCGGAGCTGGAAATTCTGGTGAGGGGTCTGGCCCAGACTAAAGGTGGAAAATTCTGTTAGGAAACAACAACGCTTTAATAGACAAGAAACACTGGTACGGTCTGTCAGTTTTCTTTCCAATGCGAAGCAGGTTTTGTTTGTTTTTGACACTTCTGTACCTGGCATAGGTCCTGCTGTCCTGGTCTTCTTCTCTGAGATACTCTCAAGAGGCGTCTGTTAAGGCTCCACCTCCATCTTTATTTTAAAGAAAATCTTTTTGTGTACAAACATTTGCAATAAGCTTTTATAAATATTTTTCTGAATTCTTTGAGAATTTCCCACATGTATTCGGATCACACTCCCCCGCCCTCTCCACCCTTACTTCCCTACCCACCCAATTTTGAGATCCCCTCCATCCCCCCCCCCTCGTCCCCCTGTCCAATTGTGTTGTCCCTCCGCTCTTGTGAGTAGGGCCTGCCCTGGTGTATGGTTGACCTGCAGGGGCCTTGTAAGTGCTCTTCTGGTACTGTGTTTAAAAACTTCTCCTTGGAGCTGGAGATGGAGCTTGATGGTAGAGCTCATACTTAGCATGGACAAAGCCCTGCACTGGGTGCCCACCAGCACACCCACACCAACAAGCAGTAAAGAGGAAACTGTTTCAAAGTTGCTGGGCAGAGGGGGCCGGCTACAAGGAATAGCCTCTGGGAGTGAATCTCTCTTTTGCTGCTTGGAAGTTCTGAGAGTGGATACAGCCCCTAGACACTTTTTTAACTCTTAAGAAGACATTCCGTAAAACAAGAAGCTCTAAGATCTAGACTAGGGTCTGTGAAAGTGTTCTGCAGTCCTTGCTCCCTAGCTCATTCCCATCAGGGCCTCCAGCACTCCCTGGCCTCTGGTGTGCAGAGAGCCTGTTTGCAAACTGTGGGAAGGTTTCCTTGGCAGCCATGACAATTAGCACTAATGACAAGCCTGGAGTTCCCCAGGGCAGGCGCAGTGAAGTTAGCTTGGAAGCCAGGGCAAGTTTGTAAATGATTGCCTGCAGTCCGGAGAAGCCTGGCCCTTCCAGAACCTTCCTCTTGCTTTCATTTTGAGGAAGAAAGAGACAGTGAGAAGTGTAGATGCCACTTAAATGAAAAATGAATTAGATGTTTGGGCAGTTTTGTGAATATTACTTTGGCAGAAGAGCCATACAGCTTCCAGGATTTGTTTCCTCAGGGAACCGCTGGCTTGGAAGGTAGTAAACACTGCCGCTGATTTTTTTTTTCTTTTTAAACATTGATGTGGAATTGCTCCAGGGGAAATGAACATTCTCTCACGGTGGAGCAATACTAGCATAAAGCTCCGTTTGGATCACTAACTCATGAAGTAAAGTAGGATTGCAGAGTTTCTCTGAACCCCATCAGAACGTGTAGATACAGGTAACACAGCCTCAGGTTTCCTATTGCTGGTGAATCATCTCTCCTTTGTGTTTCTGTTCCCAGATGTGGGAAAATAGTCTGCTCAGTCTGGAGAAGGCCGAGTCCCTGCCCCTGGGGTGTGCGGTTTCTTGGTAACCAGCTACACCCTCATGTGGCTTTGTCTTCTGCCTATCTTTACCAGGAAGCAGGCTTTGGAGCTGAAGTACATTGAGGATTTAAGGAATCCAGCACTGACCCTGTCATGATTGGCTGTGAACCCTGGCAGCCCTTCCATTCTGCTCAAGAAAGCCCAGGTACTGTATTTCCACAATGAAAAATAAGCCGTTGTAGCGTTTGTAGGACATCACTGCCATCATCATTGGGAGGTCGGTTGTAATTCAGATTTGTGGAGTCAGACAGAAATAGCACCTTTAGTCTGGTACAGTGCCTGGCATGTAGGTGCTTGATAAATAATAGCTGCAGCCATCAGATCACCATGTATATGATTTCCCACATTTCTAGCCTACCCTTTGAAGCCAGAACCCCCAGGCCTCTAGAGTCATAGAAGGAGATAGGAGTGATACTTTTGGGGGTGCAGTAAAACCTCATGAACTGAGAACTCAACTTCAGAATTCTGTGTAAGCAGAGTAGGGTCTCCCCTCACAGTGTTTATGAAGCTCTGGGCAGTGGGAAGGCTCTCACTGATGTGCCTGAGCCCGCCCACAAGAGCCGTTAGTAGCCAGCGGTTACTGCTGGTCGTCACGTATCTAATACTTCACTGTGACTGCATTTCCCTGTAGTGAGTCCAAGTGAAAGACAACGAACTCATTTGTCCTGTTGATCCTCACTCTTGGTGGTCCTAGCCTCATTTCCCCAGAGTCCCAAGAACACAGAGTTGTGAGGCAAATAGTATAAGATTTTGGAAGCTTTGTTCAGTTTAATAGCTATCAGAAAATGGGTCAGAGATGGAGATGCAATAGACAGGAATAAGGAAGGAATAGACAGTAATAAGACAATGTGTAGCCCCTAAAAATCTCAGGCATGGGGGCGCACATGGGGAAGAAGGCCACAGCAGTGTCTTGGTGGGGACCCCTTCTTGGATCCTACCCTGACATCACTCTCTAGGGTAAGTTCTGCATATTTTCTGTCTTTTCAGAGACTAAACTCTGGAGCCAGACTCTGTAATTAGGTGACATGGGAAAATCATGCCCCTCCTTATCCGTGGTCCCAATTTCTTCATCTGTGTAATGGGTTGCTGTGAGAATTAAACGGGACAACCCGTGTAAAACCTTAGAACTGTGTCTGGAGTTCAGAGATGTTTCATTCTCCCTCCTCCATCCCTACTTCCCATTCCTTCACAGTGGCAGGGACCATTGTCTGGGATCCCCTTGATTCTGACTCGTGGTGCCTGGAGCTCTTTGCAAGGGCTTGGGAGTCGTTTGCTGACATGGACCAGAGTGAGTACTCAGTGCTCTGGGGTTCCAGAGAAGAGCCAGGAAATTTGAACTCTGGGCCTCGAAGGGATTTCTGGTGACAGTCAAGATGAGCAGAACCTTGAAGCATGTGTCCGTCTTGAGCAGGAACAGAAGGAAGTGGCAGAGAGCAATCTATCCTGAGGGACCGCAGAAGCAGCGGATGAGAATCAGACTGGAGTTGAGCTGCTTGAGTTTGAATCTGGACCTTGGGCAAAAATCTTTATTCCCTGTTACTCAGGATGTGATGTCAGCTCATTAGGAATTTTTTTAAAATACATTTTTATGTGTACAAGTGTTTGCCTGCATGTATGTTTATGTACCACACGCTTGCCTGGTGCCTGCAGAGGCCAGAAGAAGGCTTCGGATTCCCTGGAACTGGAGTTGTGAGCTGTCATGTGGGTGCTGTGAATTGAACCTGGGTCCTCTGTAAGCAGCCAGTCCTCTTGACTGCTGAACCGTCGCTCTAACCCCTAGGAATTATTTTGAGAAACTCTCCCCGTTGCCGTAATCCTCAGCTCTCGACTGCAGAGGGTGTCTTCCTCTGCTGCTCTCTACCTTGTGTGTGTGTGTGTGTGTGTGTGTGTGTGTGTGTGTGTGTGATGTAGAGGAGGGGGTGTGGCATGCACATGGAGGTCAGAGGAAAACTTTGTGGAGTCAGTTCTCTCCTCCCACATTTATGTGGGTCCCAGGGATCTAAATCAGGTCATTAGAATTATGAGGTGTGTCCTTTACCTGATGAGCTAACCATCTTGTGAGCCCTCCACCTTGGTTATTTGAGGCAGGGTCTCTTGCTGAACCCAGAGCTCATGGATTGGCTAGATTGGCTGGCCACTGGATTCCAGGGATTTGCCTGTGTTTGTCCCCTACCTCATGCTGGGGTTACATGCATGTGCCATCATGCTTGGCTTTTATGTGGGTTCTGGGGAATGCAGATGCCAGTTGTTATGGGTCTGGGGGTAGACACCTTACCAAGTTGGCTAGCTCCTAGCCCTGGTTCTGGGTTCTAACATGTTCTCAGATGATGAACTGGGAGCTGGTCCAGGGAGTGGAGGACTCTGAGAACCACAGCTTTATTACGTTCCAGACACTGAGGCAGAGAATCAGTTTGTCATTAAGCACGTACTGAGGTTTCTCTTACTTGCATTTCATGTATTTAATGCTACTTTCCTGACATTGTTGGAACTTGAGTTTGAAATTTAAGCAGTTTGGAAGAGTTGGATCCAATAGTCAAAAGAGGCAGAAAGGACCTAAGCAAAGAAACTTGAGGGTAGCCCGAGGCTCAGTCAAGTAGTGGATATATGAACTCATTCATCTTCAGGAAAATACAGTGAGACATGGGCCGAAGGTGAACAGCAGATGAATGTCAGGGGCACCCATACCTCTATCTTAAAGGAAAGGCAAAAGAATAGTGATTGCTGAACAGGAAGGCTGGCAGGAGCATTCAGGGAGAGTGGAGAGAGCTGGTGCTGGAGAGCTGTGTGTGGCCTTATGGTTAGAGAAAGGACTGTTGGCAAACACGGGAGGCCAAAGCTTAAATAGTTAAAGAGCGAGGTTCTCAGACCTGGGAGGACAGGAAGTGGGTGTCCTGTTACCCTTGCACACGCCTGGTAACCTGCTGTTGCTCAGAGGCAGGGCTTGTTGTGAGCAATAGTCTCTGAGGTCCTGCTGGTGTGGCTGCAGCTTGGAGCTAAGCATGGTGAGTACCATGTCAGACAGCTCCTGTTTGGCTTGCAACCTGACACACTGAATGGGGCAGAAATGTACTGGTCTTCTGGTGGCCGTGGAGGGATGCTTATGCTGGATGGTGTTTTTGGAAGAATATCAGAAAGGAAATGGAAAAGCTAGGCTCAAGGTATCCTGTGGCCAGTCTGAGGATCAACCAAAGAGGTCTGCAGCCAGCACAGTGGTAGCAAGGAGCCACACTGAATCCCAAGGTAGGGGAACAGGGGTGTGGGTAATACAACCCATACTACCACAGTGTTAGCAGCTGGGCCAAACCCAAACAGGTATACAATAACCAAGGGGAGACTTTGTGAATGAATGAATTAAAGAAAAAGGGGTGGGCCTTTAGTCGAAGTAAAACTTCAAGAGTAGAACCTTATTACAGTTGGATAGTTCAGGCCCACAAACTTTGGATGGACTCAAACGTGTAGCTGCAGGTCAGCTCAGGTTTCCCTTGCTGGGGAAGACCAAGCATCCTATCCAGAATCCAGTTTGGTTTGTGAAATTGGCACAATGGTACTGTATGTGAAGGGAGCAGGCAAAAGCACCTTAGATTGAGTACTGCCATTTTGACTTCAAACTTCATTTTACCTGTAGGGTGAAATAAAGTTTAGGTTCCCAAGCCCTAGGGGAGCTGAGGACTTTCCAATGGATGACCAACCCCCCCTCCCTAAATCATAGAAATAGTGATTATGCATCTCTAGAAACATGGCTGGTCCGAACAGCAGAAGGAACAAATGAATCCGATCAGTTGGGCTAAAAGACTTGCACGTATGTCAGTTGACAACGATGGTACATACAAGGAACCCCTAATCTTTGACTACTGATTGGTGAAAACTGTAACCTTAACTTGGCAACAAATGTTTGTGAATTTTATGCTTATAAACCCCACTTCTGCCCCTTCTCAGGGTGGTCAGGAGAAAGAAGACTCCTAAGTCCTTGTCCTGCAGCCCTGATCCATCAGTGACCCTCTCCTGTAGCAAATTATTAAAATCTTTGAAATCCATAATGTTGTCTCTCTCCTCCCCCATGGCATGTAATGGACTAGGTATAACATATCTACTTGTAGATTCATACTTAAAGATTGCATGAAGCATCCTGGTGTTACCTCTGCGGCCGACTTCCTCCGCCACCCGCTTCTCATAGTCCCTGCGAAGCAGGTGGAGTTGGGCTGGCCATTGCCACTATCTGTTCAGAGGAAGGCAGTTCAGAAGGGACATGGACTTTCCTAGATCCCCTTCTCTGCCCACCTAGCCCCACTGTTTCTTCAAGGCTTCTTTTCTTTAGTGAGACCTTTTGTGTAGTTACTTTTCTCATTGTTTTAACAAATACCTAACAGAAACAATTTAAGGACACATGGGTCTCTTTTGGTTTACCACTTAAAGGGATAGTTCATTATAGTGGGGCAAGGGCATGGAAGTAGGGGTATGAGGTGGCTTACCACTGCTTCCACAGACAGGAAGCAGAGTCTGGGACTCTAGGCCAGGGGATGGACCCATATCTGGGGTGGGGCTGCTCTCTTGGTTAATTCTCTTTGGAAGTGCTTGCTGGATAGACAAGCTGAGAGGTATGTCTCCTAGGTGACTCCAAACCCAGTCAAGTTGGCAAGGAAAATAAACAAAGACTTTTTTTTTTCTCCACCTTTGGATTGCATTTCTATGACTGGATCACACAGGCTGGAAAGAACTTGGTAAATGGGGAAGGCTGTACCTTTCCTCATCTTAGACTCTCAGTCTGCAAGGGCAAAAACTATTATTATTATATTTTAGTCCAAAAAATAATAAAAGTAATAGGTAATGTGGGAAGAAGTTTGAAAATCTAGGGTCTTATGAATGCAAGACAGTCATTCTACTACTGAACTGCACTCCAGCCATAGTTATAATAATAATTATTCTCCTTCTCCTCTTCCTCCTCCTCCTTCTTCTTGGCTTTTTGAGACAGGGTTTCTCTGTGTTGCCATGGCTGTCCTGGAACTCCCTCTGTAGACCAGGCTAGCCTCAAACTCAGATATCCACCAGTCTCTGTCTACAAGTGCTGGAATTAAAGGCGTGTACCACTACCACCCAGCTTATAATTCTTAGTAGTAGTATATTAATTTTGAATTCCCATTGATATTGTCAAATTTAAGACAGAAAAAAATTATACCTACTGTTTTAGTTTGGGTTTCTATTGTGTGATAAAACACCACAATCAAAAACAACTTGTGGAGAAAAGGGTTTGTTTCAGTTTACAGCTCTCAGGTCACTGGCCATCGTTAAGAGGAGGTCACTAAATGAAGTCAGTTCCTCAAGGCAGGAACCCGGAGGCGAGAACTGGAGCAGAAGCCGCAGAGGAATGCTGTTTACTGGCTTGCTCCTATGGCTTGCTCAGTTTGTGTTTTTATACACTCTAGAACTACATGCCACAGTGGGTTGTGTTATGGTTTAGATAAAACGCTGCGGTTTCCCAGGGGCATAGCGGCAGGCCACGAGGGCCAGCGGGTCCCAGGCAGGGAGCAGTGCGGAGGGTCAGAGACAGAAACAGATATGCAAAGAAAGTGGGTATTTATTTACTGAGTTATGGAAGGGAAGGGGAAAGGGGAGAGACAGAGAGAGAGAGAACCAGACATACACACACACAGAGAGAGAGAGAGAGAGAGAGAGAGAGAGAGAGAGAGAGAGAGAGAGAGAGAGGAGGAGTGGAGGGGAGAAGGGGAGAGAAGGGAAAGAGCTGGAAAAGGCAGCTTGCAGGCTGGAAGAGGAAGGAAGAGCTGCTTGCCTCGGGGTGGAAGGGGGAGGGAGTGGGCGGGGCTTGTCGCTTAAAGGGACAGGGCAGACCATTACAGGTTGGACTCTTCCACATCAATCATCAGTTAAGAAAACACCCCACATGATTGCCTACATCCTGATCTCATGGAGATTGTTTTCTCAATTGTGGTTCCTAACTCCAGATGATTCTAGTTTGTGGCAATTTGACAAAAAGCTGGTAAGCGTACCTACCAAGAGTAAAGGAAATAGAATCCCAGTCTTTTGTGGGAAAGAAAAGGAAAGCAAAGCTCTTTTCTCTGTCCTGTTAATGGGCTTGGAGTGAAGCTCCACATTAGAGCATTTGCCTAGCATGCCTAAGGCCCTGTGTGTAAATCCTCAATGCAGGAAAACAACAACAAACAGGCCCATCATAGACTGAGCACAATTTGTGCAGAGGCACAGCGGCTTTCCCAAACCTCTCTGGCTGCGCTGGATGTTATTTTACTTGCAGTCCACCAGAAAGATCACATGATCACACTTTACTGCAGGAGAAGCTGGGAAATGTAGTCCAGACATGATGTATTAGAGTGTGATGTAACTAACAGACGGCACAGTTGTGGTCATTGAGTGGCTCTGCCGTTCCCGGGGGAGTTGTTGGACTTTATCCCAAGTAACTGGACCATTTATATACTTGACAAAATTCTTTGCCAGGCACTACTGCAGTGGTTCTGTGTGTGTGGGGGGGTGTTCCTGAGGATCCCACCATGTGCCAGGCCCTAGACTGAGTGTGTCATCTGCCTCCTTCCACGTGGGTTTCCTGCCCTCCCACAGACACAGGAGGTTTAAGAGGAAGAGATTTGCCCAAGGCAGAGGATTCAGATACATATCTGTGCAATGGAAGGCCCATGTTTCCTTCCCACACTGTAACCACGTCACACAATCAATGCGTCGTACTGAGTAGCTTTTATATTTTTGGTTGTGAGCCTAGTCTGAGCCGTCTCTCTAGCCCCTGAGTAGCTCTTATATAGACAACTCACTGTGCCCTGCTTTAGGTTTTGCTGAACAGATATATGGAAGATACAGCCATTTGAACCTATCTGACGGGGACTCTTCCACTTTCCAGGTCCTCTTTCAGCTCCTTGGCCAGTGGCCTTGGTGGCCCTCTACCCCCGTGGTCAGCCCAGAGCCTCTCCTGCCCATGCAGTACCCAGCAGCCACTGTTGAGGGCCTTAGTGGCCCGCTGTCCGGGGTCTACACACTCCCCACCTTCAAGTTCCAGCCTCGCAGTGAGAGCATAGACTGGAGGCGCATCAGCGCTGTGGACGTGGACCGCGTGGCCCGGGAGCTGGACGTGGCCACTCTGCAGGAGAACATTGCTGGTGTCACCTTCTGTAACTTGGACCGAGAGGTGTGCAACCACTGTAGGCAGCCTGTGGACCCAGTGCTGCTCAAGGTGCTGCGCCTGGCACAGCTTATCATCGAGTACCTGCTGCATTGCCAGGACTGCCTGAGTGCCAGTGTGGCGCAGCTCGAAGCACGACTGCAGGCCAGCCTGGGCCAGCAGCAGCGTGGCCAGCAGGAGCTGGGGCGCCAGGCTGATGAGCTCAAGGGTGTCCGGGAGGAGAGCCGGCGCCGGCGAAAGATGATCAGCACCCTGCAGCAGCTGCTTCTGCAGACAGGCGCCCACAGCTACCACACGGTGAGGATTCTTTGTGGAGGGGCACCTAGGCTGTGCACCTTAGGCACCAGGCCAGACAGAACGGCACTGCCTTGGGCCGCAAGACGACTGGAGGCCATTCTCACCAGTTAGGAGCAGATTGTAGAGATGACTTTCTGAAAGTCTGAGGATTTGGGTTCTGTGCTATGGAAGTGTAGAGCGAGTGTGTGAGAGACGAGTGTGCAGGGTTATGCATACAGAGTACTCCTGTGCGTGGAGAGGGTGCATGCGTAGTGTGTGAAGGTGTGGCTGTATGAGGTTTGTATCTGTGGGTGTGTTAAATGTGTATAGGCAAATGATTGAAGTACCTTTATGATATCTGTATCTGTAGAATACGTGCTGTGTAATGTGTGCTTGTACTGACTTACCATGATGGATACAGCCAAGAAGACTAATATAAGGATGCACTTATGATGTGTGTCTGTATGTCCTGAGCCGATGAAGGATGTGAATGTTTGTCTGTACATATAGAGGCTTATGTAACAGTGTATATGTGAATGAATGAAGGCTATGTAGCATATGTGCCTGAGGATGTGAGTATGTGTGGAAGACATATGTGTTTGTATGTGCAAAAAGATAGAGTTTGAATTTGTGCTGAGTGTGGCATGTAAAGGCATGTGTACATGGATGCATGTGCATATTGACTAAGTGTGTGGCAAGGCATAGTGGAGGCAGGCTCATTTTAGAAAAATTATTTCATAATTCAGACAAGTAATAATTCATAGCCAGTCCAGCACTTGAATATTTGAATCCACTGCACCAGAGATGTAGGTTGAGACATTAATCCTTGTCACAGGCAGACTCTTGAATGTAATTATAGTTCATGCTAGTTTAGGTTTTGAGGAGATTCATAGTTTGGAGACAAGGCTGTTAGTGTGGGGTGGGGCATCTTATTGCCCCATCCCACTTATATTCCTCCTACAACTAGAGGTTTATTTCTGTGAAGTCTCCAGTGGTCAGAATCTGTCAGTGCAGACTCTGTCCATTGTGATTGTCCTGCAAGTAACAGAGATCTGCCTGGCTCTGCTTCCTGAGTACTCCAATTAAAGGTATGTGCTACCAGGACTTAAAAAAAATGTCACCTCCTAGAAAATGTATATACCATTTCTGCTTATATATAATGACTGGAATTTAGTGGCATGGTCACATGCTATCTGGGGGATCTAATCCAGTTCTTCTGATTGTTTCCCTCCTGTGTAGTGCCATTTGTGTGACAAGACATTTATGAATGCCACCTTTCTCCGGGGCCACATCCAGCGCAGGCATGCCGGTGCGGCAGAAGTCGGTGAGTCCAGGGAAACATCTGGGAGCTGCTAGGCTAGGATTTGGTAAGTGGGGCCCATACATATGAACTTGCCCTTAGAGCCTCCTAGAGATTCCATGTGGAGCAGTGCAGTCTTGTTTGAATTTTTATATCATTCACTGTGTCTGAAGCAGGCAGTGACTCTGAAGGACCTTTGGTCTCCCTGGCTCGTATGAAGCTCTCTGAGGCTGGCTGTGAGCATAAATGGAGCAAATGAGCAGTCAGACCAGTTCTTTGCTGGCGCTTATCCTGACTTAATCACTTTATTTAACTTTACCATTTCAAATTCCAAAAGGAGCAGCAAGGCTTTGCCCTGTACCCACAAAGTTACATATGCTTTTTGAGTTCAACAGAAGTATCTGTACAATAAACACATAATATAGTACAACAATTTCATTAGGGAAAACATGGTTATTTTCAATCATTGTAATCTCCCTCCTTTTTTTAAAAAGATGATTTTTAGAATTGAGAATGTAACTCAGTAATATATGCCTTGCTGTATGAGTGAAGTTCTAGGTTCAGTTCTTACACACACATACACACACACACACACACACACACACACACACACACACACACACAGAGAGAGAGAGAGAGAGAGAGAGAGAGAGAGAGAGAGAGAGAGAGAGAAAAGAGCGAGTGAGCTAGCTTAAAGCAGTATTATTTAACTATGCACTTAATAGTTCTATATTGGGGATTATTAAGGAAAAATAGTCTATGTCTTAAATACTACTTTCTTATTTTAAAAATATGGAAACTTAACTATATGATGATACATGGAAAAAGAAAAAAATCAATGTGCATTATCACTTGCAGTTATTTTGATATATTTTTCTGCATATTTTTGCAAGCATATGAAATCACTTTTGACTATTGCTTAAGAATATGCTTTTTTTTGCTTTTTGTTTTGTTTTGTTTTTTTGAGACAGTTTGTGTGTGTGTGTGTGTGTGTGTGTGTGTATACTCTTGGCTGTCCTGAAACTTGCTTTGTAGTCCAAGCTGGACTTGAACTCAGAGATCCACCTACTTCTGCCTCCTAAGTGCCGGATTAAAGGCATGCACCACTAATGCCCTGCTTTTTTGGTTGTGGTTGTTGTTTAAAGAGTTGGTGTTGAACTTGCTTAATATAGCTAATGCTAGTCCTGAGCTCCTGATCTTCCTGCTTCTACTTCCTGGGTGCTGGGATTGCAGATGTTTGCTCCCATACCTGGCTGTACAAAGTAATGGGGATCAAAAGTGTGCATTTTGCATACTAGGCAGGAATCGTGAAAACACGATTTTTAAAGACTGAATAAAATTTCCTGATGTGACCATCAGTTTCTTTCACATTGTCCTGTAGAATAACTGGGTAACTCAAAAATCTCCTTACTGTGTACTACAGGGGGATTAACATTCTCCTATGTAAATGTCTGTATCTTTTTGAAGGAGAAGGAATTGTTCTTTCTCTATTTTAAGATTTATTTTTATTTATGTGTGCGTACGTTTCTCTATGTGTATACCATATGTGTGTGTGTGTTTGCCTATAAAGCTCTTAAGAGGGCATTAGATCCCTTACAGCTGGAGTTACAGGCAGTTGTGAGGTACATGACATAGTTGTTGGGAACAGAACTCGGGAAGAGCAGCAAGTGCTGTTAATCACCGAGCCGTCTCTCCAGCACTGGGAAATGTGTTCTCAAGGCAATTGTTATTACCAGCTCTTCTAGTCTACGGTTACCCTTAATTACTTCATCAAGCTGAGATAACCCTGCAATCCAAAATTGCTTGTTCCCCCTGTCTGGTAGCTCCAGTCACTTAGGAGGCTAAAGCAAGAGAACTGAAGGGTCAACCTGGGCAACTTAGTGAGAGCCTCTATCTTAGAGTAAACTTGTAACATGGGGGTGGGGGTGAAAATGTAGCTCTTGTGGGGTTGCTTGCCTAGAGCTCAGTGCCTGTTTCAAAGAACAGGCTGATTTTTACCTTATTTATTTGGAAACATTTTTTAAAAGATTAATTTTATGCATATGAGTATTTTGTCTGCATGTATATATGTGCTTCACATGTGTGCCTGGTTCCTGCAGAGACAGAAGAGGGCATCAGGTCGCCCGGAACTGGAGCTGCAAGACAGTTGTGAGCCACCATCTGGGTGCTGGGAGTCGAACCTGGGTCCTCTGGAAGAGAAGCCAATGTTCTTAACCCCTGAGCCATCTCTCCAACCCCAAGGTTGATTTTTAATAAGAGTACTTGGTAATTTCCATTTAGAAGTCACTAAATATACTTTTATATTTACTCTTTATCTGTTATTCTAATATAGTGGTTCTCAATCCATAAATAGCAACCCCTTTGGGGGTTGAATGACTCTTTCACAGGGGTTGCCTAAGACCATTGGAAAACACAGTTTCATAGCAGTAGCAAAATTACAGGCATGAAGTAGCAATGCCATAATTTTGTGGTTGGGGATCACCATATCATGAGGAACTGTATTAAAGGGTTGCAGCACTAGGAAGGTTGAGGACCACTGCTCAGTTGTTTCATGTCCATCTGTCATTACTGCCAAAGTAATTTAAAGTATAGTTACTATGGGTTTGCATTTATGGAACTGTCATGCCCGACACCGTGCTAAGCCCTTTGTGCTGTCACATTTCATTCTCACACCATGCCACACTCCCCACTTGAGTGCTATTCCAGGTCTGTTTTGCAGTTTGGGGAACCAGAGGGACAGGGAGGTGGGGGATACGCTCTTCGTCCCAGGCCAATGAGCTATGTGGCAAAGCTGCTGTCCGACTGAGGTGTGATTGCAGAGGGAGGAAGGCCCCCTTGTTGCCTTTTCACCTATCCTTGTGTGGACCCCAGGAAAGCAGAAACAGGAGCAGCCACTGGTGGAGGTGCTGGAAGAGCTTCGGGCCAAGCTCCAGTGGACCCAAGGGGAGCTGGAAGCCCAGAGAGAAGCCGAGCGACAGCGGCAGGTCCAGGTAGGTGTGCAGGGGAAAGGTTGGGGAGACTCAGGGCGTTGTGCGCAGCATGCATAAGACTCCCGCAGGGCCCGAATTCCCACTGGTTTTTCTGAACCGAAAGTCAGAGATAGAGTGCCATCGTCTCTGGTGTGGGGCACGATTCGTCTGGAAGGGACCTGTGTGGCTGAAAGTAGAGCAGAGAGTCATGGTATTTTGCATAGCGATGCTGAAGGCATCTGAACTGGAACATAATGTTTTGTGTTCGTTGGCTCACAGTTTTTGGTAACTGGGTTTGAAAGCTCCAGATTCTAGGCTGGGGACAGGTGGGCTATAAATATTTATGGAGTTAAAAACACTAACCTCCATTCCTCCATGCTTTAACTCATTTTTTGTGTTAGCAGGCGTTTATTGAGTACCATCCAGGGGTTGTGAGGAATGTAAAGAGAGAGAAAACAAGTCTTATCCTTAAGGGAATTTAGAGTTTACATAAGACATATCTGGCAGTGGACCCCTCTGGGTCTAAACCACAGGGGCTGAGGGTGGAGTGGAGAGTTCTCTGGATCCCCATAGTGTTATCCATGTAGAAGAGGCCTTAGAGCGCCTTCAGCAAATGTTTGGTACAATGTGGAAGTACTCATCACATTGCTCTCTCCTCTCTCTCTTGATAGGAAGTAGAGATGACTCGTCAGAGGGAAATGGAAGCTAGAAAAAAGTTTGATGAATGGAAAGAAAAGGAACGGAGCAAGCTTTATGGGGAAATAGACAAGTTGAAACAATTATTTTGGGATGAATTTAAAACTGTTTCCAACCAGAACTCTACACTAGAAGAGGTACCCAACACAAAAAGCTTTTCAAAATTATTTTGTTGTAAGCCTGTTTATTTGTTCTTAAAATTAATTTTGCGTGTGTGTATGTGTGTGTGCATATTGGTTCGCCCATGCACACATATGTAGAGACCAGAGATGGACATAAGATGTCTCCTACCATCTTTCTGTATCTTCTTTTTTAGACTTCTTTTTATTGTGTGTGTGTGCGTGTGGTGTGGTCTGTGTGTGTGTGTATTCACATATATGTGTGGGTGCCTGTGGAAGTCAGAAGAGGACATCAGATTCCCTGGAACTGAAGTTATAGACTGTTGTGAGCTGCCTTATGTGAGTGCTGGGAACTGAACTTGGGTCCTCTGTAATAGCAGCAAGTGCTCTTAACAGCTGAGCTATCTTTTTGGACTTTCCACCTTAGTTTTTTATTTATTCATTTACTTTGTAGTTGTTTGAGACAGGTCTTTCAAAAGACCCCTGATGGTCCTGGAACAGCTTTTTGAACACAAAGTTGGTTTCAAACTGCCTCTGCCTCCAGAGTATTGGGGTTAAAGGAGTTCACCACCATACTTAAACACCTTAGTTTTTTGAGACATGGTCTCTTACTAAACAGGGAGACCCCATTTTGGCTTGAGTGACTGGCCAGTGACCCATAGGATCAGCTTCTCTCCAGTTGCACTGGTTTTAAAAACAGTCCCTGGTTTTACACAGCTGCACTGCTGCATCTGGCTTTTACATAGGTGCTAGGGAGTTGAACTCAGGTTCTTTTTTTTTTTTTTTTTTTTTTTAAGACATGGTCTCACTATGTAGCTCTGGCTGTCCTGTAATTCATTATGTAGATAGACTAGGCTCCTCTCTGCCTCCTAAGTGCTGGGTTTAAAAAGCATGAGCCACTGTGTCAGGGTGAACCTACGTTTTTACGTTTATCCAATAAGCACTTTGCCCATGGAGGTCTCATCCCACCCTCAGAAGTTGTTACTGGTCTTCCTGAAGTCTGCTGTTGTTGGAGCTGACACGGTATAAGGTTGGACAGCAGACACCAGTGCTCAGGGAAACCCACACTGCACTGCCACATGCTTGCTGTGTGATCTTGGGTGTGTTATTTTACATCCCTGTGCCTTAGTTTCTTTTGTATGCGATTTTTGTAGCAGCTTTAAAGTAGCACATTTGTAGTACATACCACTATTTGGCATTTAATTAGAATTCTCTAGAACATGGATCTTATTTTGCAAAGAGTTCTCATCATTGGGCAAAAAAATGTAATGGAACATAAATGAATATATTTTTTCCTGACTGGTGAATTCTGGGTCTACCGGGGGGGGGGTCTGTGGTAGTTGTGTATAATAGGTATAATAGGTAGCATTTACTGGATGGTCTTACTGTTTCCTGCCTCTGCAGAACACTGTTTCTGGTTTTGTTGTTGTTCTTGTTGCTTTTTCATTTAAAAGGGGGGGGGGTGGAGGGATGGGCAGAGAATGTGTGTGGTGTGCATTCACTTTGCTTTAAGAATGTATACTACATTCCTTTTTACAGGTGAAACCAAGACCATATAATTTGTTCAAGTTCACACAGCTAGAAAGAGATGGAGCTGAGGTCTGAACATAGCGTTTAAAATTCCAAGGTCTTGTTTCTTCTGGCTGATCTTTATTACAGGAAGACCTTGTTAAAATTATTTCTGAATCATATCTTCTCACACATGCATGTCCTGGTCTCTAATTGGTCCTTCTCACGTCAGGAGAACCTTGTTTTGAAAGTGAATTATCAACTGCTTTTCTCCCCATCACTCCATGTTTTGCCAAAAGATATATACAGGCCCATTTTCCTAGGGGGATTGCCATGGGATGGAAAAGCAGAGAGAGTGCGTAGTAGGACAGACATGAGTCCTCTCTCTCTGTCTCCCTCCCTCCCTCCTTCCCTCCCTCTCTCCCTCCCTTCCTCTCCCTCTCTCTTTCTCTCTCTCTCTCCCTCTCTCCCTCCCTCCCTCTCTCTCTCTCTCTCTCTCTCTCTCTCTCTCTCTCTCTCTCTCTCTCTCTCTCTCTCATAGATCTAAAGATGAAAACACCTAAATGTTGTTCATTAGTCTCTGAATGGTACAAGAGAATATTAGGCTGTGGAGATGCGGGTGCCTATTGGACAGCAGTGCAAATAGCCTAAGACAGACAGACAGAGTTTAGTGCATAAGA
>PVIU01001571.1:0-207250 GCA_004026605.1 Ondatra zibethicus | reverse complement strand
AGAACTGGTCACCAGTGCCCACGTGCTGCAGGCTACTTCCCACTTTTTCTTCTATCAGGTTCAGTGTGGTTAGATTTATGTTGAGGTCTTTAATCCATTTGGACTTGAGTTTTGTGCAGGGTGACAGATAAGGGTCTAATTTCATTCTCCTACACGTTGACATCCAGTTATGCCAGCACCATTTGTTGAAGATGCTTTACTGACATGAGGACTTGAATTTTAATCTTTAGCACCTAGGTGAAGAGCCAGGCCTCATTCCATATTTCTGTAACACTAGAATTGGGAAACTAAGACATGTGCATCCCAAGAGCTTGTGGACCAGTCTAAATTGGCCACACCTGCCTATACTACAGGCAAGAGTTGGGGGCTTCCAGTCCAGTGAGAGACCCTGTCTCAAAAGACAGAGAGAAGTAGAGGAAGACACCTGCATCCCACTATGTCCTCCACCTACGCACACTCTCAGCTGTACATCTATATATACACACCACATACATATACACCACACAGACACAAAAAGAAGAAACATTACATTCATGTACACGTGTATGAAAAGACCACAGGTTAACTCATTAATTTGTACAATTTTGTTTCCACTTTTCTTTTTTTTAAAATATAATCTTTTTTAAAATATTTATTTATTTATTATGTATACAATATTCTGTCTGCATGTATGCCTGCAGGACAGAAGAGGGCACCAGACCTCATTACAGATAGTTGTGAGCCACCATGTGGTTGCTGGAAATTGAACTCAGGACCTTTGGAAGAGCAGGCAATGCTCTTAACTGCTGAGCCATCTCTCCAGCCCCTTGTTTCCACTTTTCAAAAATAATAAAATTTCTATTTACGTGTGAGTTTTAAAATAATAAAAGTTGGGACTGGAGAGATGGCTCAGCAGTTAAGAGCACTGGTTGCTCTTCCAGAGGTCCCAGGTTCAATTCACAGCACCCATATGGCAGATCACAACTGTCTGTAATCCTAGTTCTGGGGGATCCGACACCCTCACACAAAATATATACAGGCAAAATACAAGTATACATTAAATATATATGTGTATATATACATATATTTAAAATAATAACATTTAAAATAGATTAGTTAATAAGTGATTTAAGGCCATTAGTGTTGTGGTCCCAAATTTCCAGGGAGATTTGTTCATATATAAGTGTGCTTTCTGCAGCCATGTTCCGAGCTCAGGCCCAGCTTCACAACCAACTGTGAGATTTAGACAAAGTCAAGGTTTTGTCAAATGGGTTCCAGCAAGAGAAGAAGGGAAAGCATGATTACAGTATTGCAAGAGAGCGATTAAAATGATCTAAATCAAAGAGGGAAGAAAGTGCGGCATTGGGGCCAATGGTTTGAAAACAGGGCACGTCCTACGAGGAAAGCAAAATTACTAAAGTAGAAAGTTTAGCAGCAAACAATTCTTATAAAAGATGGGAATCCAAGAGTAAGTGGCCAGAAATCATTACTGTTTCTAACAATATAATTGTTTCTAGTTTCCTTTATAGCACTCTTTCTCCCTCCCAGTCCCAATTGACAGCGAAAGAAATTCACACTTTTATGTGCTGGATTGGATCCACAAAAGGATGTATTGATGCCTTAACCCTTAATATCTATAAAAAAATTACCTCTGAAATGGGTTCAATATGAAGGATGGGATAAGACCTGACTCAACATAAGTCGAGTCATTGCAAGAGAGAAATATATACCAAGAAACATCAGGGAGAGGGCCATGTGAAGATGGAGACAGAATTTGAAACTGAGCCGCCAAAGTGTCCAGGACTGATCGAAGCACCAGAGATTGAGAGAAGGCACCAGAGGGATCTTCCCTGGGAGTCTCAAGGGAACCTGCTACAACTTTGACTTTGAGCTTCTGGCCGCCCCAACAAGAGAGAATACTCTTCTGATATTTTGTTAGTTTCCTTGTTTGTTTTTGGTTTTGTTTTGTTTAATAGTGACATGATTTGCTTAATGGGTGTATTTAAAAATAAAAATACTATCATCAGGTAAAGACAAAAAGATCCTAAAGGTGATAAATTTCCTTTTTAAAGAGAGGGGAGAATTTAGGACAAAATCACTCCAGCTGTTTTATATACCTGGTTTGTGGTCTTTGTGACAACATCCATAGCTGACTAATGAGTGTCCTATTATTTTCAGCCAAATCCTCAGTATAGGAGTTGGGTCACCTTGCCATCTCCAATGTTCATACAATGGCTTCTGGGGAAAACATGTGATTCAACAAAGTCAATAAATTCAAGGAGATATTTCACCTTCTAGGAAAGGAAGGCCTTTCTTCCTTTCTCAAGACTCTTCTTGTTGGGTGTGAAGAATGTTCTAGTCCTGGAAAATGCTGGTGGCATCTTACAACTCTCAGGAGACTGTAGTGTGTCAGGATCCAAGAAACAAAGTGAAGATTAAGGAAAAACAAGCACATTTTTCTGTCCTGAATCAAATATTCATAGAGTTTTATCTGAAAATCCATTAGTATGAAAACATGTCCTATATTCCTTTTTTAGTGTTTTATATATTCTTTGAAATTTTAATATATTTAGACAATGTATATTGATCACATATAGTCATCATTCTAGTCTTTATTCTTTAAGTCAGTCATTTATTGGTATTTTTATCATTGATGTACATTGTTATTGTTGTTGATGATGTTGTTATTATTATTGTTGTTGTTATTGAAACAGGACCTCAATGTCCTCCTGTCTCCAGAGTGCTAGATTTATAGGTATGTACCACCACATCAGGACCATTTAGATGTGTATCTGGTTTCTCTAGTCTCTTAAACATAACAGCCCAGACCTAACCTAGATTGACCAAGACAGTCTTAATCTCCCCCAAACTTGACCGAAATTTAAACCTGCTTTCTTTCTTCTAACCACAAGGCCAAGGTTTGCCTCTTCTCAAGGGAGATTCTCAGAAACACCACAATTGCAAACTTTTCTCTGTCCCTTTGAGATGTAAATCATTTTGACACTAGAGAATCAAAGGCATCTTGAGGTTCTTAGTCTCAATTAATAAAAGAATTGAAGAATGGACTCAAAAAGAAGCCATAGGACAATTTTGTTAGAGTTCAAAAGAAAAATCCCCCAGAGCAGGCAAACTGTGACACTCAGCAGCTAGAGAGAAGCAGCCATACGGTTTAAGACTGCATGGAGATCCGTCACATAGAAAGGAGGAAGAAATGGAAAAAGAAGCTCTTCAGAAAGTAGACAGATCAAAAGAACCTATGGTAGTTTGAAAGAAAATGGCTCCCATAGGCTCATAGGGACTGGCAATATTAGGAGGTATGGCCTTGCTTGAGTAGATATGGCATTGCTGGGGAAAGTCTATCACTAGGAGTAGGCTTCATGGACTCAGATGCTCAAGCTAGGTCCAGTGGGCAGTCTCTTCCTGCAGCCTGCCAGTCCAGATGTAGAACTCTCAGCTTTTCTCCAGCACCATGTCTGCCTACACACTGCCCTGCTTCCTATCATGATGATAATGGACTAAACTTCTGAAACTGTAAGCCGGCCCCAATAAAATGGTTGCCTTTATAAGAGTTGTCATGGTCATGGAGTCTCTCTACAGCAATAAAAATCCTGAGTAGTACAATTACATTTTCCCCATCCCTTTCTTCCTCAAACACTCATTCATTGCCCCCCAATCTCCTCCAAATACCTTGCCTGTATTTTCTTTAAATTTTATTGCAAGTATATATACTGTTAATTACCTAGGCATCAACTAATCTTAAAATAATAAAAACCTGCATATTCAGGAAAAACAAGAGCCAAGGAAAGTAATCAATGTCTCTAAGTCCATAAATTAGCTAGGAACTAGGAACAGTGTCGACAATCTTATCAACATCCTTGTCTTAGGTATCACTTTACACTCTCATCTTGCATATGTTTACTGTGCTCCAGAGATCTTTCTTAATTTCTCCCTTTCAGTGAGTGGATCTTAGTTCTTGCAGCATTCAAAAGATCCTAGGGTTCATGTGTTTTGAAAATCAGGATAGTGATCATGTTAATATTTAGAGGGACAGAGGGAAGGAAAGAGAGAGAGAGAAAGGCAAGTATAGGACCTCAATGCTCATACATCAATCTGAACTGCTTAGGAAATGAAATACTTTGTAATGTGTAACATAGAACATTTTTTGTATTATAATTAAAAAACAAGAGTAAAAGAACATTGTTTCATTGTGGTCATTGCTGGTTAGTTTCAATTTAAGGGAGTTCTCTGGTTAATATAAGGACTGCATGACTAGATTAACCAATCAATGTATAAATCAATGTATAATAAACTATATATGCATATATATGTATATGTATGTATACATACATATACACATATATATTTCTCTCTGCTTTTCAGGAACTATTTAATGCTGGACAAGCTACAGCATTCATAAGTATTAATTAAGAACATCATTTGAACTGGACCACTTGATGGTTTCTCAAATATTATATGATGTGAAATTCTTCAGCAAAGTACTTATATATGGATATATTCAGGAATAAATATCATACTGAGTCAAGTTCTTTTATTTCAATAGATGTAAATATAACAGATGTAATAAAATTTCAACATATACTCTGAGTGATAGAAAAAAAAATCCTGAGTAGAACAGAACCTCACTGCAGCTCAGAAGGACTGTAAGCAAGCAGAAATTCTAAGAAGGAAAAGTACACTTGACCTGAACTAGCAAGTCACTCTTCAGTGAACGAGTCCTGAGAGAAAGGACCAGGAGATCAGACAATAAACTGGACAGAGGATATAAAGGATAAGAAATGTTGGGATCAGGAGGTCTTGCATAAGCTGTCTTATGTCAAGCAAGCTTATTAAGAAGTAGAGATCTTATGTACATTTTCAGGGGCAAATAAGGCAGAGTAATCAAGCTATCATACAGTGAGACTAAGTCAGCCAGAAGCAATCAAACAGTATTGTACAAAGGCCCAATGATGGAAAGCATAGGGTTCTTAAGATCTGATGCCACAGCTACCTAGGCCCCTGCCCCCAGGTCGTTATTGACTCTACCAACCATATTCCTTGTTTTAGAGAAGGATCTGTCCTTCCCTAAAGGGCATCAGGTTCTCAGGGAAACCTCAGTTATCAGTCCAGCTCTCCACATACACTAGCTCAATAAAGGACTAATTATCCCTCCTACCTATCTCGCATAACTTAAGGCAAAACCCACCTTCTAGGGGTAGCCCCTTATTCTGGTCATGTTAGGTCTTCATCCAGGCTAGAGATTTCACCCTCTAGATTAGAGGAATCGTTTTCCTTTAATGGATCATTACTAATGTTGTGTCAACTTTAAAAGAAGTTTTACAACTTAAGACTATCTTTCACACAGACCAGGAAACTATTGCTTTGAAATGTCAATACAAGTTTCATAGCTTCTGTGGAAACATAGCAGTCTGTTACAGTTTGAATATGAGATATCATCCCCCATAGGCTCATCTGTTTGAACATTTGGTCCCCAGCTGAAGGTACCATTTGCAGAGGTTATAACTTTAGAAGGTGGAGTCACACTGCAGGAAGCCAGTCACTGAGGGTGGGCCTTAGGGTTTATATCCCAGCCCTACTTCTTATTCTCGCTCTGACTCCTGGGTTCAGATACAGTGGACAAGCCATCCCATGTTTCTGCCACCATACCTTCCCAGACTGCTGCCAGACTGCTGTTGTGATGGACTGTATTGCTCTGGAACCATACAGCAAAACTAGCAAATTCTAACCTAAGGTTGCTTTTGTTGGGGTACTTTATGCCAGCAATGACAAAGTCACTAAGACTGGGCCTGACTTCAATAATGGGCAATTAGCAAGCTCAAGTGACCTAATCAAACTGACCAATCTCATACCTAATGTCCTTCAAGATTTTTGCACTAGCTTACCCCCATGGCTTTAAATCTTTCCATCTTTTTTGGCTGTAAAGTTGAATTCTATCCCTCTACCCTGTTGCCTATTGCATATGCCTATTCTGTTCAATTCATCCAGTGCAAGTTCTCCTTGACAATGGCACAGGGTCTCCTCTAAATTATGCATGGTGGTTTGAATAAGAATGACCCCCATAGCCTCATATAGTTGAGTCCTTAGTCATCAGGGACTGTCACTACTTGAGAAGGATTATGAGGTGACATTTTGGAAGAAGTGTGTCACTGGGAATAGGCTTTGAGGTTCTCAAAAAAAAAAAAAGTCCACGCCAGGCCCAGTGGCTCTCTCTCCTGCTGTCTATAAGTCTGGATGCAGGAATGTCAGCTACTTCTCCAGCACCAGGTCTGCCTGCGTGCCACCATGCTCCCTGCCATGATGACACTGACTAAACCTCTGAAACTGTAAGCCAGCTCCAATCAAATGCTTTCTTCCGTAAGAGTTGCCGTGCTTGTGGTGTCTCTTCACAGCAATAGAATAGCAACTAAGACAAAGGTTGGTACCAGGACTATGGCATTGCTGTAACAGGCCTGACTATGCTGCTGCTTGGTGAAATGTGAACCTTGGGACTTTGGGTTAGGAAAGCAGTTGGATGCGTTCAGCAGAGCTTAATGACCCAGGCTAGTAGGAGCATGGAAGGCGGGGACACTGAGAGTTTTCTAGATTATAACAGCCTGGTTAAGTAGATTTCAGAGGAGAAAAATATCAGTAAGTGGACTAGAGGTTGTTCTTGTGGTATTTTGGTGAAGAAAGTGACTGTTTTCTACCCCTGTCCAAAAAGTCTGCCCAAGGTTCTATTGAACAGGTTTGAATTAATGGCTATATTGGAAAGATTTGGATTAATATCACTGGCAGAGGATATTTCAAGATGGCCCAATATTGACTGTGTTGCTTGGTTATTAGTGGCCATGCTTATAAGATCTATATTGGAAAGGAACAAGCTGAGCAAAGAAAAATACAAATTGTTCAATTTGAGGAGAAAAGGAATACCAGGAAGTGTAGTTGATCTAAGTCCAGTGCTCAAGGAGATAAAATATTTAAAGGAAAGTCTGATTCTAAGTAGAATAAAGGGGACAGGGACCTCAGAACAAGACCTGACCCAGCTAAGATTCCAACTTGCTGGAAGGAATTAAAGACAAGCTTAAACAGTAAAGGAAACCACCAGAAACAGAAAGCTGGTGCAAATGTATTTGAATAGGGGCCAAGTTCTAGCCCTAGCAAGCAGAAGAACTTGACAGTTGTGGCCACATGGTTCTTGCTTTAGAGTCAGTAATACAAGAAAGGAGTTGTGGAATCTCCCTCTGTGGTTAAGGGAAGCCATTAAACCCAGGTTTGTGTCAGGGATGTCCCTCCATGAAGACTCAGAGAGGCTATTATGTGAAGCAGTGAAGGTGAATCCTGCCTTGTGCTGGAGACCCCAGAACGTTGGAGATGCCAGAGTCATAGGACATCTCCCAAGGACAGCTGCTAAGATGGTGTGGAACCAGCCCAAGAGAGAGATGGAGGTTGCAGTCAACAAAGCTGAAAGGAGTTAGAGTCATGGTCAAGATGTCTCTTCACGGCAACTGAACATTAACTAAGACACTATACCAAGCAAAGCAAGCATTCCACAAACTATTCAAAGTCTCTATTGAAAGTAGTGTTTTGCTAATATATCACCAGCCTGACATTTTCTTGGGAACCTGTAATACCAGTTGGTTTCCATGTGTAGTTTCTGTCCTTGTCTAGGAAAAGGCACAAACATTCCCAGAATGTTTGATGCTAGTGGATTTTCCTAGTGTACCTCACCTGGATTTTTCTCATTTCGTTGTGTACTCTAAATTTTCTTCCTTTGCCTTTGTCCTATGCTTTTTTTCCTTAGCCCCAACATGTTCTTTCTTCTAGAATCAAGCTTTTCTTCCAAGTCAGACCACCTGAAGGTCTTTACCTTGTTTATAGAGAGATGATCAACTACATCTTTTCACACTGCATGGGCTGACTGCTTCAAACAGAAAATGACTTTGAAATGGTTTTCTAAGGCAGCCCAATTTAATTGTTAGGAAAGCATGCCCAGAGGCCACTGTGATCTATTCTATTCTGGAGTATTCTCTTGAGTGGGGTATAAGGCTTAGGTGAAAATCATTTTGGGATAAGAGGGGCTCATTTTTGCCTTAAAGTACTAACATATAGCCAAGTAATCATCAGAAACAAGACTTTCCATTTAAGTTTTGCTAATGTGACACTGGCAAACTCTAGCAATACTGGGCACCTGAGTCCATAAACCTGCTGATATAGGCTCCTGGAAACAGCATTTGCTGAGTAGCAATGTCTCCACACTAGTGACCCACCCTTCTGCTATCAGACTATTACATTATTTATATTGGACTATTAGTCCACACTGGAAAATTATCCTGTTCCGCAGGAATGGAAAATTATATAAATCTTGAAAACAGATTCTGTGATGGTTTGAATAATAATGGCCCCCATAGGCTCAGATATTTGAATGCTTGGTCATCAATGAATAGTATTACTTGACAGGGTTAGGAGGTGTGACCTTGTTGGAGTACAAGTGGCCTTGTTGGAGGAATTGTGTCACTGGGAGTGCGCTTTGGGTTTTCAAAAGCCCACGGCAGTCCCAGTATCTCTCTGTTCACGCTGTTTGTCAATCCAGATGCAGAACTCTAAGCTACTTTGTCCATCACCATAAATGCCCACATGCTGCCACGTTCCCTGCCCTGAGGATAATGGACTAAACCTTTGAAACTGTAAGGAAGCCCCCATTGAAGTGCTTTATTTTACAAGAACTGTCACAATCACGCTACCTCATCCTAGCAATAGAACAATGACTAAGAAAGAATCCAAGGAAGAAAGTTTAAAAGCCTTGCCCCTCCATTACCAAAGGATTGAAGCCCTGGATAAAGAACCAGGCAAAGGATTTCGGGGCTTCAGATGGAGGCAGGGGTCAAGACAGATACTAAAATGGATTGCTGAAGAAAAAGAGTTTTTTTTTGGAAAAGTTATTAACATCTTGGATAGAAAGACAGAAAGGTAAAAGCATGGCGGGAGAATCTAAGAAGAGGTTCAGTCCCAGCATGAGAAACAGTATAGCAGGGTTTCTGAAAATCAGAGACCCTGTGTCAGAACTAGGGTCTCTTATTATACGTTTTTGAGGGTGGGGGGGGTTTCATAGCAGTATCCCGCAGTCAGGCTCTCTGAGCGACAGGCAGGAGGCAGGGGTGGGGGGGCAGGATATGTGACCACCCATGTAAACCCTCTTTCCAAGTAAGGGATCTTGGTACTGGAAAGTCTGTTATCTAGGGACCCACTGAGTCTCAGTGGGATGCTCATGGACATTTGTGAATAGCAGAGAGCCACTGCACACTATGGTGGCCTGATTCTAACACTACAATATTATCAGAATGAGTAGAAACCCTACATCCCACAAACACATTCCAGACTGGCAGAATTCCTCCCTACGGCCAATTTTTTGGTAGGTGAAGACCAAAATCTTTTCTATCTTTTAAGAGATTGTCTTCAAGTTTCAAATTCCTGAATTCCTAATAAACACACTAATTTTACAAGTAGAAAAAAGTGATTGCCTGAAAACTGAAGGAAAAATCAAAAGAGTCCCTCACTAAAATACCTTCTTTCCAGCCAAGGCTTCAGGATAGGATTACTAAGGGTATAGAACATGCCCTCTCCTGACACGTCTCGGCAAAGGTTGATGGTTGCCTTGAACAAGAATCACGAAACCGGATAATGAAATTAACATTTAGTTTTCTTTTCTCCTCAGGCACATCTTCTACCCACCTGCTTCTGTTTAGTTCAACTCCCCATAATGATTCCAAACTTCTAGCTAGATTTCTGAACTTCTTAGGGAGGCATGCTATATGCTCAAGGCCACACCCAACGTCTCAGACTACTTTTTGTTGCCTGCAGGTCAAAATGTGTAAGGACTTTCACCTCTAGCACAATGTCTGCCTTCATGCTGCGAAGTCCCACCGTGATGATAATGGATTAAACCTCTGAAACCGTAAGCCACCCCATTAAATGTTTTCCTTTATAAGAGTTGCCATCATCTTGGTGTCTCTTCACAGTAATAGAAACCCTAAGATATCTTAGAAATTAATTTTTCTCATTTATTTCTGTCCCCTCGCAGCTCACCTCCAGAGTATGACCAACACTATCAACAACCACTTGGTCACATCATCATTGTATTCTAATCCCATTATTTATTCCTAATTAGAGGTAGTAGATGAGTTGATCTCTCCCAACACAGGGATAATGAGATGAGAGATGCTGTAAGTGTCAAGGCTGAGCAGATGGGGTATCCTCAAAGCAGGGAAAATGAGAGCCCCTAAGATCATCCACAGGCCCAGTGTGGGGCTTCTTTGATGTGTACATGAGGATATACATAATTAAAAAATAAGACATAAATATTTTTAAAAGAATTCAAAGAAAGTACTGTCCATAATATAGAAGATAAGTGGAGTTTATTACACAGTTCAGTGAAACACCTCAAAGGCTAAGAGAAGACATAGTCAAAGAGAACATTGTGCCAGCTCAGACCACATTTAATGAATTCTGTACATTATTTCTAAAATCCCTATGGCATGGAGCTTTTCCTGAGGAGTATCCACCTGTCCATATTATAGAAGATAAGTGGAGTTTATTACACAGTTCAGTGAAACACCTCAAAGGGTAAGAGAAGACATGGTCAAAGAGAACATTGTACCAGTTCAGTCCACATTTAATGAATTCTGTACATTATTTCTAAAATCCCTGTGCCATGCAGCTTTCCCTGAGGAGTATCCACCTGTCCAGATGATTGGCAAGCCCATTGGATTGAGAATTATGGGAAGAACAAGGACTGTCCTCCATCTTTAACAGAAAGCATCTAGTTTAGATAGTTACTTATTAATGGCTTATATACAGTTCAGAAAGCTATGTGTCACCCAAGGCCATAGATTGGTTCAGACACCATTCTTCTGGGCAATAATTAGAGTCATACAGCTTCAGTTTCTGATTTTCCAAGCTGCTAATTATGGGGGAAGAGTTTATGCCAATAGTGTCAAACCTACTAATAGCTAACTAACTACCTAACAACCTCATGGCCAGTTAGATGTAAACGGGAAAGCATTGGGGAGTGAGAGAGTTTTAAGATGATACTCATGATTCTTTTTGTTTGTTCCACATAACACTGTTGGAGATTCACGTGTTGGAGGGAGAACTGAGCCCAGCCACACTGCCTCAGTGACATCCATTGAGAAGAACATTTCAAGGAACAGGATGTTTACATGAGTTTGGCATATTCTGTAGACATCATAGGAAAGATGAGACTCAGTCAATGACATACACAGGACAAAGGACTCATATCAGTCATTTGCATATATGCAGTAACTGGAGCCAAGAGGTAGGAAAGGACTGACTGCCAAAAGAAAGGGGGCAGAAAAACAGTGGTCCAAAACCCATCCCTGAAGAGCATCACATTTAAAGAGAAGGCACTGACAAGACATGTAGATGCAGCCTGCTGGAAGTAGAAGAAAAGCAGGACAAAAAAAAAACCAGACAAAAACAGAAAAAAAATGACTAAAACTGACAAACGCTGCTGAGAGAAAGGTGGGAATCGGAAAGTGTCTATTTTCATGGTGAGAAGTCAGTCTGCGTGAAAGTTGGCATGAATCCCATCAATAGCCTAGCTTTATTAAACCTCCCTCTCACCTGCATAGTGCTATAACACTCTGATTGTATATATTACACAAATAGAGAAGGGGTCAGTGTTAGCTGCCCTAGCTGAGCAGGAAGGACACTGTGCTTATGAGAGAACCACAGGACCGCTGCTTTTCTTCATAGCAACGTTACTCACGGCTATTTCCCGCCTTCTTATAACCCAATTCTCACATTCTTAACTGGAAACTAATATCTGGAAAGCAGTATTCATACGACTTAAAAGAAACTTGTTTTTATTTTCTGAGCCTATAACTTCATGCATGCTAGGTAAGCGCTCTACCGAGGAGCCAAATTTCTAGGCCCAGTTGTGCCACGGACCGGCTCTGGGAGAGCCACAGACCGAGGGAGAACGAGGGTGAAGGTACTCAGGAAAGCTGGGGTTCGGCGATGACAGACAGACACGAACACACGATTGCGTTTTGAATCTGCTGCGTTTTTACTATTTCATGTTAGGGGTTTATACAGAATTCAAGAAGGAACAGTTTCAGGCAAAAGAGAAACTGACATATTTTTGGCCATTATTGCGGTCATACTGTCTGCTTCTAAGAATTACATCTGTCAGCATTCTGTTAACATTAACTTCCTTTTTCTTGGCCGCCAGCTTAAGCTATGGCCCTAATCTATATTCTGCCTCAAGAAACTTTTCATAGCTGTAACCTAGGGAGCACTCAAAAATCCCTGTCCCAACATGCTAAGGCTTCTTTAGGTTGGTCTAATATTTTCTTCCTTTCTTCTCTATTAATTAAACACCAAGGGGGATATGCTCTAGCAAGTCTCTCCATAGATGGTAGATCTAGATAATTACATTAGTGCCCTTCATACATGACCTATCTATATTCATCCTCCTCATATTTGCCTGTATAAGGAATAGGCTTTTGTTCTTGTATGTATGCTTACTTAGGTGGTTCCCACCACTTGTTTACTACCCCTTGAGTCTTCTGCATAGGAATGCCCAAATTTGTAGGAGATTTTCCCCTGGCTTCTTTATTCCCTGAATGGGGATTTCCCATCAACATCTGGGTTTTTATCTGCGTGTTTCCTAGATCATCAGGCTTTCCTAAGAAAAGCTCCTGTTGCTATAGCCCATCCATAATTTCTCCAACTGATTGTTTGTTATCATTTTTAAGAATTTATATAAGGGCTTGAATCACTGGAGGCACTGGAAGTACAGTCTCA
The DNA here is from genome assembly GCA_004026605.1 of Ondatra zibethicus. Taxonomy (NCBI): domain Eukaryota; kingdom Metazoa; phylum Chordata; class Mammalia; order Rodentia; family Cricetidae; genus Ondatra; species Ondatra zibethicus. The sequence goes on along the minus strand of PVIU01001571.1, from coordinate 194,449 downwards.
ATTTCATTATTCTCAGAATTTTTGTCCCCAGGAATATCCAGGGGTTCTTTGATAAAAGTATGCACTTGGCCCAGTGCAGTGAGGAACATTATTAGGAAGCAGGAAAGAACAAGAGAGGCAGCTAGCCATCTATGACAGCATTGTGAACGAGATCTTCCATTCGAGTCCATGACCCGTGCTGAGTGCCAAGGAACTACCAGAGGCCTATCCGCGAACGGCACGAACCCCCCTTCCTGTGTTCAACACACCAAGGCATTGTTGTCACACAGGCGACACCGTTGTGGGTGTGGCACAGTTGTATAGCTTTAACACTATGGTGTAAGTGCAATCCTAATGAACTAATAAGTTGTTTCAACATAAACTTTAAGTACACTGGAGAATACAGACAGAGGGGTTACTTTGTATAACTTCTATTCACTCATAAACATTTATTAAGAACCTACTATGTGTCAGGTATTTTTCTAGATACTGAAAATATACTTAGGAACAAGAAAACAAGAAGGAAGAATGTCCTCATGCCTGTAAAAACATTCCAGGCTGGTGTGTCGTGTATTTATATGTCTATTTTACATGAGATCGTCAGCTGTAGTTGTTGATAATTGGTCCTGGCAGTTTTTTTAAAAGTAAACGTATGCCATATTTCCTAACATATCTTCCTTAAGGCTCCTACTTTGTGTCACTTTTTACATTATAATAACTAAAATGGTATCAATACCAATTTAGAATCCCATTAGAAACACTGATTTTGCAGTCCCTAAATGGATATAATCAATGAAGGAAAAAACGTTTACTGAACATTGGTTAGTTTGGAGAGTTAAGACGATGTTTTACAATTCATACAATCACAAACTTCACTTACAAATGGGAAGAAATGTCACTCTTGTCTCAACAGTGAGGCAAGGCATTTGTCTTCAGATGTGTCTTTGCTATCCCTGCTAATGCAGAGGCCATTAGCTCTACCACTGTGAATAGGTCCTCACCACCTCATTCAATTTAATTGGTGTACCAGATAATACATAAGAATCTACTTTGCACTGCAACTAATAGTAGATAACGACTCTTCAAAAGTGACTGCCTTGCTGTGCAATGATGATAGAAGAAGAGACACAATACACACACATATATGTTCACACATATACATACACACACACGTGCTTGATATCACCCAAAGATACCAAGAAATGGGCCTTTCACAAAGAGCAAAAACTGGCTTTGTTTCTCTAAAAATTAAGGGCTTTTATTTTTTTGGGCTCACATACAGTAAACAGACAGTCAGTGAGGTGACCATCTCAAGCTTTCAACAGAGCATTAAAATCCAAACACTAATAGACTGGAACATGTTCTTACAATGCAGACTGTCAGTTGACTCTCAAATATAAAAGCGAATCAATATTGAAGTTGTGCCCTTAAAAGAGGAGTGTTTCCTACCCTGATGGTGTTATTTCATGGCATTAGGGATTTAAGCTGACTTGTCAGTGAAGTCTTCAAATGTACAGTCAGTCTGCATCTACAGGCATCAACAAACATTTCTATGAAATTTTCCAAACCAAATCAATTTTGACAAATCAATTTCAACCAGCCGTGAATCAGATACTTGTATTAAAATACGATTGAAATGCCACTTTATTTCCCTTTTTGTCTAAAATTAAAAAGGTTATAATGAATATAAGAAAACTATATGCAATAAGTACAATGACTATATATAATATATACAGGCAATAAATACATCAACAATGTCTAGTCCATTTGCATTTGACAAATCCACAGAAAATATTCATATTTATTCTATTTTGGTGAGTCCAAAGTCTTATACCTAATTTACTTTCTACCATAACTTGATTTCTGTGTCTGATAAACTATAACTATCTAATCTTCAAGTCCATCAAAGACCCAATAAGGAAATAATATTAACTGAGTAAGCAGGAAATGCAAGCAAATGACTTCCAAAAAAAAAATGCGAGTAATGACAGAAACAGCGGGCCTCCTGGATAGTTAACCAGTGTGCTAAGGTCTGGCACTTAGGTTTCACCTAGGTCCCACATAGCTAAATATTTAGCAATGGAAACAGGTAAAGAGAGAAGAATAAAGAATGTTTGGTCCCCACTTGGTGGCATGGTTCGGATAGGTGTTAGAATGTGCAGCCAAGATGGAGGAAGTGTGTTACTGGGTCTGGCCATTCATTCCCAGTTCTTAGCATGTGCTTTTGATTCAAGATATGGGCTTCTTTTCTTCTCCATATCTGCCACCCACTGCCTCTTCTGTATGATGGGCTCTAGGCTTCAGAAACTGTAAACACTAATAACCTCTTCTAGAAGTTACCTTGGTCATACTATTTTAACAGAGCAATAGAAATGCAACTAATACAGAAGATGGGAAATCACTTTATAATAGCAGAATGGCTTCTTGGCTAGAAATGCACGAATGATTCTAGGTGGAAGCCAAAATCTTAATGTCTAGGATTAGATTCCTATTAAATTAATGGCCCTATTGAATTAATGTCTCAAATATTTCAGGGATAGGTTGACTGAGTGTATCACCACCCGCCATCCTGCAACAGGATTTTAGGTTTCATCAGTTAATTTGGAAGAAGGTGTTAACTATGAAATCCATGTGTCTAGAGCAAAAGAAGGGGCCACTGTGTGCTAGTGGAGTGTAAGACACAGGACAAGGTCAGAAGCAAACAGTCACTTTTGAACCCCATTCAGAAGCTGGGGCTCCATCTTCAAGTCAACAATGCCAAGAAGACATTTATTTTGTAACAAAGAAAAACTCAAGAGCAATAGATTGATGCTGGCATGAATTGATTTTTATTTCTACCCAAAATTTGAGTAGAGGAGAACTTTCACATTCAATAAACCTGTCCCAAGCACCAGTCTATTGAGACAGAAGTAGAGCCAGTTTCCATTCAGTCAGATATGCGAGGGTCACGTGCAGAAAGCAGAATGAGCCGGGTGTGCTGCCTCTCCATTCCAAAGCCGTCCAACTCGCAGAGTGTGCTTCCCAGGCCAATTGTCTGACTACTCAGCACATGACCTTATCTTTCTTTTTTGGGGAAAAATAAATTGGTCTGGCAGACACAAATATCTGATTTGCACGCTAGCTAAATTTCTGCCTCTAAATTAGCAATGAAATTCTGGATTTAAATCAGTCTCATAAGTTCTCAGCATGAAGTTACAGTACTCCTATGTCTTCCCACTTGGGTACATAATGAGACAGAGTTTCCAGTCATACTAAGTTTCATGGGATAAACTTCAGCCTGGGAGGAACTTACCAGTAAAATATAACCTAGTGAAGACCTTCTCTAAACATCATGCCCCTCACCGTTCTGGCCATAGCTAAGGAAACCAAAGATTGATTCTCAAATCATGGTGCAATACAGAGAGCTTCAGAACAAGTGAAGGACTAAAATATGGAGTCAGATGTTTTGCAAGACAATTCAACATAGCAATTTCAAAAGGAATTAACAGACAAGGATATAAAAGTGGAGATAGAAGCCAGAAGGTAACAGAGAAAAAGCAGTCGCTGAAGTCATCAGCATGTGGAAACCATCAAACAGAAGGGAGTTGGGAAGTACTGTTCTGTGGTGAATGGAGGACAGAAAGCACCGAAGACACCATCGCATCTGAAGCTGGGGCTACAGGATGAGGAGGAGTTGTCTTCAGTAGTGGAAACAATTTCTCACCTCCTCGTTCCTTCCCAGAATGCCTCACTAACTGAGAGATAGCTGAATATGTTTTGTTTCTTGGAACATAGAGAGCCCAACATATTTTTAAGGACATTAAAATGTAGACCTCCTCCTTTGAATTTTTTAAAAAAGATTTATTTATTTATTATGTACACAGAGTTCTGCCTGCATGTATCCCTGTAGGCCAGAAGAGGGCACCTAATCTCATCACAGATGGAAATTGAACTCAGGAGTCTGGAAGAGCAGCTAGTGCTCTTAATTGCTGATCTACCTCTCCAGCTCCATGAGCCATCTCACCACCCCCTTCTTTGAATTTTTTAAAAAGTATATATGGTGGGTTTCCAAAGACTAATGAAACACAGCTGTGAAGAAGGCTCAGTCAGTAAAGTGCTTGTTGTACAGTCATGAGGACCCTAGTTCAGCATTTAGCATCCACACCAAAAGAAACCAAACAAAAAAGCAACATAGCAGATGCAGGGGGATTCTGGGGCTTACTAGACACCCAGTCTAGCCAAATTGGCAAGCTCCATGTTTGGTGAAAGACCTGTTCTCAAAATCTAAGGTGGAAAGAGACTGGAAGATTGAATAAGAAAGTTAACATCAACCGCAGACTCCACACAGATGAATGCACATGCAAAGAAAGGGGAGATGGACAAAATCGTTTCACATAATCTTACACCAAAGTTTTATTTTGAGCAAAAACATCTTTAACAGCTTCTGAACTAAATGAATTTTACAAATGTATGAGGAGATAAATGTAAAGATCAGAAGTAAATATCTCACATAAACAGAAAATTATTACTTGTCATATATTCTGAAAACCAAGCAAAATAATCCAATTGTTTCACTTTTCTAATCCTTGAGACATATGACTTATGATGGGTTTTGTCACTGTTGATTTAATATGGCTTATATTTCTCCCCAAGGTTCAGTAATTTGATCCATGTATAATCATTCAGCTCAATTTAATCTTGTCCTAACATAAAACTGCTCTGTTCTCATTTCTGTCACCAACCGAAGCCCTTATCACCAGCTGAAGAACTCATTGTTGCTGAAATATTCAATAAAAGCCTAATCTGTGCTGAGTCCTGAAGTAACCATTCCTCGCAAGTCAAAAGCATAAAAAGAGATGTTTCTGCAAACAAAATAATATTTGAAAAATGAGAAGAGAACTGCTTACCACTATCTAAGGAGCTAGGCTAAACATACGCGAGTTTAAGAGATTGAGGATTTATACTGAATAGTGGCATAGGCTGTATGTGAAGATGCTTTCTAAACTAAAAGCATACCATGACATTGCTAGTTACTTATGGTGAAGTAGAAAGTTGGTATAGGGCCGTAGTCCCTGTGGACAATTTGACTAGAGAAACTTCCTGGTGAATCTGAGTGTCGGGAGGAGCAATACTTGACGTGGCATTAGAATAGCGGAACAAAGGGGGACCACTTCAGACTGCAATGCATAAGGCAAGGTGAAGCTCTCCTCTGGGTACAGGGGTCTGGATAGAGAGAATGAAGAAATAAACAAGCTTGGCAGTGTGATTCCTAGTGTTTTAGCCAATGAGCACTGGGAATCAAGAAGCCCTTAAACACTCCAGACTAGACAGGAAAAACCCACAAGGTCTCAACCCTACACAAAGAACTCCAAGCAACTGAGGAAAGCTGGGAGTGGGAAAGGTGGGCCTCCCCAGGGAAGAGCACACCAACTGGGTATCCAAAACCAAACGGTCAGCTCTGAAAACATATATACAAGTAATGTTATATGGACTCAACAGGTTATATTATGAGTATAAATATGTATGTGTGTACAAATACATAGAAGTATATAGTAACAACTGATGAAAAAGAGGCAATAAATTTGAAGGGAAGCAGGGATGGGTTTGTGGAAGGGTTTGAAGGGAGGAACAGGAAAGGAAAAATAGTCTAACTAAAATACAATATCAAAAGCAAAAGAAAAATATATAAAAACATATATATATGCAAATAATACTAAATGGACTCATACTAATAATACTAAATGGACTCAGCATGTTCTCTCTCTGGGTGTGTGTGTGTGTGTGTGTGTGTGTGTGTGTGTGTGTGTAACAATAACTAAAGAAAAGGAGACCATGAATCTGGGGGAGGGACAGAAATGTGGCATGAGTTGGATGGAAGAGAGGAAAGAATAGCAAGTGATGTAATATTTTAATTAAAAATAAATTTTTAAACATGGTTTCAGATCCTGAACTACTAACATCAATGGACCTCTAAGGAGACCACCAATACCTAATAAAATGAATTATCAGACTAGACCCCACTCTGTTGGGATATGGCAAAGGACAAATTAAAGATGCATAACAGATGATTGTGATTCAGGATAAATTTTTAAATGATCAGAGACAAAAATTAAACTGCATGTTGAATATATGGCCCCAGAGTTTGGAAAATAAAATCAAGATGTGAAGAGATGATGCATGCTGATAGAGGAAACTATCATTTTTCAAATCATCAGAGCATTAGCCTGGTGGGACTGGACACAAGAGAGGACACTGTGTCTTCCGCCCTGCCTTTCTAATAAGGGTGATGGCATGGATCCAGCAATGCTAACATGCTCGTGCACTGACTGCATTCAAGTGCCTATGCTGTTTGCTAATTGGGCCGGATAAAAGTTCACATTCATGGGATCAGTTACCATAGAAGTACAGAGACCTAGATAGTAAGAGAAAATGTCATACCACAGCCTGAGGCAATGGCTTAGTAAGAGTATACATGTGTGGTCCATACATGAGACTCACATAACAATACTGTGGTGCTAGGACCTTCTGGTCAGGGTCTAGCTGTGGTAAGCATTTAGCATTATTTCTGACAATTGTTTCCTGTAAGCTACATATTAATGCATCATTGCTGCCCTGAACCCTCCTGTCTTCCCTGGGATCTGCGTGGCTTTACGTTGTTTGAAACTGTACTACTACGTTCACTTCTGTGTTTGTATATTTGACATTCTTTCTAGACAGGGCCTTGGTCTGACCTCAGACTCACTATGTAGCCAAAGATGATCTTGAACTTCTGGTCCTCCTGCCTCTACCTCCTGTGTGCTGAAATTGCAGGCATGTACCACTCTGCCCTGTTTATGGAGTGCTGGGAATCAAATATAAGACTTCATGTGCACTTGGCAAGCACTTGACCAACTGAGCTACACCTGAATGCCCTGTGTTTGATCTTATACTTCAGATCTTGTACTGTATTAAAAGCAGATTCAATAAAAAGAGCCCAAGCTAAATAGCTGTGATTCAATACTACATGTCAGCTAAATTGCCCATACTGTTCATACTTTATGTAGAAATTCAAGGCGGGCTCACAGCCTTGGAAGTCAGCCTCCATGCCAGGCCACTGGGCCCTGGTTCTTTTTGTTCTTCTCCATTGAAATCCTTTAGAGAAAACATTCTTACCAGGATCGCAAACACTTGTATCTCAGTCTCTATTTCTATGTGTGTATTTATGGTAAATTTGGGCCCATCGCTCCCATGTCAGCATTCCATACAGATGAGTGGAACCTTCTAAAGGTACTGATAAAATGGCATTGAATTGTTTTCTCTTCTCAATTTCAACTTTATTATCCAAATTAAGCTATTCAATCTATTATTAAAGCTTTTTGGGCTATAAAACAGCATAAACTTTTTGCATAGAAGCTATAGTGATATTACAAAGAAGGATTATGTAAATCAATAAATAAAAGCATAAACATGAGCTCTCAACTATCAAAGAGCCGGTTTTCTGCTTTAATAATCCACAGTATTACACCTAAAAGCTTCAAGTCTTAGGACTCAGCATGTTGCTCGATGGAAGATTACTTGCCTACCATGATCAGGTCCTGGGTTCACTGCCTAGCATTGAAAACAAAAGCCTAAATCAGAAATCTTCATTTCGTTAGTTAATTGTATCAAATGAATTCTTTTAGCATGGAGAAAGGACATCTTATAAACCTTTTTATAGAAGTTCAATGTTTTTAATATTATAACCTCTTGATCAATAAAACATTTGGCAAAAGAAACCTGCTCATCAGAAGTTAATAAATATATTTCAATGTTCTTATCTAAATGCCTACATCAAAGTCCCAGTGCAGAAATCATTTTTATGGATGTGTAGACTACATTCAAATAAGTACAAACACAATTCAGGGATGTTTGGTTATTAGATTACTTAAATGTGGTATATTAATTTGTCTATCCTTTGCTGGATTTTTGTTTTGGGAGCCTGAAGCAGCCATTTCCTGTAACCAGTGAAAAGTTCCAGTGAAGGTACTGGGACATCAATACAGCTACAAACCCTTCGACCTACAATTTGTCCTGCCAACAAGAGGTGCTGTGGTGAAGATGGCATAGAAATTGTGGAAGAGACCAACTAATGACTGGCCCAGCTGGAGACTCATACCCTGAGAGAGAGCTCACCCCTGAGGGTCAGGACTCAGAGACAGGATACCCCAGAGTCCTAGGATAGAACCAAACATGAATAAAAAAAAAAAACAAAGCAAAGTCATTGAAATAATTCCTAATGATTTTCTGCTATACTCATAGATTGGTGCTTAACCCAATTGTCATCAGAGAGGCTTTACCCAGCAACTGATGGAAACAGAGGCAGAGACCCACAGTTAAACATTAGGCCCAGCTTGGGGAATCCTGCAGAAAATGGGAAAGAAAGATTATAGGAGACAGTGAGGTCAAGTGTACCACAAGAAATCCCCCAGAACCAAATAACCTATGCTCATAGGGACTCATAGAGACTGAACCTACAATCAGGGAACCTGCATGGGACTGACCAAGTCCTCTGCATATATGCTACAATTGTGTAACTTGATCTTGTGAGACTCCTCACAGTGAGAGCTGGGGATGTCTCTGACTCTGTTACCTGCATTTGAGACCCATTCCTCCTACCGATTGCTTCATCCAGCCTTAATAGAAAAGGAGATGCCTAGACTCTTTGCAACCTGATATATCATGGCTGTTTGATATCCCTGGGAGGCCTGCCTGAATCTAAAGAGAAACAGAGGAGGGGAAGTGGATGGGGGAGGGGAGAGGAGGTGGGGGGGGAGCAACTGAGAGGAGAGGAGCTAAGGGGAAATTTTGGTTGGAATCTAAAAACAAAAATAAATAAATAATAAAAATGCTCTCTAGGTAGTACATACTCCCTAATTTGCCTCAGAACTCCAGAGGAAGATCCAAGAAAGCAATCTAACTTGCTCAGGGGACAAACCTACCTGCTGTAGATCTTCCTATCAGAGAGTATTCTTGGAATGGAAAAAGTGAAGGCTGGGACCTTAGTACTTTCTCACCCAGGGCCCAACCAGCTAATCAGACTAATTCCCTTCTTGGGTGTGGGGTCACCCTACCCATCTCTCACACAGAGCCATGGTCTAGCACAAGGATGATCAGTGTTTTCAGTGTGGACCAGACAAGCAGCACAAAATAATAACGATTAGGAAGCGGAGCTCTGCTCCTACAGGTTAAGACTTGAGCTTTTGGAAAACACCCTCTACTGACTCAGGCACCCTCCCCTCCCCCCACACCTTTCCACTTCAGGTCCCCTCAGCTTCTCTATGAACAGAGCATTTACCTTCTTCCCTCAGGGACCACTCTCTCATTTCAGAAATGCCACAGCACCCTATTGTCTCTTGCAGACGGTAATGAGTTTATTATCAGCTGGAGATCTCGGTTGGTTTTATTTGCCTGAAGTTCTGAGTCTGCAGAGATGAACTCTAGCATCATGAACGTGTGAAAGGGAACAACATATGGTCTGGTTTGAATTGACTCTCCATTAGCGAAGTGAGTAGCTGAATATACCCATGGACAATGGCCAGACCATATGTAACAAGAGAACCCTTGCGGTCCTCAGTAATGAGTCAGGAAAGAAGCCAGGAGGCCAGTCTGCTATGTCAGATCTGTAAGATGTCAACTCGCAATCTCCAAAAAACCATTCAAGAAGCGAAACAACAGCTCTAGTAAAAATTGGTCCCAAACAGCCAAAAATTGATTAAAACCTGGCAACATCTCTATTTTTCATCCCAACTTCCAACTTGGACCTAAGCAGAATAAGCCAAATATTCACCCGTAGGCAACCAGAGAATGTTTCACTTCTAGTTAGCCTACAGCTTCCCCATGCCAGCTGCCTCCAGCAGGGCACATTTGAAGCCTTCTCTTTTTCCCACTATTAGACGTCCTGCTCTTCTTGCCTTTGCAGTCTCTGCCAAGCACAAGTGACTCTCTCACTGTGTCAATCACTGAATAAACAGCCTCTGCTCACTCTGGCTTGCTCTTTATTGTTTCCACAGAGGTCGATACTGTTTCTCCCTAACTACGGACATGCACGTCTCATCCTAACAAGAATTAATTGATTGTTTTAAATTAACATATTATCCCAGGGATACACAGAACACTCAGACATGAAGAAGGCATGGCCCTCCTCGTGATTGTTAGACTGACTTCTTGAGAACCTTGAGAGATAACTGGCATTGTTTTGCCTACTCACTCCTGCTTTTATTATCAGGTGCCCACATGTCAACTAAGAATGGTTCTGTCTGAGTCAACCAATATAGATGGCACAATCTCCCTTATATATGATCTTATTTTTTTTTTTACTTTTCCCCGGTTTGATAGCAAAGGACATACAAAAGTAATACAACCAGTATAGAAAGAGAAGATGAACTAACTCTAAAAAGCACAGAAGGAAGAGAAATATAAAAAGGGTAAGTCTTTACTCAAAAGACTCTCATACAAATAAGATTGTTTATAATCAATTACTTGTGATACTATAGAATTTAGAGTTTGGGAAGCTCAGACAGAAGTTAAATATCTCAAGCGTTTCTATCATTTGAAGTCATTTGCCAACTCAGAAAGAAGAGAGAGAGAGAGAGAGAGAGAGAGAGAGAGAGAGAGAGAGAGCTGTTGAAGTCACTTGACAACTCAGAAAGGTGGAGCAGAAAATTTACAAGGTAAATCATAGTTTGTAAGTTATTTAAATTGCATGTTTCACGGGGCTTCCCCTAGAAAGGTATAAAAATCTATTTCTTCCAGACAGAGAGGGCACCAAAAGATTCTGTCCAAGTCCAGCTTGGTGAACCAATGACTTTATTAGGGAACATTTATGGGAGCATAGGCAACATTCAGGCAGTTGCATCACTGAAGGGTCCCCTGGGAACTTCCAGTCAAGCACTCGGCTCACATAACCTCAGAGAAGGGAATGGTCTTTGGAGGGTTCTGTGAAGGCTTGTAAACCCCATGAGCCTCATGAGTTCCTTCCTCTCTCCATGAAGGAATGTTATCAGTCCCTGTTTCCTGAAGGCCTCATATCGGTGGTCACAGCTTCTCTGATGCTGGACAGCAAAGGGTACATCCAACACAGTAAAGCCAGTTGCACACGTGTGAAGATAGGAACCCCCCAACCTGGGGAAGCATAAAGTTTATATTTATTTGCACAAGGATTAAAGAAGCTGTCTAAAACCCAAAGGTATCCTGGGAAAAGAAATTCTGATCACTGACTTGATTCGATAGCAATACCCTAGATTCTGAAAGAGGAGAGGTGAGCTTAGATTTGTCCTTTAACTTAGTGCCCAATAAATCACAAAAGAAGCCTGCTAATACACAATGGCTTGTAAAGTCAAAAACCCATAGAGGTTTCATAAGAATTATGACTAGTCTCTAAGAGCATGAATGGCCTGTTTCCTCATCACAGCCAGATGTGAACAGCCCCTTGCACATGGTAAGTGCGGGCAAGACAGGACGGGAGGCAGTTAGGAAACAAGAGAGGTGTGTCAAGCAGCAGCGTGAACCTGGTACTCAGAATCGCCATACTAAGCATTTCCATAGTGGCAGAGGACAGCGTGTCCTTACATGACATCAGCTGTATCCTCAGTGACTGACAGCTGTGGCAGGATTCTGTATTTTTTCCAGGTAGTTGATGTATAGAAAAGGCTTATGCAAAAACTCACCAGGCTCAGAGAAATACAGAGAAGCTCGTAGAAAACCTCAAGTAGGATTAGTCCCCAAACAGATAAAAAAACAAACAAACAAAAAACTCTGAATAAGAGTATTTACTACCTTTCCTGGGTTCCTCATGTTTTTTTCCTTCAAGGGTGATATGTTTTAAAAAGATATTAGTTACAACTATACAATTTTGTTTTCTGTGGAACTATTTTGAATTTTTCAAAGAACATTTATTTGCTTTTATTTTGTGTGAATGTTTGTTTGGGCTGCATTATGTCTTTCTACTGTGTGCATACAGTGCTAAAGGAGGCCAGAAGGGGGCACTGTATCCTCTGGGCCTGGAGTTACAGGTGGTTGTTAGGGCATTGTATGGGTTCTGAGAGTCAAACATGTCTTCTAGAAGACCAGTCAGAGCTCTTAAATCCTGAGCCATCTCTCCTGTCCCTGTTTTGAATTTTTAAAATGAAGGGGATTTTCCTTTTCTTTTCCTATTCTCTACCTCCCAGTGTCATCTAGAACTCTGTGTTTCAATAGTTCCAGACTGTTACAGGAAATAAAAGTCATCCGTAGCCAAGGAGGAAGCTAAAGAGAGATGCAGCCAGATCTTATAATCCCCTATTTTCCAGATATTGCTACAAACCACAGAAGGGGTGACAATGAGGACAGAGGAACACTGACACCAAGACAAAGAGTGCCTTTCTTTGGCACAGTCCAGAAAAGTCTGTGGGCTTGCACAAGTAACTTGGCATGCTATTTCATACCACATCCACCATGGAACAGGGATGAGGTGTCCCTGACAGATGGAGATGGCAAGGCAGATGAACCTGAGGTTCAGCTTCTGGCTCCCCTCCAGTTTCCTGTGGCTTCAGAAGCTTGTGGAGTTCTGCGTGCCCGGCAGGGAGCATGCAGAGGAAATAAGACAACGACTGGACTGACACGGAGTGGGAGCTGGAAGATTCTGCACTATGTGGGGATTTCTTGTTAAATCGAAATTGACCAGAATCATAGACTTTAGGGGTCCATGACAGCACACATTTCTAGCAATTCAAGTGGTGTGAAATAAGCTTCAGTGTGCATCAACCTGATACAAACAGAAGGATCCAGTGGCTATATAGCAGATGATAATGCCTCCTGTCCACCCTCTGCCGGATGACATGTGGCCCTCTCCTTATGCATGGCAACCAGCCATCTTACAGCATAGATGCGGGGAGAGAAAAACTGAATGCTAAACATCTACCTGCAAGAGAAGGCACACAAAAGACATGAATAAGGAGAAATAGTTTGCAAGTTTAGAGTTCCCCACTTCTGTCAACCTTACTCCAAGGAGAAAAACATATATATATCCATGGAGAGAAGTCTCACACAGAAGACGTATTGCCTGCAGGAAGATGGGGTTCACTGTCATTTCCAAATTTATTCCATAAATTTGTATTTTAAGATTCTTTTAAAATGTGTGTGTGTGTGTGTGTGTGTGTGAGAGAGAGAGAGAGAGAGAGAGAGAGAGAGAGAGAGAGAGAGAGAGAGAGAGAATAAAGCCTTAGGCATGTTATATCTGTCTTAGGAATTCTACTGTTGTGGTAAAGCACCATGGCCAAAGCAACTTGGGAAGGAAAGAGTTTGTTTCATCTTAGGACGAGCCCCAGTGGCAGAACACTTATGTAACACATACAACACCCTTGGTTCAATCACCAGCATTACAAACAACAAAAACAAACAGGCAAACTAAAGCAGTTATTATCAATGATATCTTCGTTGTGTGACACTCACTACTCCTGGGAAAAGTGAATGAATGTCTGTCCATCCCAGATAGAGAACTCACAACAGACTGACCGGACTGAAGTATGGATACCACCGAGGTCCGACTTGGTAAACTAATGAGTTTTCATGGGGTTATTTACAGGAGTATAGGTGCAAGGTTACTTACAGGAACAGAAATGACTCAAAGACAGTCGCACTGCCAAAAGCCCACCCCAGCATTGGTCGTGTTTCACAGAAGCTGGAGTTCAACGCACAAGCTGCAGGCAGTTCAAAAGGTTGGGCAGTGCCTTTCCCCAGCATTTCAATTTGTCTCTGCCCCTTCCAGGCAGCATGGGGTGTCTACAATCATGCCACAAGGGTCCTTGGTTAGGAAGCAGCCTAGTTGCACTTAGGTCGATTTCTGGAGCTTCTTCAAGTTTCTGGTTTGCTTAACATGAACCTTAATAAGACTCCCTTTAAAACATCCTGAGTCTTAAGGAGCTTCCTTCCAGGACAGAATGTTTTATCGTGAAGGCAATTGTTGCACACCATCTTTGATCTCAGAACTGTAGCCACAGTCACGCTAGAACTTCCCATACTCATCGTGAGTTTTGCCATCTCTACTCCAGTCCTAGACTTAAAGCGTGCAAATGTGTTCAATCAGATCAAAAGAATATCAGTGACTCCAAGAAGACAGCCTTCACAAGGTACAATAATGCTGTCCATTTACACTTTATTAAGACTTTGATATGAATTTCTCTCACATATAAGGTAGTAGAAACAGAGAGTAGTGGTAACTATAAAATAAAGTTGCGTATTACACAAATCATTGTCTAGATAAAGAGACATGGTCACTAGGCACATTCTACTGTCTTTTGGTATGTAGATGGATTAAAATTCATTCATTATATAATTATAGAAGCATCAACCAATAGCAACCAAGCACTTATTTTCTTGTTGAGATGCATAGGCATTTTTCATGTGTCTTAAACTAAAAAGCTAAAGAAAATTGACATAAAGAAATGTCACATGAAGAATAAGGTTTTTTTCTTTTTAGTGACCCAGCTCCATTACATTGACATATTATAAGTCAAATATTATGTGGGATTCCCCTCTGTATGCTATGAATATGTTTTATTGCCATTGGTTAATAAAGAAGCTGTTTCAGCCAATGGCTTAGCAGCGTAAAGCCAGGGTCATTGGCCAAACAGTGTTGCAATTAATATAGTTTATATGTGATTTTTCGAGTCTGGGTGGCTGAGAAATGAAAGAGCAGTCTCCAGTTACACAAATAAGATACACAGAGTTACTAATATGCAACCTTAACTCAACACCAATGACCCTGTAGATTTTTCAATTGAGATAATTGCTAGGAAAACACACACAAACACACACACACACACACACACACACACACACACTACTATAAGCAAGATTCACTATAAAGGCACAAAAAAAATCTGCCAGATCTCCCCAAAAATCTTCCCACTGTGTTCACTAGTCAAATTTTATCCAAAACACTAAATCTAAAACTCTCATTTCCAGGGTTGTTGTCTCTTCTCAGAACTTTAAACTGTGTCTCTTAACAGTGAAGCCATCACTCCAGCCATTAATATCTTCATGAAGAAGGAAATAAAATCAGAACAGGGGAGGCTTCTGGGTAAGATGATGGAGTGGAAGTTGCCTCTGAGTCAGCATGTGAAATTGTCAGCATTAGAAAAGAATATACTCAGTTTCCAGGGAGAAGAACTTGGGGACCACAAGGGAAGGAAGAGGATGCCTGAGAAGAACAGATTCAAAGCTAAGAAAGCCAAATACAGTTACGGCTACAAAGCTCACTGTTGTTGAGAAAGGAGCAGAAACTACTTCTAAAAGCAATTTGTTTTCTCTTGGCAGAGAGCTACTCAGAATTGAGCTTTCAAGAGTCTGCTGGTCAATAAGAAGGCCTACCCTCCAGAACCAGAGCACACAAACAAACCAATAAATGCACAAATCACAACACAGAAATATAAGAAAGGTGACAAACTATGACAGCATGACTCCCCCAGAAGATCATGAACCCTCAGCAATTGAACCCACAGGTACTGAAATGGGTAAACGTCAAATGAAGATTTCAAAAGTTTTGTGGTGAAAAAAACAATCAGTAATCTGGAAAGATAAAAATAATTGATGAATTTTAACACCCAGAAAGCAAAGTCAGCAGCATAGAGGGAAAGCTGTCAGAATGAATACCACAGAGAACCAGCACTGTGGAGTAAAACAGCCAATGTCAGAGAAAAAATTCATCAGCGAAACAGATTTTTGGCAAAAAATGGTGTGTCTTAGTCAGTGCTGTGAAGAGACATCATGGCCATGGCAACTCTTCTTATATAAAGAAGTGTATAATTGGGACTTGTTTATACTTTCAGAGGTAGTCCATTATCAGCACGGAGCGAAACATGGCGGCATGCAGGCAGACATGATACTGCAGAGATAGCTGAGACTTATGCATCCAGATTCACAGGCAGCAGAAGTAGAGTCTGAGCTTGGAATGGGCTTTTTGAATCCTCAAAGCCAACTCCCAGTGACACATTCCCTCCAGCAAAGCCACACCTCCTCATTCTTTCAAATAGTACTAGTCCCTGGTGATGAGCCTATGGGGGCTATTCTCACTCAAACTACAACATATTAAAAATAAAAGTTCAATGTATTAAGCAAAAAAAAAAAAAACAGAAAATACCATCAATACATCTGGCTAAACAGAAGAAAAAATATCAGGGATAATATAAAAGGTTGATAAAATACTATATTCAAACATCAGTAAGGAAAACAAATAGATGAATGCGACCACAGCATCCAAGGATACTGCATATAATCAAGAGTCCATAGCCAAGAATCCATGAAGCAAAAGAAGGAGCAGAAGAAGAAATACTATACACAGAGCAGGAACGACAGTAACGCCAATAAAGACAGCATAGGAGAATGTGTTTCCTGTGAGGAATACATGAACAACTGAGAGCTAGGAAGGAATTCAAAATGCCTAACGCAGTGAGCTAACAAACACCTGGTAGTGGTAGGAGAGAAAGTAAAGAACATAATAAATTTCAACTAATTAGAAAAGCAACCAACAAGATTATAAGAATTTGTAAATATCTGTCAATAATAACCTGAAAAACAAATTTCTCAACTCAACCCAATGGAGACTAACAAACTGATTTAAGACACTAGATCTATCTACTGACTCCAAGAAATGGGTCTTATTGGAAAACACACCAGCAATCTGAGTCAAATGACAAAGGACCATCTAACAAGCAAAGAGCCAAAAATAGGCTGTGTAGTTGTCTGACCTATGATAAAGTAGACTTCAAATCAAAGTTAGTCAGAAAAGATGAAGGACACAGTGTAGGAATTATATTGGATTATGAAACAAATTAGTAGCGATCACTTCTCACAAAATAGTAAGATAAGAACACAACGAAGTTCAATAATTTTAAGTATAGATACACCCATTATTGCTATTCTCAATTTCATAAAGCATAGACACATAAACATAGAGGCTTAGATGGGTTCAGATATAATAGTCATGCATGACTGAAACACCCCACCTATTATTAAAGATAGGTCATCCAAACTAAGAATTGATGCAGAAATCTGAGTTAAACTGCACCGTAGATCAGCTGGACTTAGCAGATATTTACAGAGTATTCCACCCGGCAGATGCAGAACACTCATTTTTCACAATGGCTCATGAAACCTTCTCTAAAACAGATCCTGTCTCAGGGCACAAGTCAAGTCTTACCAACTAGAAAAGAATCAAAATAATTCCTAGTATCCTGTCAGCTCACAGTGCAATAGACACCAATACATACATACATATATTATGCATACATATACATGTGTATATACATATTCCTAAAATAAAAGGAATACAAATAAGAACAGATTATCCCAATTTGTAGAGCACATCCACACCTACACTGAAAAGAACCAATCAATGCCAACAGAAAGCTCTTAGTTTTGATAAACACTTTCAGCAAAGTAGTAGGAGACAAAAACAAACCAAAAAAAAATTGGTAAATTTTCTATATATCACAAATCACAAATTTGTCAAAAAAGAGATTATATGGAAAAATCCCATTACCAAATAACTAAATGAAATACCTAGGAATAAGCCTAACCACAGAGGTAAAAAAGTGGCAGACATTGAAGAAATGAATTAAAGAAGAGTCCACCCACAGTGCTCATGGGTTTGCAGAATTTATACAGTGGAAATGACTGTATTATCAAACTGATCTACATGTTCAACTTGCTCCCTAGGAAAACTGCAACATTCTTGCAGAGCCAGAATAAACAACCCTAAAGCTCATTTGGTAGCACAAAGGATCCCAAATAGCCAACATAAATCTTAGCAGAAGCAGCAACATTAAAAGTATAACAATGCCTAATTTCAAGTTTCAGTATAGAGCTGTAGCAACAAAAACACAGCATAGACACAAAGCAGCTCTGCAGATCAATAGACTAGAATAGAGTCCGTGAAACAAACCCACGGAGCTGTAGGCACTTAATTTTTGACAGTGCTGTCAAAAAATGCACATAGGAAAAAGACAGGCTCTTTCTGAAGTGCTGCTGGGCAGAAACCCTGTGTCCACGTATAGAGAAATGAAGCCACGTCCCCATCTCTCACCCTGCACAAAAATCAATTCAAAACAGATCAAAGGCCGTAATGTAAGACACAAAACTTTGCAGCTGATGAAGGAAAACACAGATAAATCACTTCAAGGCACAAGCATAGGCAAGGATTTTTCTAGCAGAAGCAGTAATTCTCACAGCTGACAAGTGGAATTATCTGAAATTAAAAAGTTGCTCCAGAGAACAGGAGACTGTCACCAGAGAGAAGAGACTCTTAGAGAAGGGGAAACCGTCTTTGTTAACTACACATCAGATATATAAAGAATGACAAAAAATAGATAGCCTCCCAAAAATCTAAATCATCAACTCAATAAATGTGCTAATGGGCTCAGCGAACAGTTCATCTAAAGAAGGAATACAGATAAATGGTCAATACATACTGAAAAAGCATTCGGCAATCTTAGCCATCCAAAAGATGAAAATTAAAACTGCCTTGATGTTTCTTAGTCACCTTTCTATTGCCATGAAGAGACACCATCACCAAGCTCGCTCTTTTTTTTAAAAAAAAAAAAACTTTTTTATTGATTCTTTGTGGATTTAACATCACGTATCCAGATCCCACTCATCTCCCCATCCCTTCACTTCCGCCTTCTGTCCTTGCAATCTCCCCGCCTCCCAAAGAATATTTAAAAGTAAAAGCACAAAAATATAAATAAACAAACAAATAAATAAATAAACTATCTCATCATAGAAGCTGTAGCTTATCACAGAATATACCCTTTAGTCCATACATCTTTACTTTCACCTGTTCATGGCAATGAGTCATTGGTTTGTTTTGAGGTCTCTGGATTTGGCTACAACCTCCATACCGGCCCCTCCCTCGGACTCCTATTGGATGTCCTATTGTTGCCTTGTGTCAATGGAGATCCTGGAGCGTTGGATTGGTAAGTCCAGCCCCTTCACATTCTCCAGTAGTTTATAGATGAGGAAGGTGTCAGTGGGCTACCTCATAGTTCATAGGCCTGGGTGGTAGCTGGGTTGGTCAACCCAACAGGTTCTCTCTTAGTCACCAGTCAGGCAAGTTCTCCAACATGACCCGGGCTAGCTCTCCCAATGCAGCAGACAGCAAGAGGGGGACAATCCTGCTCCCACACTTTCGGGTCCAGCTCACCAGCACTTACACCACCAGGGCCAGCTCTATTGTTTGCACAGGTAAGGTACAGGGCCCTCTCTTCTGTTTGCTGCACTGGATGAACGTCAGGGCCTGCTCTTCAGTTCTCAGGTCACAGGCTGCAAGGGGTTTGGAGGGAGGACATATTTCCCTTGCCCTTGTCATCACATGGCACACCAGGGATGGCAGGGGCAGCTCTCCTGCTCTCACACCCACTCATCGGCACCCGGCCATCTCTGGTGTTGCTGCTCAGGTGAGGTAGTTGCCTGCTCTCCCGTGTGCTGTACCTGGTGGGGAGCAGGGCCAGTTCTCCCACCCTTGTGACCCAGGGTGCCAGCTCTCTTACTTGCCAAGGGAAGGGAGGGCATTTTTTTCATCACCCATGCCACCACATGGCAGACAAAGGCAGTCTTGCTGCTCTCATGCCCCCCAGACCCTGCTCACCTGTGCCCCTACCAACAGGGTCATCTCTATTTTGCTTCCCAGGGCAAGGTGAGTGATGCTGCTGGTGGGAGAGGCAGGGCAGCGGGTTCCGGTTCTCACACTCATGACCTCAAAGCCAGCTTTCCCACCCACCACAGGCAGCAAGTGGTGGAGGAGTGGAGAGGTCATCTCTCCCTTGCCCACTCCACAGTATGGTAGATGAAGGGTGGGACCGAGATCTCCCACTAGTGTTCGCAGCACCAGATCACCTGTGCCTCCATCCACAGTGTCAGTTCGACTATACTGCCTGCCAAGCCCACTCTTATAAGGGAAAGCATTTAATTAAGAGCTTGTTTGTAGTTCAGGGTTTTAGTCCATTATCATCATGGCAGATAGCACGGCAGCTACATCCTGATCCATATGCTGAGAGAGAGAGACTTTGGGCTTGGCATGGGCTTTCGAAACCTCAAAGCCCACCCTCAGTGATTCACATCCTCCAAAAAGGCTATGTATCCCAATCTTTCTAATGTTTTGAAATAGTGCCACTCCCTGGTGACTAAGCATCCAAAAACATTAGCTGGTGGAGGACATTATTAATCAAACCTTCACAATATTGCCTCTCAGCCCAGTCAAACAGCCATCATTAAAAATTTAAAAAAAAAAAACCCATGACCACAAATGCTAGTAAGCATGTGGGGAAAGAGGAGCCCTTATTCAACACTGGCAATAATGTAAAGCTCAATAGCCACTGTGAAAATAAGGATGGAAGTTCTTCCAAACACTAAAACTAGAACTACCCTATGACTCATCTTTATCATCTGGGGGTGTATATCCAATGGACTCTAAGTCGATATACCACAGAGATATTACATCTCTATATTTATAGCTACATTATTCACAGCACCCAGGAAATAGAAGCCTCCTAGATGTCCACCAAATGATAAATGAGTAAAGGAAATGTGGTACATACACGTAATGTTGTAAGCAGCCACAAATAAAAGTAAAATCTTGATATTAGCAAGACAATAGAACTGGAAATCATTATGTTAAGCAAAATAAGCCAGACTCAAAAACACAATAGCCACATACATTTTCCTCTACCATATGGGGAGCCTAATTTTAAATAGTGTATATGAGTCTAGCTACCAATGTGTCTATTAATAATTGCATGGCGTACTGCAAAGGAGGGAAGAAAAGGAAGCAGAGAGACTAGATATGAAAGCAGGGTGATGAGACTGTTCCAGGGAAGTCCAGAACCCTCCAGAGTGAGGGAGGAAGGCAGTGGGGGAGAGGAAAATGACAAAAACAAAATGTGACACATTTATGTGATGCAATAATGAACCTGTTGGTTTGTTTGATAACCTAGGATTAGAAACAAAAAATATATAAATCCCAGTATTACACACACAAAACACAATTGGACAGATATTTATTGCTATGAGATCCCTGATGCTGAGATAGTGTAGCAAATTTTTGTGCACAAAGATACTTGTCTACCAAAAAGGTGCATTTCAAATGATTAAACTGTTTTTAAATGGTAGTAATTACTTCTGCTGGAGACATTTCACCACTAATGGAGCATAATCTCAAGACACAACTGCACATTCTCAGAAATGTGAGCCAAACTAATCAATCTATCTAATTTCTACAAGAGGAACAGGGAGAATTCTCTGAAGGCCACCCTTTGTCGTGAGGCTATAAGTTTAAAGCAGCAGAAAATTGGAAAGAAATGTATTAAAGGGCTGAAAATTATCCTCAAATTAAAACATTCACAGCCTAAAGCTGTAATTAGGGCAAAGGTAAAGGCAGGAGATTCACAAAACCATCCTGGCTCCTCTTGACTTCTTGGATACCGTCTTTGCGAATTAATTAGCCTACTTCCGTTGTTAATTATGGGGGTTCCCCAAGGTTTGGTGAGGTCTCTTCTTCACCTTTCCCTCACCAGTTAGTTTACTTGTTAGCCCATATGATCTCAACAATTCAGATATACCTTCAGGCCTATGAATTCTGAGCCCTGTGCTATGCACTTTTGAAGGTAGCTACAAATATCATCTGCCTATTTCCCACCTGAGGATGTTAGGATGAGAACACCCCCATAGACCCTTACATCTGAATGTGTGGTCTCCACTAAGTGGAACTGTTTGAAAAGGATTAGGATTAGGAAGTACAGACTTGTTGGAGGAGATGCACCCCTCGGAGAGGTCTTTGAGGTTCAGTGCCCCGCTCTCCCTCTCTGTCTGCTGCCTGTGGATCAGGATGTAAAACTCTCAGCTGCTGCTCCAGTGCCATTTCTGCTTGCTTCCTGCCATGGTAACCATAGACTAGCCCTCTAAAATTGTTAGCAATCTCCCAGGTAAGTGCTTTTTTTGTTAAGAGTTGTCTTGCTCATGGTGTCCCTTCACAGTAATAAAACAATAATCAAGACACCACCTCATCCCTTCTCACCAATCCCACCAAAAAGCAGCTCGGAAGATGACTAGGGATATCTCATGGAACTCTACCACAGATGAGCTGCACAGTGCTATGCAAGCCATAGACCCTTCCCAGAGTAAAACAGTAATGCTGAAGCAGATGCAGAGTAGCAAGCTTGTGACCCATCATAAAAATCCAAAGATTTACTTGGCTCATATGATGATTCAGTAATATGCAAGGCTCTGTAACGATATGAGTTTCTGCCTGGGGATAATTGACGATGGCCAAGCAGTAGTTAGTCCTTTAGGGAAGTTCTGTATTATTGCCTACAGTTCCCACTATTCCCATTATAAGGTAAGCATTCCCCTCTCCTCATCTGCTTTCTATGATTTACTTCTTGATAAGATAGCCATTCCTATTAGCAGCTGAATGTAATTCTACCTCACAGACGTAGAATATTCTCTCCAGTTCGCCCCTCATCTTGGTAACCCCATTCATATTCATCTCTGCCCCTCACACTGAAATCTTCTTTCTTATCACTGGGGGGATGGAAATAGATCTTCACAGAGTGGGTAAGAGTGAAAATAATGCAAGGCAAACTCTGTACAGGAAAGGAGAAAGAACTGGAAACCAGGTAAGAAAGACACAGTCGCAGAATGAAGAGAACTTCAGTTGCTTCTCAATTTCCTATGAAGAGGTTTGGTTTGGTTTTGGCCTTTTAGTCCAGAATTAACCACACCAAAGAATAGAGCTTAGGGAACAATAATTTCAATTTTAATTAAAACTAAAGTAACTAAGCGTAAAAGCCATACTATGTGATTTAAGCATAGGTTGGAAACCTCCCTGCAGGCCATTTTAGTGTTCATGGGAGACATTAGGCTGCTCCTGAATTTGGAACACATACTGAGTTTCCACACAAGGCCTAGAACCAGCTTTCATTCTCACACAGTCCAGAGTCTGCAGGAAGAGACTCCTCAGCCTCATCTTTGTTCATTTCAGGATTGGAGTCTGTCCCCGCTGCGTTCCTGCTTTTGTGATAAAATACCATAACCAAAGCAACTTGGGAAAGAAAAGGTTTGCTTCAACTCACAGATCACAGTCTGCCGTGAATGGAGGTTAGGTCAGGAACTCAAGGCAGAAACCTGGAGGCAGAAACTGAAGCAGAGGTCGTGGAGGAACACAGCTAACTGCCTTGCTCTTCCTGGCTTTCTCAGTTTGCTGTCTTATGCAGCTCAGAACCGCCTGCCCTGGGTGACCCACAGTAGACTGGGTCCTCCCACATCAAGCATAAATCAAGAAAATGGTCCGTTGGCTTGCCTACAGGCCAGTCTAATGGACGCATTTTCTCAGTTGAGGTTTCCTCCTTCCAGATAGCACTGGGTTGCATCAAATTGAAAAGAGAAAACTTAGCCAGCACAGAGACTTAGAGTTCATTGGCCTTGCTCTGTTTTGTCTAATCTAAGGTTACCTCTAAGCCAACCTTGAGAACTCACTGGCAAATAGCGGGGCTGCCTTGCCACTAGCTGTCCTCTGTTCTCTGAACTCTGACCCCACTGCAGTGAAGTCTATTAGAGAAGCCTCTGTCACCATCGCTCGCTTTTAAGGAGCAGCTTCAGCTCCTTTCCAATCAAACACTAAAGGTCACCAACAAAGAAACTAAAATGGCCCTAGCAATGTCTAAAATTGAAAAAGCAAAACTAAATAGCCACTGACCTTAATATTTTTTATGTATCTCAGGGTCAGCTTAATGATATTCCTGGAAGTCTCCTGCTTTGAGTTATTAAAGATATAAAAGGGTTTGCAGAGCATTATACCTTCCTGAAATACTCATGGCAAAAAGATAATTCTATATTTTGAGATTTCATCAAGACTGAAAACCTACATCAGGGTAAAACATGAACAGAAATAAAGCCAATGGGGACAATAAGAAAATGGATGGAGACTATCACAGACCCAGGTCTCAGGCAGTGTCACGGAGGTTGACAGCAAGTGGCCACGACCAGCCATTAAACTGAAACTCTCAGTCAAGTCTCTAATTACCCACAGTCCTTTAGATAAGGTTTTACAAAACCAAGGTAAAGAAAAACCTAATGTAAACTTGTTTAAGAAGATTAAAAATAGCCTGGCTGAGGGTTATTTTAAACTATGGATTCAAATGACGTCAGAAGATTGACATTTCTCTCTCTCTCTCTCTGCATGATTTTGTTTTCCCTCGCATTACACCTTCATTTTTAATACGTCCTGCCAACAACTGCTGAAGCCACAGTCCCTGCAGCTCCTTAGACTTCAGCACACAAAACCAAAGCATGTTTGTTATTTTAGTAGATGGAACCAAAGTGCTCCCTTTCTTTATCTGAACAGAACCTGCGTCTGGCACAGGTCACCTTGAACCAATGACAAGGGCTTATGGAACATGAATGATGTAATTCAGTCATGTACCTCTCTCTGCATGGGGAGAAGGGTTGGGATGCGGTTACTAAGAAAACCAAACAGATGCAGATCGTCTGTAAGCAAATGTTCACTCTGCAATGACACTGGATCTTTTTTCTGGGGAAAAGAAAGATAAAGCTACCCATAAGAGTGAGACATAAAAACAATAATTAACTAAAATAGTTAAGAAGGTTCAATCCTAGTTATTGCAGTACTTGTCATCGGGTTTGGGTAAAACTGTAACCCCCTCATGCTGAGCTCAGGATTTGCCATCACCCTTCTATGGCCAGAGGGGCTTTTGAAGGCAGGGACTGATACTCTCTTGCTGAAGGATAAATTGAAGCTGGCTCCCAGAATGAGAAAGAGTGGCTTCATCCAGTTTTCATAAACCCCTGTGTACTCGTTTCTGTTGAAAAATGTGGGTATGAGGAGGAGCGCCCAAGTGCTCAGCTTTCCTCACCTTGTAATCCTTCCAAAGGAGAGTTCTGTCCAAGATCATAAAACTGGAAAACTAAGCAAGTTGGGGCTAAGCCATACACTAGCAGGTAGAAGAATTGGGCAGACCAAATAAACAACCAAATTTCTCCCTTTATAATCTGTATGTATTTCTTTCCTCGGTTTCTACCGATACTTGCATTTCCAAGGCCTGTGAGAGAAAGGACTGGCCTGTGTGTCAGTGCGGGGCTGCCTAATGGATGGTGACAGCTCTCTCTCCTGGAGAGCCTGTGACAGGTCTGCATACTTGAATCCAGGAGCTGCCAGAGGCAAGGTTCCAAGCAGCTACTGCCGGGCATGGGCCAAGCAGGGACTCCTATGAGCAGACAGCAATAGAAGGAAGTCCCAAGACTTGCAGATGAATGGGGCCAAGAAATGGATGGCTTGTGTTCTGATCCTGATTCCCACACTAAAGGAAAAACTGCATTATACACGCCCGCCCCCCGACAGTGTTTGAAAGAGAATTCTCAGGGAGTGTCACACCCCAGGGCTTGTCCCAACTAGACCTCTGTCTCTGCTTGAGTGTGTGTGCATTTCCCAGCTCTGGCCCTTCTTCCAAACAGTTACTGCTGACTGCAAGTCGTCCCACACTTTCTACGCAGGAAGTCAGAATTCTACGGTTCTAATAAACTGATTTTTAAAGTAACATTCTCCTGCCAAGTAGATTTGTGTTTTTATCCCTACCATGATTTGAAAATGAAATAGCCTTATTCTAAATATGAGTACATGCTACTGTAGAACATACTAGCATTCCTTGTCTAAATACTAATTTCCTGACATGCTTAAGGCTGAATTTATTTTCAAAATCCCTTGTAAATTCAAATTATTTAATATATATATTAACTAAAACATTAAGGCATGTATTGGCATTTAATTTTAATGTGTTTATATATCATATCACCACCAAATAAATGTCTTTTTCACTTAAGACAGAAACAGAAAATTAAGTAATGTCCACACCTGCACGGTAACTTTTCTTACTGCTTACCTGAGACTGGAAAATCACCATCTGAATTTTCTTCCCTGTTATGGATTTTTAAACATTTTCTTTCGGACAGTGTAACTGACACTGAACACTCAAGCCGTTCCTGAGAGATGAGCATCAAGTCACATTGGTTGACAGTACCACCTCAACCCAATCAAGAGTCAGGCTTCTGAGAGTCACACCCACACATCATCACAAATCCCTGAGGGATCCTTCTCAGATGCACTCTGCACCTTGATTCTTCAAACCTGTTGCCAGTTGCTTCTCCAATTCCCAGCAATTCAGTTGTTCCACCATCAACCAGACCTACTGTGTGGTGTCCAAGTGCTTCCTACATATGTGCTTCATCTCCTTATTAGTCTGCCTGACAACATATTCCTTGTGACCTCTTCTGGAGCAGACAGAGGCATCTGCCTTGTACTCGTTTGCCAGTGACAAAATGCTACAGGATGTCAAGGCCCTTCTAACTGATTAGATTTTTTTGCTACCCTGAAGTTTGGCTGCGTGTGCCCAACTTCTGGCCATAAATTCTACCTTTCCTGATTTATAAAGTAAGTATTAAATAATTGCTTCATTTTGTTTTGTCTTTATAGTATCAGATAATTGAAAATAGGAATGCAGTCATCATATTGTGAGCCAATACATGCTGTATTTCTGCTATCTTTATTTTTTATTTGTGTGTCTTTGTCCGTGTGGTTGTATGCCATGTGTGTATGTGCTTCTAGAGGCCTGAAGGGGTCATCAGATCCCCTGGGACTGGAGTTATAGATCGCTATGAGCAACCCGATAAGAGTATTAAGAATTGAACCCAAGTCCTCTGCAAAAGCAACAGATTTTCCTAACTGTTGAGCCATCTCTCCAGCCCAAAGCATGCAATATTTCTGTCAAGGCAAGTATCATTTTCCTATACAATCTATGAATGAGCATATTAGCTTGTTTCTGCTTTCCAAACATCAGAACTTTTCCATTACACAGTTAAGCATTCTCAGACTTCATCACTCAAAAACTCTCTTGCTTCAGATGATAGCCTTGTTTCTCGTATGCTAGAAATTTATTTTGAACCTTATTTTATCTTGAAAATAAATACAAATGTATTTAATGAAGTTTCTGCTTAGTTAAACATGTGTATGTACATAGAATGACTACAAAGAATGCATATATGAAGCAATGGTCATTGGGTAACAGCTCACTATCAAGTGTAGAGTCTGATAGGCATGGTAGCACATGCCTGTAGCCTCAGCACTTGCAAGGCTGAGGCAGGACAACCATTTAAGCCAGGTTCAAGACTAGCTGAGGAACATAGATATTTTGCAAAAATCTGTCAAAAGTTTATTCTCTAGTTTCATAGATTACCTCCCTCATGCACTCACATGTTAGTCCAGTGGTCCTCAACTTTTTGGTAGTGACCCCTTTAGGGGTCATCAAATGACCTTTACACAGGGGTTGCTTAAGACCATGGGAAAACACAGGTATTTACATTATGATTCAAACTAGAAGCAAAATTACAGTTACGAAGTAACAAGGAAAATAATTTTATGGTTGGGGTCATCACAATATGAGGAGTTGTATTAAAAAGAGTTGCAGTGTTAGAAAGGTTAAGAACCACGGCACTAGTCACAATATATATGTAGAACAAGATTAATACCTTTCAGAAAACAATCTTGCAATGCTATCAATTGGATTAACGCAAATGTGACTGACCAACTTCACTCCCTTTGGCTTCCCTTAAGAACTACCTTATTTCCTTTTTTCTATGTGTTCATTATGAAGCAGGACATTCATATTTCCATGAGAATGTTGTGACGTCAAAAAGCTTTCTTCTATCAACATTTTTTTAAAGGAAAACAGTAATACTCAGCTTCCTAAAATATAATGAAATGTCATGATTTTTATTCCTAAGTTCACAATAATAAGGTAATATTACTGAATTGATACTTTTTGGTGCCTAGTAATTAGGAAATTTTAAGTCAGTTGGTGTTTCTGAGCAAACAATAGTATCCAAAGACACTATTCTGATAAGATTTTGACAGCGCTTCTCACAAAAGACTTAAAATGAAAAAAAGTGCCCACTGATCAGAAAGCACAACCCTTAAACGGAAGGAGCAGTTTTCATTTATTGTACAGTAAAGTTTTACAAGGCAGTAGCATGAAAAGAAGCTTGTCAATGTGGTGGTGTGGGAAGGAAGGAAGGAAGGACACTCGTCAGAAGGCAGACTTCAAACTAAGGGATCACAGTCCCAGAAGACTCCACACACCCTTGTTGGCCTCATGATGTCCTTGCATGTTGGACACAACCCCTTTGCAGGAAACAGGGGAAGAGAGGGACAAAAGCCCTTTTGAGCAGTATGATCAAGGGGTCCCCAGAGAATTCCTGAGCTCTCCAAACAAGCTTCATGGCAACAGCTTGACTCTGCTTCCTGCTTTAGCAGAGGCTGCTAGAATATGAATGAGTTGTGCAGCATTGGGGCTCTTTGCAAGTTCACGTTAAAATTTGATTTCCCAGTCCAAGAATACAGTTGATGCAGAAGGAAATCAGAATCGTCTTTTAAAGTGCCCTACAAAAGAACTCAGTGAATTAAAGTAAAGCAATGACCACCTTTGCCCTTACAAGTGTCTTCACGCAGGAAGATGACACAGTGCAGACCCCATCTTCCCTCGAGCCAGAAGCTGAAGATCTCTCTCACCAGGGGTCATAACACCAGGCAATGTCATAAGAGTTACATAAGGAAATCCCTTCTCAGGGTAGAATTCCCTCGTCCCTGTTATATTGCTATTATGTTATTTACCATTGACTTATATTTTTAATACAACTGTATCTTCTTTATGGATGTACAATTCTCTTTCCATTCCTAGCAGTTTCTGTATGCTTTTCTTCCATAAAGGACATGCCTTAAAAATAAACCTGAAAGCAAAATATGTAGAAAATGTATGGAACAGCCTAACATTGTTTTATATAAAATGTAATACAGATACCCAGAGAGATGTCCTATGTATGGCACTTCTGATGTGTGGCCATCACTACTAACTTCCTCGAGTCTGTGTCTAACCATTGTCAGACACATCAACTCAACAATGCCTTAGAGAGAAAGCAACATCTAATTATGTTTTTAAAATCTAATGAGTCACTCACTTATTCTTTAGTATGAAAGTCATCTTAAGCACTCTTCCCATTCGTCAGGCCCCAGCACCGTCTATGTCCCTAACGACTTCTCATAGCATAGAGTTGACATGCGCGCATAAACCAGATCCCACTTTCTGCTTTAGCAACTGTAGTATTGATTGCACTATTGATCACGTGGCTTCGAATATTTAATCTTTACTCCTCATTTAATCAAATTTATTATATATTTAATTTTTTTAATTTAATTTTATTTATTATTACTGGGGAGGGACATGCAGAGGTTAGGAGATAACTTGTGGGAGTCAGTTCTCTCCTTCTACCATATGAACCTCAGAGATGGAACTCGGGCCTTGGCAGCAAGTACATTTACTGAGTGAGGCATCTCACCAGTCTGTGCTTTTTATTTTGTTTTTTTTTTTTTTGGTTCTTTGTTAAATTAATTACTAACACAGGACAACTTCTTTTGAATATCACTGGGAAGCAGGTGATGGCAAACACTCATGATAGAATGTTTCCTACAACCTGCCCTGGCCTGGAAAAGAAAAGAGAGCCGTATGTATTCAGGAGCACGATTTCCACTGGATAGTGCTCTTGCCTGCTTGACAGTAACTCACCTCCACAGCTTCATTCAGGGCTGTGCTCTGCTATTTTGAAGCGTGTTTACATGACACATGGTATCATCAATCCCGGAACATGGCTGAGTGACCATGAGACAAACCAAATACTTCTGTGCGTGGACGAGTTCATATGTCACATAAAACATGTCCCGAGCTTTCTTCTTCTAATTGCTGGCTAGGGACTTTCTTTTGATATTAAAGTAACTAAATATAAATTTTGATTCCAAATACTGTTCTGCTACATAGACCTGAGGGGAACTTACAAGACATTATGCAAAGTGAGTGTATCGTTAATGAGTGCCGGTTCCAGCTGTGCCCTACAGAAAACTAATCGTCACCATCTGGCAAAGTTTTCCTTCACAGAAGATGTGTGGGCAGGTTTTCTTAGATGGCCTCTTTAAAGAAATGCCTATCCTGGTCCCCAAAGGCATGAGTGTGCTTTCTTACAGGATGAAATGGATTCCGCAAATGGGGTGAGTCTCACATTGGTTGACTTTAAGACGTGGTTTCTCTGGACTCTCAGAGCAGGCCCAATGTGAGCCTTTAGAAAAGCAAGCTAATTTTATGGCTGGTAGCAGAAGAGGCAAAGTAAGGGGTCGTCCACGAGGTTTGACATAGGAGGATACGGGCAGTGTGAGGAAAGCGCAGGGGGCTTTTGGAGCAGAAAGCAAACCCAGTTGTTGTTTTTCGTCTTCCACTGCAAAGATAGGTTATGAAAATGAATAAGCCTGAAAATTATTCCAGAGTCCAACCTGGCAGATCCTAAGCTGAGACCCCATCTAAACAAAGAGCCTCCGAAGGCTTCTGACCTACAGAATTATGGACATTGCCTGAAACCCAGAGGGTTGTCATAATTTGTTATGGCAGCAATAAAAAACAGACACCACCACCATGCCCTCTGGGGAAAAGAAACTACTGCTTCCTTCACTCTCTTTGGAAGATCTGGTGGGCACTAAGACCTGTGTAGCACTGCGTAGGATTCTGGCTTTTTTTCCTCCCACTGTTTGTTGGGCTCAGAGATTACATTGCGTCTTTGTGTGAATATGGACAGCTAACATATCACACCATGTGTCTGTCTGTTTTCTTTTGTTTGAGAAGGAAAACAAAACTTAATGCAAGGGTATGTGAGCAGGTCAGCAAATGGTAAGTTTGAGATGGTTGGGTTGCTTAAGAGGGCATTCGGCAACCATGGCTTCTCCTTTGGAATGTTTAATTGTGGTGTTTAAGATGATACTGTTGAAATAAAATTCTCCCCTACTGGTGACTTGAGTCCTGTCACTCAATGAAAAGAATCGGCAAACCTATGGGATTTTATTTGGAATCAATATTCTCTAGTGTCATTTTGGTTATTTTTAATTCTTTATTTTTGTTTCTACCTGAAAGGAAAGAAAAGATGATGCTGTGTTTGAAATGGGGAAAGAGCACAAGTTGCTTTGTTACAATAAAACTAAATGTGTACCCAAAAAGGGAGGGCTATGTTGATACAGGAAGGCTATACAAAAAGTAATAGGGAATAGGGGAAATGAAGATTCTAATCTAACCAGTCCAAAAGGGAGAACTGCTGGATGTTCAACGGGATGGACAGTGTGCTGGGCCCTTCACCTCCAATGCCTAAAGATAGAAAAGTTAAAACAACCCAGGAAGTGTGGAGGCAACTCTCAGGGTGTATCTGTCTACAGATGATTAAGGATCTATAAGAAAACGTTCTTTTTAGGAAAGAGTGATATAAAATCTTGTTCTTTACAATATATGGTTTTAATGGTTTCTTTTTAAAGACTTTTTCCTGACCCAGAATTTAAGGTAAGCATCTTTTTAAGATCCACATAGAAATGCCTTCGTTTAAGGTGCTGCTTGGCAGTGGCAGCGGGAGTGAGGGTGGGGTTAACTCTGCATATAGATAGTCTTACATACCCCTTAGAGAGTCTGCCATACCCCTTAGAGAGTCTGCCATACCCCTTAGATAGTCTGACATACCCCTTAGAGAGTCTGACATACCCCTTAGAGAGTCTGACATACCCCTTAGAGAGTCTGACATACCCCTTAGATAGTCTGACATATCCCTTACTATACAAGGAGCACTTCCCCATTTCTCGATGATTTGTGGCAGTTTACCGATATCTCCCACTTTGACCAGATCTCATACCTGAAATCATTCTCCTTCTCCCAATGGGAAAGCATTCCCCTTCTCATCCAGAATAAACCTAATGCCCACACATTCTTCTACCAACTGAAGATGGTCAGGAATGAACAGTGGAGGATCTCCACCTTGGGGAAATGTAAAAGACACAATATGGCAGAGCCAGCATACTCAGCCACCCAGATTCACTCAGTGGGCGTCACAAGTCTCCAAGAGAAACCCAGAGCCTGGAAGACAGGTAGCTGCAGAGATTCAGGGAAGGGAAAACATAGACTCAGACCTCACATAAAGTACTGTATAGCTGCTTAGCTTTTTATTTCACCTTTATGGCAACACTGTAAGTGTAGCATGGTAGAGGGCTATACTAAATAAATTTAATAAATGACAACACAGATAAGAAAAGCAGGGAGCATTATAAATTTCATAGGCACACAGCTGAATACAGTCAAGAAGAAAAACCACTCAGAAGCCATTGGACTGGACCAAGTTAACCCAGCATCCTAGGAGTGGGGTTTGTTTTGCTTCTTTGTGTTATTAATTTGTTCGTGTAAGTTTACACCTGTCAATACAGATTTAAGACAGTAAAGCTGCCCACTACAAATACTGCAGGATTCAAGGACACATGGCTGAGGAATGGAAACAAACTGCTTAGTACACACTGATATAATTTGTTTTACTTATATGGAAAGATAAATATAGGAGTCCTGGGGTGAAAAAAACTTCTGCTTTTCTCACAAATTCTGAAGATGCTTTCAGGGCTAGATGTCCCCATGATGGCAGTCGTGACTCTTCTTCACGGAGTGTTACAGGAGGCAGGACAGCACTGCATTCCCTAGCTGAAAGCAGTCGAATGCAGATGCATGCTTGCTTTGCAGGCACACGCGCTCGGGTGCTTTCAGCATTTTATAGCAGACAGACTCAGCATTGCAGAGACATAAAAAAAGGATTCATGTGGTTGGGACCAAACTGTTACACTAACAGATAGTAGGAGATGAATCCTTCTGACAAGAGCCATTCAAGACAATAGACAGGAGAATAATAGCCAGGCTTTGGCTCTATGTGGACAACCTCTCCTTCCCGCCAACATCACCTAATCCAGGCTCTCATCATCTTCTGACTGGATAATTACAATAGGTGCCCAACTACCTTTCCTTCAGGTCTTCAAACATTTACAAAATAATGTCTCCCCCACATATAACTTTAAACAAAGTCACTTATTTTTTATTACTTTGCATGCCTGCTTAGTAGTTTTGATGACAAACAATGAATTCAGTTTACACTCAGTTAAGCATTAGAACAAACGAAAGCCCACAGGCACACCCTAACCTCTGCCCATCTCTCTCCTCAGCCCCTGTTCGCCGGTTGTCCTGATGTACTCACTGCTAGCTCACAGTCTATTCTGGTTCAAAAACCTTCTTTTTACCAAATGTCTTCCTGCGTGAGCCGCTTCCCAAAGCCCCTACTAGCTGCAAGTCTAGATTCCTAATACCTGCTCATCCTTCGGAACCGAAACGATGCTCTATAAAATCTTTCCTGCTCTTACCAACCCTTGCCCCAATTTGAACAGGCAGAAAATACGGGCTCCTCTCTGCATCACTTCAAAATATCCTGAAGCCCCCTACCAATCTCCTATGAGTTGGGAGATGTCTTTCTTCCTATGTCTGTATTTGTATCACAATATAATGAGGCAGAAGCATATTACCTTTTCCTTTTTTTTACTAAGCTTTCTGCAAGGCTATTAAAACACTGTTAGAGAGCCCTACACAGAACACCCACAAATGCTAAGCAGCAGGAAGCAGCAATGCACTCAGAAATGTGTGAGCCTTGCTTTGACTGCCCCGGAAGCCCTGCGAAGTCACATAGTACGGTGAAGTTGTAATGTCAAGCCAACCTCATTCTGTACCCAGACTCCTCCATCTCTTATCTCTGGGAGTATACAGGCATCAGCTCATAATGGGGGCAGTAATGTCTACCTCCCAGGGTAGCCATATAAAAATGAGCTGTGTGACGATTTCTACACAATCACTTCTAAGACAATGTTCAGTTTTGTCCCCTTTCCCTTATTGTACATGCTAAACCATGCCGGTATCACTTCTGAAAGGGCAGCGTTTGAGCATGGCCTTGAGTAGCAAGGAGAATTTAGAGTGACAGACATTGATAGAAAGTGCCATCCATGTGGAGAAAAGATTTGAGCAAAGGCAATAGAACTGTTTAAAAGTTTCCCCAGATGTATCTGGGATCTGGCCTTAAGATGCTGGACTGATCCCACAACTACCCCTCTTAGCAATGTGAGAGTAACTAACTGCGTTTGAATGTAATCGAGTTTTGAAACCAAAGACTATTACCTTTTGTGCCAGAAACATAAAATAATAGCTTGTGGTATTTAGAATATCCTTGTCTTTATTGTAAGTATCTTCCCCCAAAAATGATGCTGACGGGTGCTGGGTGGAACACTTTTGCACTGAAGTACACAATATACTAGCAGAGCTGGCAAGGTGTCTACCAACATTTAAACACACAGGGTTCGTAATAGTTTCCATGTGAGCATGGTTGCAGTGCTAACAGAGCAGTCTAAAGCAATCTCATTTACTTTTATGGTTAAGTATTCAAGAAGCATCTTTGTTTTAAAGATCGGATTGTCTTTGTGGCTGAGGCCAGTGGGGCTCGGAAAACAATTGACAGTGATCACAGTGATGTGGAAAGTAGCTCCATTCTCCACCAAAGCTGGTTGCTCAATTATTCTACCGATATTCATAGCTCTTAGTGGCATTTGGTGGATAATAGCCCCAATCCAATCACCCGCTTCCCGGCTAGAAAACAGCCAGTGCTATCCAAACTGAGGAGTCTGAGCTTAGAGCTGATTACAACAAACTCAGGCCTTGGTGCTGATGACTCCCAGCACTGGCTTACAGTCACAGAGGAAGGGTGCTGCTGGCAGGCTGAGCTACTATCTCTCCAATTGTCTCAGATCTGCAGGGAGGGCTATATTATCAGAAAACCAAAGCAACTGATTCCTTTCTACTTCCACTGAGATAAGAAAAACAATGTGTAATTTGGTTTGGGTACAAAAATAATCTAACTTGTAGGAAAGGACTAGAAAGGGTAAGGATGCAGAGGGCAGTTTTCACAATGCCTTGAGCACAGTGAAGGGACTGAAAAGAACCATAAAGAGTTGATATAAAAAACCCAAAGACAAGAGCAGGAAGTAAAAGACTTCAGCGTTGCATACTACTGACACAGCTCGTGTAGGCTTTTTGCCACACGTGGATGAAGGCAGCTGAGTGGGAGCAGGAGTCCCGGCTCATGCTGTAGAGTCCTGGGTTCAGATCTACCCACAACATCCAGAGTTGTTCTTTTTGGATGGTAAGCCAGATTCTAGCACTTCCCTGAACCAAAATAATAAATAAAAAGGCGAAAACATTTCAAATTATTGCCAGCTGCAACAGAATAAAATTCAAAGCCTTCACCAAGGCTTATAGATCTCACAGTAACTTTCAGGCCTCATCCCCATCACCCTCGTTGGGCCTGTTCTAGCCTAGGGACACCCAGAAGTCCTCATAAGACCCTGCCAAAGGGTTTATGTGAAACATCTCCTCCCTGCCTACTACTTGCAGGCTTCGCCTTCATGCAGCCCTCTGCTCATGTGACCTCAGAGAAACCTTAACCAGCCACCTGCAATACAGAGGCTGTCTCATCGCTCACCCCCTCCCCTGCTTCAGCAACCCTCTCAAGTCACCATGACATTGCACAGCGTGATTTGTTTGTCTGTGTGCTGGATTATTTGTTTTGCCATTAGAATAAACTGAAAGGCGAGGATTGCTCATCTTGGCATCTGGAGCACTTGGTGCCAGGTAGTAGATATTCCGACGCTGTTGGGAAATGATGGGATGGTAGGAAGGGGAAAGTTTCCTTGTCTTGCTGCTGGATTGCTTGTGTCTTTGTTGTTCAGATAACTAAAGGTATGTGCTATTTGAACAGCAACACTTATCCATCTCCCTTCCCACTGCTAGGAAAATTAGGATCAGGGAAAATACATAGACTATGAAACCAAGGGGACCAGGATATAAATCCCATTCTTCATGCTTTGCAGCATTTTTGGCTTTGGAAATTGTTTTGATCTTCCCATTGAATTTTACAGTTGCTCAAACTTTAAATATTCACAAGTATAGGAAAGGTGTTAGAGATAGCTTCAAAAACATTATTAGGAGAATTAAATTAGCTAATTTCCATTATCTATTAAGCAAAATGCATAATTGATAAACAGTATAAATAGTATTGAAAATCAGTGCTAATAGGATTAATATAAATATTTACTATTGTAATATTGTTATTACTATACATGCAGTTGCTAATGCACACGCTAACTCTCCAGCCACATCATCCTTGCAGCCCAATATGGGCCATCAGTGCACCTATGCCATGCAAAAGGATGAGGAGCTGCTGTGACAGATGAAACCCATAATGAGCTAACAAATGAAGTAAGATGAAAACACTGAAATGTCAGCACAGCGGGCAAATAATAGGAGTTTTGTAATTGCTATTATAAAACTTTATTACAGTGTGAAGCTTTCGGGCTTCCCTTTCTAACAAAGTAAATTAGTTTGGGGACAATTCAAGTGAAGTGTTCTGATAAAGAGTAAGTCAACTGAGACGAAATGGGCAAGACGAAGTGTGCCACCAAGAACGCCTGCGGGTGAGAGGGTTCTTCCTGGGTGCTGGGGACCTGAATGTCTTGGTTTTCACTGGTGAAGAAGCTCTCCAGCAATTCACAGTAACTAGAGATTCCATATTTGTAGAAGAAATAGAAGGAGAAAGCCCCATAAACCCGTACGTGGCTTCTCTGTGGCCATCTTCCTTGCTGCTATGGAGTCACCATCAAATCCTGGGGAGAAAAGAACGAAGGAGACAGTGAAAATCACCCACCCGTCAACTGAGTTGAGTAGAATAGAAGCAGGGGATCCTGCTCATATTTATCACCTCTCCATATGAACTCTCTCTGGATCATTTCCATCAAACAAACTACCCTGCCCCAGAGGGAGGGCATCAAATCTTTGAGTTGCTGTAAGACATGATGTCTTAGGCTAGATGCCATCGTAAGTGTTGTCATATTTTTATCAATACAATGATCCTGGTAAGCCTTTTTATCCCCACAATTCCCATATGCCAAAGGAAGCAAATTCTGGAGAGCATCAGAGACAGAATTACCATTTATTTCCAATTCCATAGGAACAGAACAAGCCCTCTCTTACATTTCTGTTCTAGAGACTTGCAGTTTGCAGTGTTTTCATGCAAAATCCACAGAGTTGATCTCTACATACCTTGAGAAACAAAAAATATGCAATATTGTCGATCCTCCTAGACAAGAGAAGCTAAAGCCCAAAGCAATCTCATGATTTATCTGTTATTCCATAGCCCTGTGGCAGAGCTGAGACTTGGGCTCACTTCCCTAATTCTCAAAACCAAATTCTTTCCCATGAAATGATTTCCTGCCTTTGAAAAGAGCACAAGGTATGTGTAAACCAAGCTCATTTTTTTTATCTGAGTGCAGAAAGGGCATGTTTCCCATCCAGAACCACCTAACGACGAGTAGCCTGCCACAGCGAACACCACTGGTACATCCATCTCAAGAGCTCACTTCTCACTCAGAAAAAAGTCAAGGCAGATACTCTAGGTGCATGGTTATTCAGTGACCCAGGCTACATTCAACCTTAAATTGGAAATCCTCTGCATCCAGGAAGAGGGGAACGAAACAGACACAATCCTAAATGCAGAAGGACTACATGGCCATGTCCTATTGAGCAGTTTCTGTGACAAGCAGAGTATGAACAGCAATCGATACCTAGATGTCTTACCACAGCCAAGATGAAATAAATAATGACCATTAGATAATATTCTTAAACCACAAGCTAGCTTGGATGGTTTTACATAGTCAACAAGCAAGGATCATATTTTAAGTAGTATTTGCTGCTCTTATGTGTTAATCTAAAGCATACAAATAGTGAGGAACAGTTTCCTGGGAGCAGCCTAGAGATGGAGCTCAACTGATAAGTACAGTGTTTGCTTAGTAGGCACCAAGCCCTGGACCCAATTCCCAGCACTGTATAAAACCATGTTTGGTGGCAGACATCTATAATCCCAGTATTTAGGAGATGGGGGCAGGAGGATAGAGGTCATCATTAGCTATAGAGCAAATTCAAGGCCAGTTTAAGCTGCAATGAGACCTGATTTGGAAGGAAAGGAGGGAGGGAGGAAAAAAACAGAAAGAGGGAGGAAATGATGGAGTGAGAGAGGAAGTGAGGGGATAAATGAATGAACATTTGTGCCCCCAAGGATAGTTTATTCTTATCCACCGGTAAGTATGAGGTCACCTGGGATGCCCAGTTTTGTTTTGCTTTCTTTAATGTACACTGTCATGTTCCAGATTCGGCCACTTTTAAACAAACCAGAAGTCCACAGACCACATTTTATGAAATCCTGATATAGAA
Organism: Ondatra zibethicus; assembly: GCA_004026605.1. Taxonomy (NCBI): domain Eukaryota; kingdom Metazoa; phylum Chordata; class Mammalia; order Rodentia; family Cricetidae; genus Ondatra; species Ondatra zibethicus. The sequence goes on along the minus strand of PVIU01001571.1, from coordinate 156,191 downwards.
CTACATTAATTTCATGATGAATGATTGCACATGTAATTACAGTGAGATATGAGGTTGACCAGAAGAAGACATATATTCGGCATCCAACAGCCTCATCACCAGCCCCAGCAGAAGTCTGCTTTAAAGGAGCAGGAAGTGTATGTAGCTTCAGATTTTCCATAGTCAAAGACATACCCACTCCCTCAAAGAGCTGTTTCTGCAATCCAGGTTTTATTACTGGGAATAACTTGGTCCTTCACAAAGACTACACTGATTTCAAATGACAGGCGCGTAAGTGCAAAAGAAAAAAAGATAAACTGAGAAACTCCAAGACCTAGAAAGATGGCATCTGTATTTATTAACTTCTGTTTTACATGTCACATTAAGTCCCCTTGAGAAGGGAGAAACTAGGGTAGGCATCCAGGGCTGTGCTCAAGCTCTGAGGCAGCTATTGCTCATCCAGTTTGTCTAACGTGACACTTGACTTTCCCCACCACAGAGCTAGCAAATCACTTCTCCTATCAGGTGACTTCCAGAAGCCTTCAAACTCCTTTGAGCTCAATTCTGTGTCCCAGAAATCTTCGTGAATGTTATCAGTGGTGATATCCTGAGGAATTCAAGAACAGGCAGTCAGAGGAAGTAATTCGAAATATTTTCCACTTTGGGAACCTTTAAAAGAGATTTCTATCAGAGAGAAAAAGTAAAGGCAAAACAGTTGAGTTTTCACCCTGATTGCCAGGTTTGGCAATTGTTTATTGAACTGGGTGGAGTAAAAGAAAGACAGACGGTCAGAGAGCATCTGGAGGTGAGCGGGGACTGGAGTCTTGGGGAAAAGGTGAAGCCAGTGTGATTGATTAAACATAGCAGGGCCTGGCAACCATGGGGCAGCAGGGAATGGCAGTCTTTATACAACAGAACGGCTGGCCCTCCCAGGAGTGCTGGGGAATCTCCTCCATAGTGCCTGAGATAAGAGCATCAAGGTGGGGAAGGCTCATCCAGTAAGACATAAACACCCTCCACAGGCTCTGGGAATCTGCCCGTGCTCCAATGCAGTGGGTCCAAATTATTGCCAGGGGCTTCAAAGTCCCCATCAAGGAGACCATCCAAATTCCCAGCACTCATATCGATCACCCTCCTGCACTCACGACCGTCATCCCCCTGCACTCGTGACTCATCCCCCTGCACTAGTGACTCATCCCCCTGCACTCGTGACCGTCATCCCCCTGCACTCGTGACCGTCATCCTCCTGCTCTAGTGACTGTCATCCCCCTGCACTCGTGACCGTCATCCTCCTGCTCTAGTGACTGTCATCCCCCTGCACTCATGACCGTCATCCCCCTGCACTCATGACCGTCATCCCCCTGCACTCGTGACCGTCATCCCCCTGCTCTTGTGAACGTCATCCTCCTGTTCTTATGACCATCAGTCTCCTGCTAACCTCCTAGCTCTGGTTACACAGCTGTTCCACCAACTTGTTTTTCTGCTGTTTTGTGTCCCGGGTACCTGAACCACTCACCCCACCAAGCTTCTTTGACAAGTAACTTCCAGATCCTCACCTACAAGGCATAGCAGGCTATTCATCTGTCCCAGTCACTACCGTACCCAGGTCATGTTCCAGAGCCATCTTTATCTTATCTATCTACACTCCTACATCTATAACATAGTTAGCTACATGGGCAATTCCCACCACTCCACTTCCCAGTTTCCCTGTCACCCCAGATTCAGGCATTGCTACTGCTTACCTGGACAACATCTGGTCTACCCTAGACTCCAGGTCCCCCCTACTCCCATGCTTCCTTCAAACCCTTCAAACTCTACCTAGATCATTTGGTAAATAAATAACCTATAACAATTAGTCCCTGGAGGAGCATGCTGCTGATGGCAGTAATGACCCTGGCTCCTAACCTCTCTCCTCTCTAACCCCTGGGCTTTGTCATTTGACCCTGCAAGTCGCTTCCACACTGCGTCCAGGGATATCCATGAGATTTGTTAGGTCAGTAAGATGATTTCGCTATAAAGTAATGTGCACAACTGGCCTTACTTGCTCTTCTCCTCAACAGTTATTATGAGAATATGTATGCGAGATAGAATGTATGTCTCTGACTCTACCAGACTTGGGAAGAGCTAAGGGAACTCCAGAGGTACAGCAGGAGCCCTCTGAAACCAGCCAACAGCTTAACACCAGGCATGGTGAGCCCAGTCATGACCTCAACAACCATTTATATGCAGACTAAATTTCCAAACCACAGACTAAATAAACGCTTATTGTGTTAAGCCACTAATTCAAAAGGTCTTTTCTTTTGTTCTATCTGGTTTTTGTTTGTTTGTTTTAATTTTTCTAGTCTATTCTCTTCTCTTTATGCTAGGCATTGAATTCAGGATCCTGTGGGAACCAGGCAAGCACTCAATCACTGAGCTACAGTCCCAGCTTCATGGGAATCATTTATTCTGAAGCATAATAGTGCGGTATGACCCATATAAAAATATACAGTACACCCAGGGAGGTCAAAAGACAGTCATCACTTGTCTATATCCCAGGCTGCAGAGTTTAAATGCCTGTGTGGTAACAGTAAGTTCAGAGCCAGATTCCTTGTCTATGGGAAGTATATCTCCACCCTGGATGAGTGGAGAAGACTCCTGTATGTTGGCAACAGTGTGCTCAGGAAGTCAGCTGTGACTCGGTGTCTTGAAGCTGGCAGAAACGGGTGACACAGGGAGTTGGCATCAGTAACAGTTGACATGTTATCATCTAGACTCTCAGGCAAAGAAAATGAACCCTAAGACTGTTTCTATGCCAGACAAGTCCTTGATATACAGCAGAAGATATCCAATGAGAATTGTGGAGAAAAAGAGGAAATCTGTTGGTACTTGGAAGTACTGTTCAAGAGCATACTTTAATAACTTTTCTCAAACTCAGTACAGTTGTTTGAGAAAAAAAAAGAGAGAATAGTTCCTAATCCAGTACCCCTTTGAGCTATCAATGGAAGAAACACAGTGGGAAAAAATTTAAATGATAAAATCTGTAGTCAGGAAAAATGACTCAATCTCTGTTTTCTAAGAATGCATAGGGGTCATTATGTTTTCTTACATAATCAGAGATGAAGAATAAACAGGTGATAGATGGCTAGAATATCAAGTAAACATTACCACACCATAAGAAATCATACCTTATCCAACCTCTATTTTTTTATCACTATTTTTATTTTTTGTAATACTTCATTTTTATTTAAAACTATACTATATATTGCTTCTAACTCAAATATAAACATCATGTGCATAGTCTCAAAAAAGAGGGTCTCCTGGGGCATTTTTATGTATATATTTTTTTCTTTAAATTCTTCTCCCATACAACACATCCCAACCATGGCCTCCCCCTCTCAACTCCTAGTCTCCACCCTTCCCCAGTGAAAGACCCAGGTAAATCCAGACCCCCCTAGTAGGAAAAATAGAGCCAAAAACCTAGCAGGGGAAGAAAAACCAAAAATCTAGGTTAGCCGGTTCAGTGACTCTGTTCCAGGAACTAGCTGACCATAAAGACAGATTATAATCTTGAGAATAATCTTGAGAAATGGGGAATTACCCACCCCCTTGTGATTATCACTGGTATCTTCGGAATTTTCCAATGATCACTGGTATTTTCAGAATTTTCCAATGATGCCCTCCCTACCTTTGGGTTGTGATTTCGTTTCATCCCTTAAATACCCCCTCTCCCAGCTACTCGGGGTCAAACTGCGCTATCCCTGCGTGGGATATGAGTTTCAGCCCCAGCTGGTTCCTGTCATTAAACCTTGTGTAATTGCAGCAAGAACGGTTTCCGTGAGTTCTTGGGGGGGTCGTGTTATCCCGAGACTTGAGTGAGACTCTCCCCACTACGGGCTCTTTCACCAGAACTACTGCTCCTCCACTTCCCTTATAAAAAAGAGCAAGCCTCCTAGGGATTGCAACCAAACACAGCATAACAAGATGCAATAAAACTAAAAACAAACCCTCATATCAACCCAGTAGGAGGGGAAGAGTACCAAGAGCAGGCAAAAGAGTCAGAGGCACCCCCAAGCCCACTGTTAGGAGTCCCACAGAAACCTTACCCTATATGCAGAGGGCCTAAGGCAGACCCATGTAGGCTCATGATTGCCTCTGCAGTCTCTGTGAGTCCCTGTGAGCCCTGTTTAGCTGAATTTGTGGGTCACATTCTTTTGGTGTCCTCTACCCATGAGGGCATAACATATTATTAACTATTATATGTTCAGCTTTTTAAAGTTGTGAGGCACAACGTAGGCACTCATGAAAAATAAAAAGGAAAGAGGGAGACAGGGAAAATGAAAAGATTCATAAATACTGTGGGCTAGCCTTCCATTAATATTGAGTCCATCAAACACAATGTACTTGGTTGGGCATGCATAGATTAATAGAAAAATTTTAAGTTAATCAAAATTGATAATATTGGATATCTTATAAAATTACTTAATATTTATAAAATATTTCAGTCCAAAGTTTTGTATGTTTTTGATCTGGTAAATAATTCATTTTCTAAATTTTATGGTCTGCTAATTCTGCATAATACACATCCAATCAAAGACTATAAAATAATCTATCTAGCCATACTGCATATATACTCTTGTCTATATGACTAAAGAGTTGGGTAACAAGATGATTTTTATAGTTTCCTTTCTCTCTCTCTCTCTCTCTCTCTCTCTCTCTCTCTCTCTCTCTCTCTCTCTCTGTGTGTGTGTGTGTGTGTGTGTGTGTGTGTGTGTGTGTGTGTGTGTGTCCCCATGTGGATGTCCACAGCATTTGATCCTCTGAGCTGGAATTAGAAGAGCTGTGAGCTGCCCAGCATGTGTGCTGGAACCAAATCCAGGTCCTCTGTAATAGTAGCAAGGTCTCTTAACTGCTGAGCCACGTCTTCAGTCCCATGGTTGCTTTTTAAATTCTGAAATTAGTGATAATTAGAAAAACCACCATTTTGGCTTCAATTTTTCTCCCAAGAAACGAAATTTACTAACTACAGAAAAGCACTCCAGCTGGGTCTTCGAGCTGCTATGTTTGCATGCATAGGCTTGATGAAGAAAAGTCAGCTAGAATTACAAAATCCTGATTCAAAGATATCCATCTGCCAACATTAATTTTGAATGTGAAAATGAGATGCCTTTGGCAGAAGCCTAATAAAGCATGCTATGGCCAGGAGCCCCAACCCCTACAAAGGCAAGACCTGCTATGAGCAACAGCTACAGCCGCACAACGATGAAATGCCCTTGGCCTGTTGAATAATTAAGCAGCCTGATTTTCTGTAGCCTTTCCTGGAGTAAGCACAAATGAGGACCCAAGATGGCATTAATAGAATCTCTTTGCCTCCCTCTTGATTCATCCACATCACAGCGGGTGCGGCGGTCAAGGCTCTTTTGCTTGTAACAGCAACTCTTTCCCCAAGTTTTAAATAAATACAGCTTTTGTAATGAGACAGTGGAGTCTTGAAGAATCTGGGTCGGAGATGTATCTGGGCACCAATAAAAGTAAAAATGTTTACTAAAAGCCTACCAGACTACCACCCTCTTGGTTCTTTCAGACTGTAGCCTCTTCTCTGCTCTGTGCTTTTACCTCAGGAGCTTCTCCCTACAGACCTGATAGTTATACCAATGCCTGTGGCCATCACTCAACCTCCACATTTACCTCATCTCCCTTTTAACTGCCTACAGACGCTGCACCTAACCACTCTTGAAATCCATTAGAAACTCCTGGACCAGAAGTTTCGATTCTGATTAGCCCAGTTTGAGCCAGGAAACCCCTTCTGTTCATATCAACCGTGAGTTATTGAGCAGTTGCTTCTGCTGTAGAAGCATGGCTCTGAGGGGTTCACCTATGAACCAAAATAAGGCAAACACAAGGAAGTGAAGGCATTGCTGGGCCCTCTGCAGGAATCCTACCATAGTTGACGCCAAAAGGGTGGAAATTAAGTTTTGATATTTCTCAACAGACATCTGAAGACAAACTAATCCCACGAAGAAGCCCGCCATTATTCAGAAAGTTGAAGCTATTCAACTGGTTTTGGTTACACTGATCCTTTCCAATATTATTGTGTGCCATGAAATCATGACCAGGCTGAGCAGCATTCAGCCTTTCAGGAGGGGAAGAAGGAAGGGAATGTCTATAGCTACTTTAAACAAGACCATTCCATTGCTTTTTAATCTGTGCATCAGAAGGCAAATGTGGGTCTCCCCAGGTGAAAACTCAAGGTATCTTTAGATATAAACACCTTTCTTTAGGTTCTAGAAAATATTGCTTGACTTACATAGCTCCTTCCTGTGGTAAAAACCAAAAACAATTTATGTCCCTGGCCATTTTGCTACAATAAGCTCTCTTTTTCTGGCCAATGTTTGCCCAACTTTAAGAACATGTATGTCTAGATTGCATCCACTGAGGTGCCAAAGATACTCTCTCCTATGGAGGCTTGATTTTATTACATATGAGAAGTAATTTTACCATACAAAATGACATATTCCAAGATTCCAGGAGTTAGAGCATGAATATCTTTGGAGTATCTACTGACTTAATAGCTTTCAATAGTTTTCTCTTTCAGATGATCTTTTCATCCCTTTACCTAAATATCATAATTATTTTCCAGCTTTGTTATCCAGTTATCATTTCTTAGTGAAAATGTGTAATCCATGTACACATAGGGAAAAAAATGAAGCTTTTAACCATAACTACAAAGCACTGTCCAGATTTTGTTTTAACACTACTACCAAGTAAAGGCACTTGCCACAAAGCCCAGAGAACTCACTTCTTAATTGTAAGTCAGTAACTCAAAGAATACCATACTACTACATAAACTCATGGCTGAACTGTTTTTTTCCTGAAAAGTTGAAACTATTCACCACCCCCTTCCAATATGCTTCCCCCCTCCCTCTCCCACCCACACACTGGGAACTATCTTTATTTGCATCCCGAATAACCACTCTGAACTTTTTATTGGGGGTTTCATTGTATCCCTGTCATGACCTCCCACTGTCTTTGATTTTTCCCCGGCTTGTTGTTGACACTTAGGCCAACTGCTCCGGTTTCCTTAGCGGGGCTCCCTTATCTCTTTGCAAGCATCCTCCCTCTCACGCTGGTTCCCTCTGCTTGCTCCATATGCACTACTTCTCACTTTCCATTTAGCTGCAGACAGCAAGAGTCTAAGGAGAACTGCTTATCCACATCCCTCTTGTCAGCACGCAGTCCTCTGCCCGAATAGGACTGGAGCCATCTCAGGCCTTCTCCTACCAGCCTCCGGAATTTTATCACCCTGCTGTGCCATCTCCCAAATTCTCCGCTACAAGGTTCCAATCTCAGATAAACTGTCTCACTTCCTATCCATTTCTATTCCTGTATCATAGGAGCCTTATGTATCTTTCACAGCCTAAAGTATGCAAAAGAACTCCCTAGCTAGGTATACACTATAATTCACTTCCTCGTAGTTTATTGTATGAGTAGAATACATTGCCTAAACTTTTTAGCCATATGAATGTGTAGGGCTTATAATAAGATTGGGGAAGATATTTAGAATAGTTAATAGAACATGGAGTTTCAGATCATGAAGCCACTGTTTAAAGGTAGAAACTCTACCATTAAGACCGTCTTTGTAAAACAAACAAACAAGCAAACAAAAAACCCTTTATTTGACCTTGGATTTCACTCTCATCAAAATATTAGTTTACAGATTGTAATTCCTTGTTCTAATTATTTTGCTACTCTCTCTCTCTCTCTCTCTCTCTCTCTCTCTCTCTCCATTCAGTGGCAGAAATAACTGCCTCTTAATTACGCTTGTGGGCTGTGTGGCTTGGTATTTTAGAAAGGGTGATGCATCTATGCGGAAGAGGATGCAGGCAGACTGTAAGAGCCAGAGCTGGCGATGACTGCAGGGAAACAGGGTCTCCCAGACACAGCAGGACTGATGCGCATGTGAACCCACAGAGACTGACAGCATGCACACGACTGCACAGGTCCAAACCAGACAGAATCCCAGCGCTAACAAGGGAAGTGGACACAAAGGTCTGCCCCCAACCAAGAAACTATTTGCAATTGAGATCTGTCGGTTAAGATAATATCAGTTTTCTCCAATAGTGTCACCAGGCATACGAACCTCACTCCAGGGCAGGGCCTATGTCTATGAATAACTGGCCAATACAAAATGGACCCTATATATCTTTGTGCACCTCTTGTTTTTATTTATTTTGGTATTATTTTAAATCTCATTGATTTTCTACTTTATTCTTTTATTTACTGTTTTAGTTTGTTTCAATTTTCACAGTTTTAGTATTATTGGGGTTTTTTCATACTTTTTTGTAAAGAGAGAAAGAAATTTGGGTAGATAGGGATGTGGGTAAGATCTAAGAGGAACTGAGGGGAAAGAACATGATCAAAATATATTGTATCAAAATATTAGTAACTTTTAAAAAGAAGAAAGGTTTTGCCTACCCATAGATTCAAGGTTGGGAAGCCTAATCCCTAACCAAAGACAGGAAGATGTTTGTGAATGAGGAGAGTTACTCTAAAAGCAGAAGCTCAGACAGGATCGGAGCAAGCACCACTGTAGCTCACTCTGTTGTCTTCTTGGACTCCAAAATGCTCCTCCCATCAATATGTCAACTCAAGTCCTGAATGTAGATTCCTCTGGGTGTGATTTTCAGTACTAGAAGTAGGTTGTGGAACCTTAGACCCTCTGATAGCTGGGCTCTGACCTGTGTTCCTGGGCTACTGACCACAGTTTGATTACTCTATTATATATATGTATCTCCCAAGAGGTAAGAGAAAAACATTTTATCTCATAGTATGTTAGTACCTTATTGGCGGCTACAGTCACATCACATATGGACAAAAGGTTCTGCTTCATCTCCTCCTAGACCCGTGAAGAATGACCCTAGCAAGTTAAAGAGATTCTGGCTTCCACTGTGGCCTATAATTATCCAGAACCAAGTCCAGTTGCCTTAACAGCCATAAAGACAGGATGAATACATTTTCATCTGGTGTATATCATGTCCCAAACTAAGACTTGGATATACTTACCTCATAAATCCTCATAATATCAAAAACTGGTGCCTATTATTCTTATTCCTGTTTTACTAATGAGGAAAAGAAACATTTCAAGAGTTGTAGAATGTCACCACTGGGTGACAGAGAGTGACATTTGAGTCCCAGCCATCAGAAAGCCATATTCTCAACCCTTTGTCAATCTGTCTTACACACTAAGAGAGTTATAACCCTCTGCTCTTACCACAGCTGACTAGGACAGAAAAAACAGCACCGAATGAGGGGCTCTCAGCAAGTCAGGGCACAATACAAATTGTTCCTCTTCTCTAGGCCGAGCTATTGTCAAGATGAGATATACATAAAAGGAGGAATAAGTAAATAACACAAGTCATAGTGCTACCAAAAAATTCCATCAGACCTTCAACATCCCAGAGAGATGCACAGTATTTTCAAGGATGTACAAATTCATAAATTACCTTTCAGCATGTAGCCTTCCTCATAAATTGTGACTATGCATAGCCCCATAAATGGAATTGCTTCCTTCCTGAGCAGAATATAGACAAATTGAGAGGAAGCAGTGCTTTTCAATAACCAGTGACTCACTCCACCCACAGCTCCAAACGGAATGAAATTCAGAGCACAGCACATCTTTCAATCCCCAGTAAACCATGGGGGCAACCTCAGATTTTGACTAGTTAAACCTGTGAATTGACCTATTAATCCCAAAAATTCAGTGGGTATGTTGATGGTCAAATGGCAATTGCTGATAGGAGCGCCGAGGTAAAACCTTTTACAGTCCTATTCTGAAGGTCTTACCCATCCCTCACCTGTTCACAGAACTCTGGTGCATACACCAATCTCTATATCTGAATTATATCCCTAGACATTCTTGTCTTCCTCTGAGAGTGAAGGATTCTTTATCAAAGGGTCTTTGAACTCCGTGGAACCACACACAGAGCTCCTTGCTCCTTTTACCAAGCTGGGTAAAGGGAGATCAGTTACTGTTGATTACAGATGCTTTCTGTCATAATGGGCCAGATTTTCAAAAGAATCTCAACTGCAAAACTCCCAAATGCCATGCACAAACCTGGTAATGGTCCATGCAAATTGAATACTTAGTGGACCTGTGTGCATTCTGTTCCAAGGACTGCCTTTGAAAATTTAGTCCGGTAACTCTAAAGCATTCGTAGCATCATAATCTGTCATCATTAGCAACAATGCTTGACTTGGTGCTCAACATTCTTATTAACCATGCAATTATGAATGCAGACAATGTTTAATCACTTTTGCAAAAATACAGCTGTGTTGTTGGGAGCTGTCACTTACTGTTCACTAATGATTGATTTTTTTTTCTTAACCATCTAGATTGTTTTCATGAGAACAGCAGATTAACTATAAAGCCTTTATTATTGGTCATTAAAGAGTATTAAAATGAAAAACCTTTACAATATGTGTCCTGTCTTGCTGCATTCACATGACTGAAACATTCTTGCCAATGTTTGGAAAGAAAGACAAAAAAAAAGACATTTTCCTCTTCTGGCAAAGAGACTGGACTGAGGAGAGGTGGGTTGAAAAGAGAAATTTAAAAAATCTCTCTGTTGATGTAATATGACATTTATCACATTTTACAATGGCAGTAATTTACTCCAAATAGCCGTTTTAGCTATTGTCCAGCTTATGTAAAAGATGGCTGAATGGTGGGTACTAATCAGTTTGGTGGAATTGTTAATAATGGGCTATTTTTAAAATAGATAGCTATTCCTCCACGTCTCCCCTGCCCTGGAAAACTAATTCCCTTTCTGTACCGTACACGTACTTAGAGATGAATCAGTGTGTTATTCTCTTTCATCAGATGTATCCTGGATGTACCGTGATCCAATGCTTGTATCTTCTGCCTCCCAACAAAGATAATATTTCAAATCTGTTAAAGAATTGGAAAACTCTGTTCAATGTCACATCCCCACTGGATTCCTGCACTCTCACCCCAGACTCACTGTGCTCATATCTGAGACTGATCCAAACTCATGCCCAAGGCTCTCTGCACTCATTCCTGGGGACCGCTACTCATGCCTGAGCTTCACCATACTCACAACCTGAGACTCACTGCCTCACCTGCACTAATGCTCAAGGTTTACTTGCAATCATGCCTGAGGCTCATGGTTCTGGGGCCCAAGACTCACTGCATTCATGCTGGAGGCTCTTTCCATGCTCATTTGTTCAACAACTTCCAGTATTGATACTTGAACAAGGAGCTTTCAAAAATTACAGCTCCTATAACATTTATGCCACTATTGCATCAGCAGGGCCCATCTAGCTTGGAGCTCAAAAGGGCCACAACTGAGGAAGATTGCTAACACTTTTCTCCACTCCATAAATAGACACTTCTAGCACTATGAAAGATAGTCACGTCGGAACTTTATTTCTCCATGCCCTGTGACTCAAATATGTGGTGTCTTCAGCAATAGGGTCTTAGCATCAAATTCTACAAAGTAACCACGGGCAATGGCAATGCCCTCTAATATCTAAAGGGAGTCTATGGACCCAACTGGGCAACAAATCAAAAAGAGGTAAACTGCCACTGGACCTTTTACTTGATACCTTATGTTATCTGGGAGAGACATCATCTCCCAATTATAGACTAACTTCATTTAAACCCCATATATGTGTGTGTAAATATCTTAAGCAGCTTCTATAGAGTAAGTTTCTATACAGCTATTTAAAAGGTCTTTAAGTGTTGGTTAGCCCTCCCCAAATACTCCCTCCACTGTCCTGCTTTTGCACCCTGATACCATTTTATGCTTCCTGCTCCATTATTCACTCCTCCTCCTTCATACCACTTGTACCCCACCTTCATGGTGACTTACTAGCTTCCTGGCTTCTATAGGTACTCCAATCACATAGATACACATTTCCAAAGTTTCAAATCCAGCATTCATATTTCAGAAAGAACATATGACATTTGTCTTTTGGGGTCTGGGTTACCTCACACGGAATGATTGTTTCCAGCTCCATCTGTTCACCTGCAATTTTCATAATTTCATTTTTACATATAACCAAAAATATTTTACTGTGTATATGTATTATATTTTTATTAGCTATTCATCAGTTTCAGTTGATATATATTTAGTATGTGACACAAATGTTATGGGAATAACCAACTACTTTCTGACTGGATTTAAATCCTGTTCCATAAAGGAAATTCGTACCTGATATTGTCATCTGTACTAAAAACTTGCAACTGGCTAGGACATAGATCATTGAGGAGAACTTAATAGTACTTTATTCTATTAAATAGCATAGTGTGGAACTGTCCCTAAGTTCTTGTCTTTGTACTTATACATTAGTACATCTCTCATTCCTCTTCCAAAAAGCTTTTTTCAGTAGATTGCAATCTGCAGAGACCCACAACTGGTCAACAGGCAGAGAATAAGAAACTGTGCAGTGCTCAGCTTTAAATGGGACATCTATATCATAGACCTTCCCTCATGACTCAGAGATCATCCTAGAAAGGAGTTAAAATAGTAATTCTCAACCTGTGGGGCCCAATCTTTTTGGGGGGTCACATATAAGATATTCTGCATATCAAATATTTACATTATGATTCATAACAGTATCAAAGTTACAGTTATGAAGTAGCAATGAGATAATTTTATGGTTGGGGGTCCCCACAAAATGTGGAACTGTATTAAAGGGTTGCAGCATTAGGGAGGTTGAGAAGTACTGGATTAAAGTGCTTCTTTATAAGATCTAAGAGTCAGACATACTGGACATATGAATCAAATCATTATTGGCCAGACATGACAGGGCCATTGAGTACATGAAGTCAAAGTGATTCTGACTACATTCACAAGACCTTAATAAGATCAAACCAGCCTAATCCCCAGCGTGGTGAGGGTAAGTCTCTCATAAAGCCCTACTGGGAGTTGAGAAACTGTTGGCAACTGATGGCAGGAGAAGTAAGTTTTCTTCAAAGATAGAGGTCCTCAATGGCTATTCATGCACCAGTAGATAGTCTGATATCCAGGTAGAAGTAATTGGACTCAATAGGTTTAAAAATTAAAAACATAGAAAGCATATGAGGTTGGGAAGGGAAAGTATCAGGCACATAGTAGAAAATTGGAGGGAAAGCAATAGGGGATGGGTTTGATCAAAATTCACTGTGTGTATCATGAAATTCTGAATTTCAAAGAAGTTGAAAAATAAATAAAAGTACAACTCCTTGGTCTTCTAGAAGTCACACACTTACTCCGGGACTTCTCTGAAATATCTGTTTCAGTTCTTTTCAATAATATTTTAGATTTTTCTGCTAACAACAACAACAAAAATATATAAGCCATCTATAGTTGTATACTCAGAAGTAGTCAGAAAGAACCACCGCTAACATTGTTTCATCTGTAGCATTCATCCATAGGAGAAAATACTTTCCAGTTAGTCTCATGTAGCCCAGGATGTAACTATGCAGCTAAGAATGACCTTGAACTCCTAATACTCCTGTCTACACCTCCCAAGTGGGATTTCAGGGGTATCTAAAGAATCATGACTTCTGATTCTTTAGTTTTTGTTATTTGTTTTTGTTTTTGTTTTTGATTCTTCATTGCTTTGGCAAGTTCCTTAGCTTTACTTGTTCAAATTTTATCTCTGTAGAAAAAGGAAATAATAATGCTTCATACAGTAATATATAACTTAATATTTTAAAGAGTAAATAGAGGGGTATTTGACACAAATTAAGATCCATGTGCCATTTAGCTACTTCAGTTCTATAAATTCATGACTGAGAAATGGCACTGAGGGAATTGAAGTCTTGTCAAACAGTTAATTAGTAGATTGAGTTTTTTTTTTCTGTTGCCGCAGGGAAATATATGAGGCTAGGTATTTATTTTATAAAAAGTGGTTTGGTTGTGCATGGTGGCAGATGCCTATAATTCAATCATTCGAGAACCAGAGGCAGACAGACTGTCACCAGTTCAAATTTATCCTGATCTACATGTGATTTCAACCAGCCAAAACTACAGAAGACCTTGTTGAAGATAGATAGATAGATAGATAGATAGATAGATAGATAGATAGATAGATAGATAGATAGATAGATAGATAGATAGGAAAGGAAGGAAGGAAGAGGTTTAAGGAAGGAAAAGGAAAAGAAAGACAAATGAAAAAGAGCTCTATTGAATTGAGTGATCTGGGAGATAGAGCTTCAACTGTTTGATCTATCCTGAGGATAAAGGACAGATATGCAGAGTCACGTGCAAAGGGGTCCTAAGATATGAATTGATCTCCCAATGATGACTTCCTCTCCTAAATGCTAGTTCTCTAAACCATTGTTAATACCTACCAAGGGCAGTGTCCACGATGCCCTAGCAACATTCCATGAAGCTTTGTGTCTTAAATATTCCACCACTTCTTGCTTTGGCTGGACTGTGCACTGAGGCCTCTAACATATGAACCCCTGGAGGTGAACTTATTCCAAAATATAACCTCCATTCCCTAGTCTCGAAGGTTCATTTGTTTCTCTCATACGATGCTATTCTATCTCTACGAGTCCCCAAATCTTCATTTGCTCCTATATCAATCATGTCCAAGCTCTCTGTTACATTTGAGACTTTAGACAACCTTCTCTAGAAGGTTTTTGTTTATTTATTGTTTATTTATTTATTTAGTAAATAAAAACAAGTCACTTGTAGCCACGATTCTGTGGTAGGAGAGGGAGAGGATGAGCATTCCCATTCCAGAGGAAAGAAGGAAGTAGAAAGAAATAACTTGTCCAAAAACAGACTGAAAGCCATAGAAAACGGCTTTAAGTCTTCAAACTCCAAACAAGCAACCGCTGTACCTTATGATATGTGTGCCGAGAGCTCCAACAGCCCCACCATACAGCTTCGCTAGTCACAGGCTCTAGTTTGACTTTGTCTGCCATGGGGTGGCTCAATCACGGGATGCCATCTATACCCTCCTGACCCCTGGCCTCACTGGAGAATCACTGCAGTGGCTTCATCTCCGAGGCAACATACACTTGATTTCTTAGCTTTTATTTGAAATCACAAAAGAAGAACCAGGAAGCCACTCTATTGATATCACTCCTGCATTCTGTACATCATGTGGACGCTGCTTCCTGTAAGGGCCTCCATCCAGCAGTCCCTCAGTCATGCCTGTGCCTGCATGAACTGTAGCTAGAGAATCTTTAGAACACTCTCCAGGAAGCAGAAGGCAGAGGCCTAAGGTAGCCCCGGCACGTGAACCTAATAGAGGCTGTCGAGAGCAGCTACAAAGATTTCTGAGTTGTCCTGCTGAAGGCCTTTATCCTGCTGTCTTATGACAATATCTGGAACCCTTTATCCAGCCACCTGCCGGGGCTATGCTGTCATAAATATGCAGGGTTTTGTCTCATTTTAAGCAACCTGTGACTTTCCCAAATTGCCCCCATTTTCTGCTTCCTCTTTTGCTCCTGAATCTCATTGTAAATTACAATAAAGTCTCTAGTAATAATCATGCCACTTGCAGAGAAGTTTTCTGTCTAGAACATTCCAGTTCATCCCTTTTAAGCTCAGCCTTACATAATCGGAAGGGCCTGGGCGTACAGTTGTGAGCTCTTTACCATGGAGGAAAAGGCCTAGCCTTTGCTCTGGTCTCCTGCAGGGTCTCATTTCTATCAGAGGCTAGTTTCTTTCTGCCCTTATCTTCTGAGGATTGTCCATGATTTTCTGTACTTAGTAAAATACTGTCTAGCCTGTCCTTCAAAACTCTTCCAACATCTGTCCATTACCACTTCAAAGTGATTTCTACATTTTAATATGCACAGCTATAGCACCAATCCTACCCCTTGGCACTGATTTTCCATATTAACCTACCTTTTTTTGTAGCAGCAATAAAAAGCTATTGGACCTACCTGAGACTGAGAAAAGAGAAGAAAGGAGACTTCTTTAACTCAAAGTTTTGGAGTCTGAAAGCCCAAGATCACACAAGGCCATCCACTTGGACTGATGAGGATCACCTTAACAATGTCATAATGTGGCAAATGAGCGGAAACAGAACCAGCTACAAGCATAAGGGACAAACTACAGAGTTTGGCTTCGCTTTGTAACAACTAGCTCATTATAACCAAACTCATCCTCCAACATGAGCATTAATCTCTTCCAAGTGTAATGCCACAGAGAACCCCTGCACCAGGTTTCTCTTCTTAGACTCTCCCAACTATTGCTATTAATACATTGAAAATCAAGGCCCCCAGCATGGGAAACTGGGAGACAAATCACATCCAAACCATGGCTACTGGTAAATGATGATGATGATGATGATGATGATGATGATGATGATGATGATGATAAAATTCCAGATGATGCCGATTCTATAAGCCTAGACATCCACACCTGGAAAATCATTTGCCTTTATTACATAATTATAATGAAAAGGCAGCTATAGTGAGAAGTTACTCATATGCCTAGTAAACAAGGAGAGTATTTTTTCCTAATGATATTTCCCATGAAAAAGATTTTGGAGGGATTTGAAAGGGATATTGTGTTACTAAGAATAATGTAAATAGTGGAGGGAAAAAAGATCTGTGGTAGGTAAAAGATCTGTGAAGTACTGTTGATCTATCATGTTTCCAGCTGCCTGTGACTCAAGTCATTGCTAGGTGGGAAATCTTTCAATTCCACACCCATGTTGTCATACACAGGATACTCAAGCATCATGCTTGGATACTGGAATCCCAGACTGAGAAAACAAGCAATCATACTTCCTGTGTCTGGGTTAATATCTAAGACAACCGAAGCAAAGTCACAGTCTCTATGACTTTGCTTCCCCTGAATGATTAAATGCTGAAATACTACAAGCAGCAGGTTAGCATGAGTAGAAGTCACTCTTAAAAGTCATTGGATCTCACAGTCATGATGATTGATCTCTGTACATTGCTGAGTCTATTTGCCTTTCATTTCTTTAGTGGTAGGTCAAATGTAAACTATTAATTTATGTGTCATCTCTAGAGGTGAGAAGAGAACATCAGTGTTGTAGCAAGCTTAGCCATCGCATCCAGACTGTCTGCTATAAAACTATCAGGGCAACTGTTCATGATGCCCACCAGACTGTTAAAAGACAGGTAATTTCTAATAAAATAACATCCTTTTATTAAGCTACACTACAAAGGGGCCATCACTTTTGATTGCTGATTCTCAATCCTTGCTGAATTACTTGGGGATTTTTCTAAAGGGGAGTATGTGAAAATTACCTACAGAGCTGTTAAACTATCAATGTCCAGGTCTCATTCTAGAATAACCTGAGGTACCAGAGCTGGAGGACGGCTGCTGTCAGTACTTCCCTCAAGCTCCTCCAGTGGTTCTAATGCATCAACAACCTTCGAGCATTGCTTGAGAAGATGCTTCTGGTCCACATAACAGCATCAGGTCCCTCATTCCTTTAGATAACAGTGACCTCAAAAAGTCCTCCAAACATCACTTTGCTGTGTAGAAACAGATCCATAGTTCTTTTGGGCATCGATTAGCTTTGTCAGTATCAAAAGCAATATACCTCTCCAGAGACCATAAATAAATTCTGCCAGGTTGTAAACCTGTGGAATAATCTGGCAAAAATAACCAAATGCCAAACAGGGATAATTGGTGGGCAACCCTAACACTAACATACTATTGGAGTAAATTAGAAAGATGGCAACAGTTACTTTGGATTTTCAATGTGGTTTTTATAGTAACTACAAAATTGGAATGGAAACACTTGTGCTCAAATTGATAGTGCCCTTAAGTGGCAAGAAAATCTCTTCCCAGCTACTTTGGACCCATTATCTCTGAGGTTTCAGCGATGTAAATTGTACCTTATCCTGCAGAAAGCCACCATCTCTGAGGCCTGCCATAACAACCCCCTGAGGGTTGAGTAACCTAGCAGCCACAGCCTGCCCCAACTCCTGCTGAATTATATGTGGAATCTTGATCTTGGGGTAAATGACTTAATTTTTCTTGATTATTTATAGACAGAAAATATATATGTAAGTGCACTGAATATTTCTTACACATGTCACATACCTATATCTTGCTTTCATTTAGAATAGTTTATTAAGCAGAATCATTTTCATGGCATGCTTCTGAATCCAGGCAAAAAGTAATTAATCTAGTTATAAAGTTTGAGGACCCTGAGTAATTCTATCACTGCACTTTCTTTTAGTATTGACTGCTGCAGTTATTTCTAAAGTAGCTGGTGGAAAATTGCTGGGTATCTCTGGAATTCCTTTTTAAAATCTCTCTCTCTCTCTCTCTCTCTCTCTCTCTCTCTCTCTATCTATCTATCTCTCTCTCTCTCTCCTCGTATGTGTATGTGCATGTGTGTAGCTGGGGAATGATCCTTAGACCTTGCACATGATAGACAAGTGTTCTACCACTGAGCTATATCCCCAGTCCTCTTCAAAAACATCAGTGTTTAGTTTTTGAGATTATACTTATTATTATACATCCTATCATTTCCTTCTTTCCTTTCTTCCCTCTAAACTCTCCCAAACATCCTGCTTGCTCTCTTTCAAGTTCATAGTCACTTTTTCTTTTTATATGCATATGTTTGTATATATATATATATATGTGTGTGTGTGTGTGTGTGTGTGTGTGTGTGTGTGCATGTTTGCATGTAAATATATGAATATAAAAGTAATTACAACCCACTCAGTCTGTATAGTGTTACTTGTATGTGTTTTCAGGGCTGACCATTTTGTATTGGGTAACCAACTGATGTGTTCATCTCTGAAGAAGACTGTTTCTCCCTCTCTCAGCATTTCTTAGTTTTCTATAGTTCTTTGTCTAGAGCTGAAGTCCCATGAGCTTTCCCCCTTCCATGTTATCATGTTCATTAGTGTGCTACCTCTTCGGGTTATGTTTAGAGAGCCACGCTGGCAAGACTTCATGGGTATGGTTTCTCTGACATTTCTAGCAGACACAATGTCGCTGCAAACTTCCTGCTTCTTCCTCTTGCTCTTACCTTTCCACCCCCTCTTCTGTGATTTTCCCTGAGCCTTAGGTGCAGGTTATGTTGCAGATCTATCAGTTGGGACTGGGCTCCACATCTCTGCATTTTGAATAATTGTGTATAGACTCTCTGTTACAAAGAGAAATTTCTTCAATGAGAGATAAGAACTGCCCCTCTCTGTAAATGTGTGAGTAGTTAGGGATTATGCTGCTTTAGAAAAGTGGCAGTTATAGGGTCTCCTTCAAGATTCGTTACTAGACTAGCCCTGGAGAGTTGGCTAGCTTTCTGGAATCAAGCATGGTTTCTCTCTTGTTGAGTGTGTCTTAAGTACAATTAGAGGGCTGTTGATTGCCACCAAGATATCTATGCTACTATTGCCATACTGGTCATTGTGGTGGTTTGTAGGCATCACAGCTGAATAGAGTGATTGGATATTACCTTCCTTTGGAAGCTTGCGTTTTTTTTGTTTTGGAGTTTTTGTTTGTTTGTTTGTTTGTTTGTTTTTGTACCATGAAAGGCAGTTCTCAGGCAGAAGGTTTTCAGGTCGGCTCCATCTCAGGATCTCAGGCTTCTGTGCCCTGCAGCTGAAGTGCATGGTATCCTCAGTAACTGGTTCTACCCTCCACCTCCTGGGGCAACAAAAAGCAATGGCAATAGCCTACAATGTTTTGGTAGTCTCTCAGAAAATCTAACTCAAAAGAGGGCTTCTCATGCCTGGTATTGGGTTTTTGTTGTTGTTGTTTTCCTTTTTGTTTGTTTTTTGTTTTTCATTTTCTGTTTTTTGTTTGTTTTTCAAGCAGGGCCTCTCTGTATAACAGTACTAGCTATTCTGGAACTAGTACTTGTAGATAGCCCAGGCTGGCCTCGAACTCACAGTGATCCACCTGCCTCTGTCTCCTGAGTGCTAGGTTTAAAGACGCCACTGCTCTGCTTGGTGTAGGGTTTTGTTAGATAGTCTATGCCTCTTGGGGAGAGCACTGTCAGCCCAGATGGAAATTTTTCATTGGAACTACATCAGCATCTTTATATACAAACTTACATGTATTGCAGCTATTCTTCAATAGATAGTTAATAATGTGGTTTCTTATGACGTTATCGTACATCCTTACTTTACTCTCCTTGTGTATTTAGCTTCCCCTTCCTAATTATGGCCCCCTTATTTTCCCATTTCCCCTTTCAAATCACTTATTTCCTACTATTCCCTTGTCTATTGTCCCACCCCACCACAACAACCCTTTTTACTTTTCAGGTTTTTGCAATTACTCCAGGTTATATATTTATATCTGAAGATCTAGATCTGGGAACCTGAAATGAAAGAGAACATTTGACATTTGTCTTTCTGGGTCTTGGTTACCCCGTTCAATATGGTCTTTTCTACCTAAAAAATTTCATGATTTAATTTTTCTGCACAGCTGAAAACTATCTTTTACTAAGCTATCTACTTTGGAAATTCTATGTACTAAGACTCATATTTTGGACATAAACGGTTTTATATTTTTCAGAATAAACATTTCCTTCATCCATACTAAATAACTATCAAACAAATATTTTTGTTCTGACTTTGAAAGGACACCATACATTTAACTTGACTTGGGTGTTTATCTGGGCCAACCTATGTCAAGCCATTCCCAGACCATGTCTTCTGAGTGCAGATTTATGCACTTATAGAACAATTATTCAATTTATTAGCCTCCAAAGAATCTCTATTGTGGATCTTGAATGTAGGTAGAGGATAAGTTGCATAGCAAAGAAACAGGCTCTGCCAGCATTATGTATATCCACAATACACAACTGGTGTAGGAGGTCCTTCTGTATTTCTGTTGCTTTCATTGGTTAATTAAAGAGACTGCCTTGGCCTTTTGATAGGGCAGGACTTAGATAGGCAGGGAAAAGAGAACAGAATGCTGGGAAGAAGACAGAGAGAGAGCCACCACCATGAAGCTGCCAAGTCAGAAAGTCAGACATGCTGAATCTTTCCCGGTAAGCCACGACCTCATAGTGATCTACAGATTATTAGAAATGGTTTGAATCAAGATGTGAAAGTTAGCCAATAAGAGGCTAGAACTAGTGGGCCGAACAGTGTTTTAAATGAATACAGTTTCTGTGTAATTATTTCGGGGGTTAAGCTAGCCGGGCACCGGGAACACGGCCCATGCCTCATACAACACACAACCATTGCCTAGAAGAAAGAAGTACCTAACAGGATAAAGATCTCATGAATCCAGAGGGACAACTCTTGAGGATGAGGAGAGCCAATGCTTTTAAGGAATAGGAGCACCTCCTAGGCCTTCGCTTTCCTCAGGGTGGAAGCATAAACACATCTGAAACTCCACACTGAGGATGAGGCTGCAAGATGAAAAGAGATTTGGTTCCTGGCTCACAACACAGTTTTCATCAATGATAGTAAGCAATTCATATCAGTACACAGTATATGTATGAGTTTCCATATCAGAAACATCACACAGCAATTATGTGCTAGTTTTAAAATGAGTACAGCCTGGATCCAGTGGCCAGTCCTCTTGAGTGGCTAAGCTGACTATGCACAGTCCCTTGCTGTACCTGGGAAATATCATTGTGCAAATGCTGGGACCAAAAAAAGAAAAAAAAAATAGGATTTAAGCCACAGAGATGTCATTTGTCAACGTTTTCTTGAATATATCTGTCAAGAGGAGGTAAACATTTCTCCAGAACATGCTTCCAATCACTCTCCCTCAGGAACTGAGCAGTGTGGGAACTTCATTAGAACCACTTATGATGTTCATCAAAAATCTGACTAACAACTGGAGCACAAACATCAGAAGCAACCTAGTGATCAAACATCAGAACTGTAGTGCATCAGATTTGCTCATGGGATATCCAGGATTCACTTTCAAGCCTAGATAATCAATAGGTAAAAGTAACACTTCACCTATATCTTCTTGTGGGACTGAAACTGGGCATTGGCATAGCATAGGAGGCCTATGCTAGCACAGCCACAAACAGTAGCTTCTGGAGTTTATGACCTTACAAAAATGTTTCCATACAGCATACACATACCTGCACACATATTTATACAAACACAGGGTTCTGAAATAAATATTTAATGCACCTTAAAATCTTCACCTACAGAATTTACAGTGAAAACAATGATAAAACCTTTAATGAGAAAAACATTAGCAGAGTCTATACCAATATTATAAATCGTGTCTAAATAACAGTATCAGTAAGGTGAGCCTTCTAAAATACCCAGGGCACATCTTCAGCTAATTAAAACTAGAGAGTAGAAGTGACTCTTTTATCATTCACAATATTGTATCCCTGATTATTCCATGGCAAATGATTTTACCTCAGTAATAACCATAATCCAACATTCGATTAGCAATTACCACGTCAGACTTTATCTACTGGTAACAACAGGTTGACATAATATTGCCCTGCATGCATTTATTTCATCATGCTAATAAAGTTTCCTATTACAAATGCTAAAGCATATTAGCCTGTCTGATGTAATATAAGAATCACATACAACTTTCTTGCAAAAAGAAGATATGCCAGTATATTTCATTTCTATTTTGAAACTTAAGTGGGTAAGTACATTAGAGCCGAAAGTAACAAGCTATAGTCTGTGTTGTAGAAGACGGCTTGTTTGTTCCCAGCTGCTCAGTGCTGCGGGAGCTCCTTCCACTCCTTCAGCCAATAGCCTTTAAGATACCAGCCCACTGGGGCGTGGTCTCTTTCATTTTAAAAAGAGCTCCTGCAGTACCTCAGCCCTGAAATAATCACATAGAAACCATATTATTTGCAATACTGTTTGGCCAATAGCTTAAGCATATTTCTGGCTAACTCATATTTTAAATTAACCCATTTCCATTAATCTGTGTATGGCTACGAGGCTGTGTTTTACCAGGTAAAGTTCCAGCATCTGTCTCCAGTGGGACTACATGGCTTCTCTTATTCCACCTTCTTTCTCCCAACATTCAGTTTAGTTTTCCCACCTAGCTCTACTCTGCCCTATCAGGCCAAGTGAGTTTCTTTATTCATTAACCAATAAAAACAACACATATACAGAAGGACTTCCCACACCAACTCTGTAGTGAACACAAGAAAATAATAATAAATACCAACAATTGTCCCTGTGAGGAATGGCATCTATTGTAATTTAGCCACATTCTGTCACCTTGGTGTTTGCATAACAACATGAAACTGGTCCTTTGCAGACACCAAGAAGAAAAGTGCATCTGTGCATCTTGTCTTTCACACAGAGTTCAGGAAGGCCACTATGACTCAAGCTAACTCTCTTGGAGCGCAGAGCATGCATGGACTGATGAAAACCTTTGATAATGATGTTGATGTGATTAATGATGACAGTTCAGTATCCTCCAGGCATAACCCCTGGCATTGAGTTAGCAATCTATGAAGGTTTGTAGAGGAAAGAAGAGAAATTCCATTGTGTTCATGAGTGATAAATGTTCTGCTTGCAGTCTGCCATGTCTGCCACCCAGGATCCATCTTGGAAACTCTTTTCCTTTCCATGCGCTTCTGTACTGACTTGGTAAGTACTTTTTCTGCTTCCTGGTGGGGAACTTAAGGCAAGAAGGCTAGAGGAGGTAGGTGAAGGTTCTATCCAATGGGAGAGGCTATACTGTTTTTCCCTCCCAGCCATACAAGCTAGATTGTCTTAAAGAATTATACACATTAACACTTTATAATTGAAAAACTCTCAGCAGAAGGCTAGTGCGTGGAATTAAGATTGATATAAGTGACATTTTTCTCTTGGTCTCCAAGGGCTCATCCAATACTTGTGAACTCTTTATTAATGGAATTCTTCACTCTCTGTGAAAGATGACATTAGTCTTGGTGCTACCAAGTATGAGAAGTCCAGTTAATCACACAAAGAGTGATAGAGACTCAGTTAAACTTGAAGCAAAATGAACATGCTGCCATAGTTAGAGCAGAGAGCTCTTGCAAATACTATCAAGGCACATCTGCATGTTATGGAACTGACTCTGGTCTTGGGTATAGATCACAGAAGAGCATTATTCCAGCTAAAGTCAATCTCTGTGTAACACCTGAACTCTCTTAAGATCTTGTAGGCAGGAAGGCTCAACTCTCCCTTGAGAGATGTGGCCTCCACACATACGACATGGCACTGGCTAGAGGCTAGAGAATAGTCATAGAAACATGTTGGCAGAGACTGCTCATTTGTTTCCTGGCTGCCCAGACCTGAATTAATCACACAAATCTATATTAATTAAATCACTTCTTGGCCAATTAGCTTGTGCATATTTCTAGCTAGCTCTTACATCTTAAATTGACCCATTACTATTAATCTGTATATCACCACAAGGTCGTGGCCTACTGGCAAGTTTCCAACATTTGTCTCCTCTGGCAGCTACATGGCATCTCCTGGCTCTGCCTTCTCTCTAGATAGATAGATAGATAGATAGATAGATAGATAGATAGATAGATAGATAGATAGATAGATAGATAGATCTTCAAACCTGGTTATATTCTGCCCTGCTATAGGCCCAAAGCAACTTCTTTATTAAGCAATGGTATTCACAACATACTAAGGGGAGGAGAATCCCACACCAGGAACATGGAGGATTTAAAGACAAAAAGTACATCCAAGGCAGCAATCATGAGTTTCCTCAGGACATATGTCCTCTAGCCACACTGTGGGAGGCCAAGGAGGATCCCATGGAGCTTGGCACAGACACTAGTGGGGCCTAGTGTGGATGTATATAAACCGGAGCTGTAAACCTGGTAACAAGCAAGCCTTCATAGCTTTGTAAGGACTGTGAAAACACAGCCCCTTTTGAGACTGCAGCACCAGGAAACAGGAAGCCATTTGCAAAGTTGACTCACACACAGAGTTGCTTTTAAGCTTCAAGGCTATGGACAGGGCCGACCAGCTCTAGCCTCCCCCTTCGGCTCCGTGAAGCAGCTGTGTTACAAAAGTGCCCTGCTGTACTTAGCTGGCAGGGGAGACACCATGATCCCGAAGGTGGTTTTCCCAGGAGCAGGCTAATCCATTGCACTCTGTATGTGCTGACACCTGCGATTTCCTCAAATGTGGGAAACTCGAATGCTTAATTTGTGGTAGCAGGATAGTGCATTCACACTATCCCCTGTTTAGAATTTTTAAAAAAAACTATTTAAAAAGGAGTCCTGCTGAAGAATGCTGGGTCTCCACAGGTAAATGTATTAATTTGGTGGTCTGTTTCTTGTTCACATCAAAATGCAAGTTGAGTACCTCTGTTTAAAATTTATAATAAATCCTTTTCATGCTTTATCTTGTTGTGCAAACTTTTGCGTTTTCCAGCCATTGCAAGCTCACACTCAAGAAAACAATTACACAGCCTAAGAAGAGAAGGTAGAGTTGGAGGTGTTGAAGCCCAATAGACAACAGGCCCACAGTAGTTGTGAATTTTGGACCAAAGGCTTCATTTACTCAGTCTCTCCTTCCCAGTCTACCCCCACTCCCACCACACACGCTTGAGTGTGGCTTTGAGCTTCTAGAGACCTTCAGTCTAGAATCCAGTTCTGAAGTTTATGGCTTCTGGGGTTTATGGTCTTTCCCTTGAAGGTTTTCTGCACTGATGAATGCACACTATGGTTCCTCCTCTCACAACAGTGGCTCCTATGAAAGCCAGGAAAGATTTATACAACACACATGGAGATTGGATGGGACTTCTTGAGGAATTTGGATAAGACTTTGCTTTGAGGGGGGTGGTGTGTGTGTGTGTGTGTGTGTGTGTGTGTGTGTGTGTGTGTGTGTGTGTGTGTGTGTGTGTGTTTGCAGGGGTGTTCATGAATAGATTCAACGGTTTTACCCTTCCACTTTCCATTCTACTTAGTTTGAAAAAAGAGAAGAAAATAAATATTTTTGAAATAATATTCAAACTGTAATTTTCATTTCAAGCAGAGTCCACCATTGCTTGTCTTATGCTTGAATAAGCTATTTGCCTAAAATTACAGCTTCATTAAGTTCAATTGCATAAACTTAATCTTATAGTGACACCACATGGAACAACAGCCAAAACAACAAACCTGCCAGGCCAGTTGTTCTGGTACTAAAATGGTCACTTGCTAATATTTTCTTCCTCAAGACCCTTGCTCTAATTTGTCATTTAAAAACTCAAGCAGTATCATTACAGAAGACCTTGACAACAGTGAAGAGCCAGTGCTGACACTTGGGTTTTACTTTGCTGAAGATAGTTGTCAATGCAGGTCTCAGCTAGGACAAATGGCCCAATCATAGACTCCACTTGCTTTACCCACATTGGAGGGGTGGAGATCATCTTCTGGCCATTCTGTCCTTTGCAATTGTCCCCACTGTAATGTGCAGCCAGCAGACTTACTGCCCACATAGGAAAGCCAGCCTGTTTGCAAATTAGCAGCCCTAACTTTCAATGCTCAGAAGGCCACTGTATAAATGATGCAAGATGCATCCTGTGACTTTCATAAAGTACAGCTTGAGGTTAGTATAGTAACCAACTGCGTTATCAAGAAATATCTTCATTGTTTCTGTCTGTATTTGAAGCCAACTAAAATTACCAAAACTATATACTTCCCATTTATCACCCAATTCTATAAGAGAAAAGATAATATGTTTCTCAGCTAGGGATAACATTTCCCGCTTGCCTCAGGTATGGGTACTCTAGGAGCTACTGCTATTTAGAGTAATAAGAAGAGGGCTATTAGGAGTTATCGTAACAAAGGGAACATTTCTTCACATCTCAAAATGTAAGGTTCAGTGATTAAGAGCACTGCCTGTTCTTCCAAAGATCCTGAGTTCAACTCCCAGCAACCACAGGGTGGTTCACAACCATCTGTAATTAGATCTGGTGCCCTCTTAAGGAAGAGACCTGGTCAGTCATCTTCATTAGCTTAGACCATGAAACCCAATATGGACAAGTTCAACAGAACCACCATATACAGGCTGCCCATGCCTGCTTCAGCATTGCCAGGGCATAAATTTCAAATTTCATTCATTTCAAAATGTAATGGGCTCTGTATTAAGAGTCTTTCAATGTTTAGAATCTCATTTAAGCCTTAAAACATTTCTATAAGGGTCAGAACTATGTATTCGCATTTTACAGAGAAATAGATAGAGGCATATGTGTGTAATCCCTTTCCAAGGCTGGTCAGGGATTCAAATATGTTTCCTTTGGGTTCTAGAAGCCAAACCTCAGTAGCTATGCTCTAGAGTGCTTCAATAGGACTGCCAGCCTTAGCCTTGAAATAATACTTGGGTGGGTCCCTGAGTTCTAGGCCAGCCTGATCTACATAGCAAGTTCCAGGATAGCCAGGACTATAGACAGAAACCATGTCTCAAAAAACCAAAATATGAAAACAGGAAGAAAGATAAAAACATACCCTAGACATTCATAAACAGTATGTACATGTTTAGACTGTATAATATTTTCAACTCCAAGGACTTTTCCACTTCTTCATTATAGCAAATATATAATCTGTGAATTAAAACATAATTACCCATATCACTCTCAGTAAGTTTCAAAATACTCAAACTTATATCAATTCAGCCTCCATCCCATGATCAAAAGAGAGATGGCTTATGCATTTTTAGTCTTCCAATTAAGGACAAGTGTGCTTTGTAAAGTGAAGGTTATTTTGACTTTGATAAGTATATTGCTTACTGTCTGACCATAAAGGACCAGAGCTGGGGATGAATTATAGAATATTTTGTCCTTCACTTCAGGCATGATGACTGGACCTCCCTGGTTGTAAATTCCCCAATATTTGATGGCTCCAGTGTCAGAAGAGAAATGATGCATAATAAACACAACAATGCATTATCCGCAGTTTCTTGATTTGGTGCCCAGTCAGGGAAGGAAACAGTCTACTTGTAAATGGATTTTCCAAAATAATACACAGGCAGTGTCTATTGGAAAGATCTGAAGAGGAAAATTGAAGCTTGCTTTTCATGCTACAGTCTCCAAATTATCTTTTGAAACTGACAATCGTGAATGACGTGGACCCGTGTTCCACCATCACAGGGTCGGTATCAGAAAGAACAGAGTATTCAGGCTTTCATCTGGCTGGGAAAAAGGAAACAGAGTTTATTTTGAACAGGAAAATGGAAAAAAAAGATAATTGATGAAAGCCAAAGAAACAAGCTGCCCAAATCCTTTGACAAAGAAGAAACAAAGGGAATGGGTTTGTGGAATAATACACAGACCTAAAAATAATGTTTCAATAATTCTCTAATTGTTCCATTTTATCCAGAACAATGTTTTTGCAAAATCCAAAAGCTCACTTTAGAAGGAAAAATAAAAACTATTTTAAGGCCTACCTGTGAGGAAATGGTATTTTTCAGGTACGAAGGAAGTTGTAAGGGAAACAATGAGAATGTACAACATAGGAGTGCACACACAGCTCTGCCCATGGCAGCTGCCTCCCTGTCTGCATCCAAACCAGAGACATGATTTGTTGCCAGGGTCCTGAGTTTGTTACGGAGTTCAGGAGTGGCATTTCATAGTGTAAGAGCTTAAAACAGTGAAGTGATTTCCGCAAGGTCATGCTTAAGTTGTAGTCTTTATATTGTCTAGATAACAAATGGCAAAAGGATGAAAGAAAAAGAGGCCATATTGTACTCCCCCCCCCCTTGGAAAATGATGACTGTGCCTTATACCCTATTGGTAGAGCAGTTCCCTAGGACACCCAAGGTTCTGGGTTTGATACCTGAGGTTACAAAATAAATGAATTACTCAACGACTTCCTGTAAGAAAATGGTCATGACTGTGGCTACGGAATCCATGCATTCACTAAAGCATACTCTCAGAAACCCAAGAAGCACATGTGGATAAAGTTTCCAAAGGCAAGAACAGAAATTTTTTAAATAAGGTATTTTTCCAGTTAGAGTTGCTTTACTCAAAGTCAGGCTACCCACAAAGCTGCACTTCCCATAAATGTTAGTGAAAAACTACATTCTGTTGTAAAGTCACTATAACTATACTCAGTAACCTAACACACACATAAACACACACACACACACACACAAGACATGAAAGTAGAAGGACTAGTTTAAAGGAGGGAAGCAGGTAGGTGAGGGCAATGGGGCAGGGCAACTATGAACAAAATACAATATTTGTATGTGTGACACTGTCAAAGAATAAGTAATAAAACAAGACTGTGAAAACCAAAGCCA
This sequence comes from Ondatra zibethicus, assembly GCA_004026605.1. NCBI lineage: Eukaryota > Metazoa > Chordata > Mammalia > Rodentia > Cricetidae > Ondatra > Ondatra zibethicus. The sequence goes on along the minus strand of PVIU01001571.1, from coordinate 127,099 downwards.
AACATTTGAGCGAGATCTTCATTAATTTGAATGTCTTATTAATTAAGTACAAAAGCATTCCCACACCCACCAATTAAGCTCTCACTGGCAAACTAATATTGCAGTATTTGTATCAGAAAAATACCAGTATTTTCCAGCTTCTCTGTTTTCAACCACTTATCCCAGAAGTTTAAAATGGGGATTAGGGGGCAGTCATGAAAATCTATGAGCAGTAATTCTCATGGTCCCAGAATCTGAGTCACATCTTGAAAGCTCCAGGTGACATTTACTCAACTCCGAGCTCTGCTCTAGCAGTATGGCTATCCAACACCATGCTCATTTTGGTAGTTCCCTTAGAAGATGGGTAGACTCTAAGTAGGCCAAAGCTGAAACATTTGCCTTCAATCTTGGATGGAAATCATTAAGATGGATTTGTAGAGTGGTGGAAAAAAACAACAAAGGAAAAGACAAAAGACTCTTCTGGTCCAGTTTTCTCTTTACCTGCTAGGCCCCTACTACCATAACTTAGCCATAAAACAATAAGAATTCAGGAGGACAGTTTTCTTCAAAGCCAAGATCATCACAATCTGATATCAGGAAACACTCCATAATTACTTAGCACTTTGAGTTAATCCCAAATGTTATTTTTGTAAGTGGCGTATCCATTTATATCTTCCCAAACTGAAGTATGGAGTCAGAGTCAATATCCCAACTGCCCTTCAACTCCACCTCCCATTTATCTTCTACAGAATCTGGCCTTCACCAGGACTCTTGCCTAGGAGTGTAGCGCCTGTGACAATGTAGTCATTCCCCTTCTATTCTGCTTGTTCTTATTTCATGTTGATAATTGTAGGCGGAGGCTGCTTGTTCATTTCCCAGCTGCCTAGACCTGAAATAATCACATAGAAACTATATTATTTGCGAATACTGTTTGGACAATAGCTTAAGTGGATTTCTAGCTAGCTCTTACATCTTAAATTAACCCATTTCTATTACTTTATATTTTACGACAAGGCTCGTGGTTTACTGGTTCCAGTGCGCAGGCATCTTTCTCTTCTGGCAGGTACATGGAATCTCCCTGATTTCACTTTCTTTCCTCTTCTGTTTGTTTGGAATTCATGTGTTGCTCTATGTTGTTGGGAGGAGGCTGCTTGTTTGTTCCCAGCTACTCAAAACCAAAATAATCATACAGAAACTGTATTAATTACAACACTGCTTGGCCTATTAGCTTATGCATATTTCTAGTTCACTCTTATCTCTTAAATTAACCCGTTTCTATTATTTTATATTTTACCACAAGGCTTGTGTCTTTCCCTTCTGGTGGCTCCATGGTGTCTCCTGACTCTGCCTTCTTTCTCCCAGCATTCAGTTTAGTTTTCCCCACCTACCTCTAGTCTACTCTATCACAGGCAAAGGGGGTTTCTTTATTCATTAACCAATAAAAGTCACATATATACAAAAGTACCTCCAATATCAGCTCTATTATGCTAAGTCACTGGTCAAAACAGCTTTATTCATTAAACAATAAAAACAACACATATAAAGAAGGATTTCCCACACCATTTCGCCTTTTCTGTTCAAATAAAAAGAAAGGTTTTAATTTTAGCATAGTAAAATTACATTTAACAAAACAGGTATCAACCAAGAATTATAGTCACAATATTTATAACTACTTTTTAATCATAACTAAGGAAAACTATAATTATAACTATTTATAATACTATATTATATTTATATATAGTATATATACTAACTATATTATAAATATAACTATTCTTCAACTCCATCAAACACTCCAGAAGGCTATAATATTATCTAAGTAACAGGAAGTATATGGTAAGCAACTTGCAAAACTCTAGAATTGACAGAGACATCTCACTGCCTGTACAGTCACTCAAAGTTCTTTTGTAACACTAAGGCATCCCTTCAGCCTACAGGCCCATAGTACCTGGCAGACTTTTCCATAAAGCAGGAAATTTCAAAGACAGTTCTGCCTTTATGGGCAGTTTGTCAGTCATATTCTTCTGTGTCCTGCAGAATGTCTGGAAGACTCTTTCATGAAGCAGGAACCCTGAAGGATTGTCTCACCTTCTTTAGGCAACTTCAGAAATCAATTTTCTGTGGGGCCTGCATGTTCAGTTCACACACCATAACATCAAACAGTCCAGGCAAGAGCAGTTTCTTGCCCAAATGGCTAGCAAACTCCATAAAGAGCCTCTTTAATTCCCATCTTCCTCTTCAAGTAATTGGTGCTGCCAGAAGCACATGTGTATCATTGTCATTTAAAATCATTAAAACAATTTAAATGCCATATTCTGTTACTCTTTGAAAGGTTTGAAGAATACCTATCAAACTGAAATATGTCTCTGTACATCTAAAAAACCTAACTAAAATGAGTACAAGTTTGACTATTATAAGTGACTATCTAATAATCTGTATTTTTTTATTATACATTACATTTTTTCTTTTTTTATTAGTTTTTTTTAAAAAAAATACCGATCCAAATTCCCACTCCCTCTCCTCATCCCATTCCCTCCACACATCCTCCCACTCTGCCCACTCTAATCCCAAGAGAGGGTAAGGTACTTTGCTTTGTGGAAGGTCCAAGGCCCTCCCTGCTACATCTAGGCTGAGCAAGGTATACATCCAAAGAGAATAGGATCCCAAAAAGCCAGAACATGCAGTAGAAATAGATCCCAGTGCCACTGCCAGTGGCCCTTCAGTCTGCCCCAGCCATACGACTGTCAGCCACATTCAGTGGGACTAGTTTGGTCCTATGCTTGTTCCTTCCCAGTCCAGCTGGAGTTGGTGAGCTCGCATTAGCTCACATAAACTGTTTCAGTGGATGAACCCTTCATGGTGTTGACCTCTTTGCTCATATTCTCATTCCTTCCACTCTTCAACTGGACCTTGGGAGCTCAGTCCAGTGCTCTGATGTAGGTCTCTACCTCTGTTTCCATCTATTGTAGGATGAAGTTTCTATAGTGATATTTAAGATAATCATCAGTATGACTACAGGGCAAGGCCAGTTCAGGCCCCCTCTCTTCTATTGTCGTAGCTGGGGTCATCCTTGTGGATTCCTGGAAACTTTTCTAGAACCAAGTTTCTTGCTAACCCCATAATGGCTCTCTCAATCAAGAGATCTCTTTCCTTGCCTTCATATCTATTCTTCCTCATCTAGACTATCCCATTCTCTCAAGTTATCCTCAACCCTCCTGTTCTCCCTTTCTTTTCCCCTTTTCCCCTACCTTCTACCTTCACCCCCATGCTCCCAATTTTGTCATGAGATCTTGTCAGTTTCCAATTTCCAGGTGGATCTATATATGTTTTTCTCTGGGTTCACCTTATTACTTAGCTTCTCTAGGATCATGAACTATAGTGGCACAATTGGTTAGCATGCAGTACTTATACATTACATTTTTAAATGAGCTGCACAAACCCAATACCTTAATGAAGAGCAGAAATATACATATAACAAAATTTACATTAAATTTGTATCAATAGATCAAAATCTATATCAATGCAAAGTATACATCTCTATAGCAAATAGTAACAAATATTTACTTAGTAAACAAATATTTATAAACAGTATTTAGGAATTTTGGCATAGTCCTCTCCAAACTGCTACATGCTTTTTGTTAGATGAAGTAATTTTGAAGTTTGTGGAGCCCTTTCAGGAGGTCTTGGTCCATCTAACCACATTAGTTGTGAAGGAATCCACAGGTTCTCATCCTCTGTGGAAACAAAAGCAGAACCTCTTTTCCAAAGCAACATATCCTTAGACCCAAATTTTAAAGTATATATGTTGGTTTAGCTTAGCAGTCCATACAATGACATGTCTCTCTGTACTTAGTTCCTTCACAGTCAAAAATTCAAAGAAAACACAATAATATACATAACCCAGACTCTCTGTGTATACTCCATCTTTACATGGCTTATTTTCTTTACTTCTTTAATCTATGACTGTCTGTATTCTATTTCTTTAAAGACTTTATTTTTTTCTATGTTCTTTTTTCTCTATCTCTCAAGCCCATTTACATTTATCCAGCATTGTGACCCTTTTAGAGGTCTTTTCCATCTGAATTTGTCTTTATTGCATATCTGTAATCCTTTTCTGACCAGGACTGCTTCTTAAATGCTAAGCAGCATGGCTAGGACTAACTCTTTGCCTTTTGGCTCTGCCCAGTATGGTAGAGGTCTGTTCATCACCTTTTCAAAACATGCTCACAGCCCCATTTTTAGGCACACAGCAGATCTATGTTACCACTAAGCAAGTTGTAACACTCTGCTTACAAATCCCATTAAAGTGCTTGGCCTCCTGAAAGAGATAGAGCCATTTGTGCTGGTGAACCAGGAAGCTGGTTACTAAAGAAGCCATGCAGCCTTCCTTGCCAAGGAAGACCTCTCTTAAAGGAGCCACAGTTCTTCTGTTCGCCTTCTGCAAACTGAGCCCATGGGGGGGGGGTGACTACCAAGAAGCTCCACTAAACTCTGTTTTTTGTGTGTCTCTAAGAATTTTTTTCTAAGATCTCTCAGGTTTTATGTGGATGTAGTCAGCATGTTGGCATGCCATTCTGTAGACAGAGCCTGCTTGTTCACTTCCCAGTCACCCAGACATGAAATAATCACACAGAAATTATACTAATTACAATACTGTTTAGACAATACCTTAAGCAGATTTCTAGCTAGCTCTTACATCTTAAATTAATCCATTTCTATGACTTTATATTTTAGCATGGGGCTCGTGGTGTATGGGTACTTCTTTCTCCTCTGGTGGCTACATGGCATCTCTCTGACTCCACCTTCTTCCCTCCTCTGTCTTCTTGGAATTCCCATCTTGCTCTATTCTGCTAAGCCACTGGCTGAAACAGCATTATTCATTAACTAAAAAAAAAAGCAACACATATACAGAAGGACTTCCCATACCAGATTATAAAATAATATGGATACATGAAATGAACAGTGAAATTCACAGAAGAGCATACATACATATGGACCTAGGAGGACACAGTCCAGTTCAACCTGTATAGATGTTCCTGGGCGTTGGTGGAGTACCATACATAGAAACTTCAGATCTTTGTTAGCTAGAGCACATCTATCTCCCCATATAGCAGGTATTCTGGGTTTCTTAGTAACAACTACAGGTAGAACCAGTACCCTGATTCTTACCCACCTGACTGCTACAAAGAGATAGCTGTTCTACTGGTACTCTTCTAGTTCAAGATCATGTAATCTTACATATATATTGGACATCCTCTAGTTTTTATCTTACAGGACTCCAAAGTGACATTTGCTGCTCCCAAGCCTGTGGCACTTTAGAGGTATGCTAAGTTCTTTAGGACTCAGGTCATCGTTGAAAGAACATAGTTCACTGGAGGAGTGCCCTTGAAGGAGATACTAGAACACTAAAAGTCTTGTGACTTCCTGACCATCAAGAGAACAGCCTACCACAAGCTTCTCCCATGATGTACCATGTCAAAACAGGCCCATAGCAACAAAGCTAAGCAACTATGGACTGAAATCATGAGCCTATGAGTGGATCATCTCCCAGTATTTGTTACAGTGGTAGAAAGCTAGCATGGTGGCCTAATTACATATACATTAAGTACTGCTTGAACCCCAAGAACACCCAAGACTGAAAGAGGCCCAACCTTGCCCTTACAGATCTTATATAGTCTAGAGAGATGAATTGTAACAAGTGCCTGTAGCTGTAGAAATTAAATACTCATAAGCTAGTATCATCAAAATCAATGTGCAGAAAGCAGTTATAAAATGGAGGATTTTTCTTTGGGGTACATCCCAAATAAATGCCATCACTACAGTGGAAGCAACAGTCCAATTCTTATTTCTGTTGTCCAACATTTTAATATCCACCCCTCCCACCCTTGCCCACCTTGTAACTTCATCCTGGGCCATTGTATATAACAAGGAGAAAGTGCAAGTGCAGAAGGAAACAGCATTTCCTTCCTAAAATTGTTAATAATTCTGCATTTGTGATTTGTAATAAAGAACCCATGTCCAAGTTGATTCTACTATTTTAAAAATTTCCTGAAGGCTATGTACTCTCCTATTGTCTACACCCAGGAAGAGCTGCCTCCTACCCCTACCACCCCCACCACCACAGCTTTTACATGGCATTGAGATTGAAGGGCACAGTCTGTCCAATCAGTCAGTGGTGGTCAGTTTCCTCTTTGCAGAAGATGCTATCAGTGTCAAGTCTAATGAGTAAAATTGAGGATGCAACCTGGTAATATGGTTATTGGGGGTAAACACTGCTCTACACCAAGACTGTGGCTTTCATATTCTGCCCTAACAGGAGTACCACAAGAAGAACCATTGCAGTGTTGTCAGCAAAAGCAGAATAGGGGAATATGTGCAGAGTTTCCTGCTGGATACTATGGGCCTGTAGGCTAAAGATGGATGCCCCAATGGTACAGAGGAACTCTGGGTGACTGTCCAGGCAGCAAGATGTCTCTGTCATTTCTAGAGTTTGGAAGGTGCTTATTTTTTGTTTACTTAGGTAACATCTTATCCTTCTGGAGTCTTTGATGGAGTTAAAAAATGGATAGTTATAGTGATAGTTTTCCATTGTTACGATAAAAGATAAAATAGATCTAAATATGGTAACTGTAATTCTTGCTTAATAACTATTTTGTTATATGTAATTTTACTATGTTAAAATAAAAACCTTTCTTTTTTGTTTAAATAGAAAAAGGGGAAATGGTGTAGGAGGGTCCTTCTGTATTTGGGTTGCTTTTATTGGTTAATAAAGAAACTGCCTTGGCCTTTTTGATAGGGCAGGACTTAGATAGACAGGGAAAGAGAACAGGATACTGGGAACAGAGTGAGAGTGAGCTGCCCCGCCATGAAGCTCCCAGGTCACACACGCTGAATCTTTCCCGGTAAGCCACGACTCATGGTGACACACAGATTATTAGAAATGGGTTAAACAAATATGTGAGAGTTAGCCAATAAGAGACTAGAGCTAATGGGCCAGGCAGTATTTCAATGAATACAGTTTCTGTGTAATTATTTCGGGTATGCACCAGGAACCAGGCGGGACAGAACAAGGGGCCCTACGCTGAAAACCAGGTGCTGGGAAGGCAGCCCAAGCCCCTCATTGCTACATAAACACTGCTCTGCACCAAGACTGTGGCTTTCATATTCTGTTCTAACAGGAGTACCACAAGAAGAACCATTGCAGTGTTGTCAGCAAAAGCAGAATAGGGGAATATGTGCAGAGTTTCCTGTGTTGGTCTATGCAGGCCCAAAGCAAAGCTCTTCAAATTCCCTGTAGTGAAATTCAACAGAAGCCACTTCCCATCCAGTCTCTATTTTTAAACATGGATTAACAGTCGGGTCCTGGTACTTATATCTCTTAAGTCTGGGCTAACACAACCCTTACCTCACCATTGGATTCCATGGCCACGGTGGGAGTGAGTGCAAGGTCTTTTAAAACTTCTTTCTAAAACTGACAGCCACTTCTGGTTAGATTTCATTGACCAAAATGAATCAAAGAGTATATCTAATTTCCATGGGATGGAGAAGTATGACCCTGTCATGTTCCTGGAACGAGAAAGGCAATATATTGCCTACCAGCTTATAACTTCTATCCACATATCTCCTGTGTGATCACACACAGAGGAAGGACCACTTGAACTTGTAAATTGGGAAAACTGGCTTTTCAAAATCCATCATCACTGTAGGACCATATCCCATGAGTTAGGCCTCTTTATATTATAGTTACTACACCATTGAATAAGTCATCTTTGTAAGCACTTGTTAGGTATGGGCAGTCCTGTGAGAGACATGTGCATGGTTGCCAGGGAATACAGCTCAGCCTGGAGAAAGAGAAGAAAGCTGACACTGCAGGTATAAATGCAGGAGCCAGGCACTGCACTAGACACGGTGTGTGCAATATCTCTTTAGTCACCCTAACAGTGCCTCAAGAAAAGTGCCACTGTGTAGACTCCTATCTGTCTGATTTCAGACTACATATGTGAGCCAGGGTCATCGTATATACGTAATCATACTACCCTGCTTTAGTAATAACAACCATATTTTTACCATTCTTATAGCCCTTCCAATCGATTGGTTTTTAAATGAGAATGTGCTCCGCTGCTAGGGATAGACAAGCATGTGGCGTGTAGACACTAGAAAATACAGGTTGTTAGACACGTTTTGAAAATCGGGCTGGCCTCTAAAGCCGTATCCCTTTCCTTTGTTCTACCCAACACATGAAAGGAGATTGACAAGGGGAGAAAAATGTTTCCTCAGTGATTCCGAGGAAAGGCACAGCTGTCAGCCTTTTCTCTTATCAGGAGGGTTCTCTAAGCGAGAAAATAGAGAGCAACTTCCACGCTGCAGACTTGAATGTGAAGATAATGGTCAGCAGGGCTCAGTGAGCTGCCCGTGTTCCTGTTCCAACAAGCTCTTGACAAGAGTACACCTGCCAGGGAAAGAGAAAGCTCCTCATTCTGCCAGAAGACAACACACAGCTGCACAGACCCTTACTCCACTAAACCCAGGGACAAATGCACAAGCTGTCCTAAATGTGCCACTCTACAGGGGATTCTACGTCCTTTCCATATTTTAATTTTTCACTCAGTGTCTTCTATTTGATATGCCACAAATCAGTCTCTCAATAGCATCTCCCCCCACCCTGTGAACACACACCACACATCTTTCCATCTTTAGAAAAAAAAAAGGCCTTGTTTGTTCTCCATTTCTTCACAGCCACTACCTGGACTCTGCAGATCACAACACGACACTGTTCTCTGCAGTTTCTCTCCTTTGCTAAGGTATTGCCTCTATCACTGCTCCATCCCAGAATCCCTCCTAAGCCTCGTTTAAAGAGCATGAGCTATGCCTTTAATCGGGCATTTCGTTAGAGAAGAATGAGGAAGAAACAGAAACAAAATGGTCCGTAGTCATTTGTTTCGGGGACATCATTGCAGTCATCAACATCTGAACCCTACTGAAGTACAGTTTCAATTTCCCTTTTCAACCATGGAGAAAGCAGTGTTGACAACACATATTTCTCTCTGTCAAAACATTTCACTTACTCGGCAATCTGTGGACAGTTTGAGAGCCATATCACCAACTAGCAGCAGCGGAGCGTCCTTCCCATTATTTTAAAATCAAAATGGCACGTGCCTCGTGAGAGGAGCAGGATATGGGCCAAGGTCCAAATTGAAAAGAAAAACGCTAACAGAGCCAGCAAGCAAAGAGGGCACTGTAAATAACCCGCCTCGTTATTGAGCTACAGAGAAAGATGGGCTCAGCAGCGTTCCATTCCGGCTTGAGGGCGCAGTCCCATTGCCCTTGAATTTCAGTCTCCTTGGAGGTCACTGAGGGAATTCTGTCAGCTCTCTGCTCAGTGACAGTGACAAGATCTGACTCACATTTGCAAAGCATTTCAGGCGTTTGTGTCTAATTATTGCTGCTGGAAGATAGGCAAGGCAACAGGGCCACCTATTTAAAAAATAAGTCCAAATACCAGTGAATGATTAGCTTGGTATATGTGTCTTACATAGAACAGTAAAAGAACAGGGGTCCTAAACAGGACACACACTGACAAAACTGCTGTAGTTCATAGACAAAGATATTAACTATGACGCAATCATCCCCAATGGCTCATTTTCATTGAGAAATATTTAGAAGAAACAATGCTCAGGGAAATGAAAACATGCTTCTCAGATAAAGGCTTCAATCTGCACAGGAGACTGCCAAGAGTAAAGGAGAACACTGGCTGAACACAGGTCAGGATGGAAAGCTGGGGAAGCCAGGCTCTCTGGACCACCCTGAGGTTCAAATTCATGAACATGATTGCTATAGTTTGAGGGAGAAACACACCTGCAAAACAGCAAATTCAGGTCAATAAAGAGCACCGCAAGTGGCCATGCTCACCATCGGGTAAGCCATGCATCTCCCCAGGGTCACAGGGCGAAGGCAGTTCAGCAAGCTCTACTGATGGGCTCAGCAAAGGGAAAGCCTCCCATGAGTCACCTCCAGCTACCTGTCAATATATCTTGCTGAGGTTTTGCAAAATGTTCTGTCATCCATTTAGGAAAGGTCATCTAGAATGCATGTTGACTTTTAGTAGCAAGTGGCTCTATTAGAATCCCCGGCATCAGGCTGGCTGGGTTTCCCAAGAAGTGTGAGGTTTATCTTTGCTACAAAATTCACTGGTTTGTCAAGTTGGTACCAGCTGTTATCTCTTTAATGGAGATGACTGCATAATTTCATAATATCTTACTCTACAATTACCCTGCGGCTACAGTCTGTCTGGAGCGCTGAGATGTGCCCCTTGCTTCTGTCTCTTATCTAGAAGAGTTCATTCATTTCTCCCATCACACAATTGAGCTGCACAGTGGTTACCACAGCCCTTGCCTTCAACTTGCTTTGTCAGTCACCAACAGTTACAGGTCAGGGAGATTAACTCTGAGCTTTTCCTTTCCATTCTCTCATAAAAAGAAACACGAGGTAATGACTAACTGGTAGGTAGCTACTCACAGTCCATTCCTGTAGCATTGAATGGTTAATACCTACTTAGAAAGAATGATAAAAAGAAAGATGGTAATTCCACATAAAATAGTAAACATAAAATAATGTGCAAAGGATATCTTTCTCTACTCTCACTGCAGTCCTAATAAATATTTTAAATGTTTTCTAATAATTTTATTTTATGTGCATGGGTGTCAGATGCCTTGGAACTGGAGTTACAGACAGTTGTGAGCTGTCATGTGAGTGCTAAGAATTGAACTAGGGTTCTTGGAAGAGCAGTCAGCGATCCTAACCACTGAGCCATCTCTCCAGGCCCCAATATTTGAAATTTTAATTGGAGGGTTTTAAGGTCTCAGTAAGTAGCCCAGAAGGGCCTCAGACTATTTTTAAATTAATTTTGGTTTATACTTTTTTCTTTTCATTTATTCTTCTCTCCTATAATACATCCTGATCGCAGCCTACCTTCCCTTCACTCCTTTAGACTGTTCCCACCTCTCCTCTCCTCCACAACCACATCTCCTCCATTTCCTTAAGAAAAGAGCAGTCCTCCCAGGGATATCAACTGAACATAGCATAACAAGATGCAATAAGACCAGGCTCAAATCTTCATATCAAGACTGGACAAGGCAACCTAGTGGGAGGAAAAGGGTTCCAAGAGCAGGCAAAAGAGTCAGACACCCCACAGTCCCACTGTTAGGAGTCCCACAAGAACACCAATCTACACAACCATAACATATATGCAGATGACCTAGTGTGGATTCATGCAAGCTCCATACTTGCCTCTTCAGTCTCTGTGAGTCCCTGTGAGCCCTGCTTAGTTGATTCTCTGTGGACAGTATTCTTCTTGTATCCTTGACCCCTCTGGCTCCCACAATCCTTCCTCCCATTTTTATAAGGAGTTCTCCAAGCTCTGCCTAATGTTTGGCTGCGGGTCTTTACATCTGCTCCCATCTTCTGCCTGAGGAAGCATCTGTTGGCTATTGGGCTTTCAGAATATCATTAGGAATTATTTCATTGACATTTCTTCTTTTTCTTCTTCTTTTTTTTTTGCCAGTTGTGTTTGGTTCTATCCTAGGTCTCTGGACCATCCAGTTTCCAATTCCTGGCCATCCATGGCCCCAAACATTCAGTCTTACCTTGCTCCATCTCCAAAATGCTAGGGTAACAGGTACACACCTACTTTCCTGGTGTCTTAACGTTTAATTCTTAGTGTGTGTTCCTAGTGAGCAACCCACCTTTAATACAACCTAAGCTATTCATTCACAGTCACTGTATCTTGGGTTAGGTTTGAGATCCAAGTTCACAGCCACAGTCTTTCCTGGTTTGTTTCCCAGAGTTTTAGGAGCAAGATCAAGTCAACCTGACCATCAAGAGGGTAAAGTTTTACTCCAGAGAGAATCCCATCTACATTACAGTGAGGTGCCCAAAAAAGGCAAATGTGACTCACAGAGGAGTCAAAGAGGAGGTTCTGCTGTGGTGGGATTCAAACCATAGAACTGCCCCCAGAAGTCTAGGTCACTCTTCTTTCCCTGTGCCCTGAACCCTTCCTTGAGAGCACAGCACCCTGCCTTGGTATTACGGCTCACTTTACTCTGAGTCTACTTAAAATATTCAAATAAATCCATGGTGCAAAGTTTTGTAAATGACCAAGACTTAGAGGGAAGTCTTTGCAAAAGACCAAGACTTAGAGGGAAAGGGAAAGGGGAGAGGAGAGGAAAGAGAGAGGTTGTAGCTTTGAAAATGTGGAAGATTCCTTATAAAGATTCAAATCTCTTGAAGACCTCTGTATGTGCCAGCAAAAGTCCTGAAAGTTGGTCAAATTTTTTTCTTGTTGTTTGCAGAAGAAAAAGCAATACAGATAGAGAGGCTTGCTGATCACTGGCTGGTGGCTATTGGCTGTTTTAAACTTTGGTTCAACATGACTCTCTCTTTTCCCTTTCAATCCATCTGGATGGTGTTTAATGGTCTAAGCTGCACATTTCACCTCCCTGAGTGTCTTACAGTCAGCTTTCTATTATTGGGATGCAGTTGGCATTTCCTGACCATGATCACCAAGGTGATGGTGTTTGACTGCTTTCCTCAGTCATGGTGAGGACGGATGCACAGCTGATCAGAGTGCCTTGTGCCTAGAGAACCATATACCAAGGTCTCAGAGGACAGAGAAGTCAGCAGAGGAATATCTGAACCACGTCCCAAGAGGGATTTAGGTCTGCTTTATCTGCTCACTCTAAGAGTTACTTAGGGACTGTCACATGAACTGAGAGAGGACCTAAATCAAGCTCTGTGCATACCAAAGTCACATGGCACACCTTAGCCACTGTCAAAGATAACAGTACCCCTCCCCTCACAATTTCTGAACCCGAACTCTACAAGGCTATAAAATATCCACAGAATCGCATCTGGGTTTCTTTTCCTGTTGCTATGGCAAAATAATCCAGGAAAGGTAAATTAAGGGAGGAAGGGTTATTTCCATTCATAGTTCCAAGGTCCAGGCCATCGCTGGGGGATGTCATGGCAACAGAAGCTTGAGAGAGCAGGTCAACTTGCATCCACGATTAAGAAGCAGAGAATGATGACCGCATGTGCTGCTCAGCTCCCTTTCCCTATTTCAGGTCAGGATCCCAGCCAGGAAAATGGTGCCACATGCGTTGTGCATGTCCTGATTGTTAATACAATCGAGATTATACCCCAGAGACCTACCCAGAGATCCATCTCTCTGGTGGTTTTAGATTCTGTCAAGTTGATACTTAAAACTATCAGAAGCAGCTAAATAATGGAAGCCACCAGCAAACTATAACCAAGAGAACATTAGAGGAGAGGAAGAAGTGGCGGTCTGTAGGTTCACAAGTGAGGAAATCACATCAGAGATGCAGGGACCTATAAACAAGATATGTGGATAAAGGACAATGGGCCTATGCTTCTGTTCTACCCAAGCATTGCTCTATGACTGTCTAGGCCTTATTGGAGAACTATCGAGATGACTGTTTCTTCTTCCTGTTCCTTCTATCCTATGCCAGGAATGACCCCTGTGAACCCTTTGGAAATACCTTTAAAAACTTGATCCAGGTACTGGAGAAATGACTCAGAGGTTAAGAGCCCTGGCTGATCTTCCAGAGGCCCTCAGTTCAATTCCCAGCAACCACATGGAGGCGCACAACCATTTATAACGAAATCTTGGCCTTTTTCTAGCATGGAGGTATGTAGTAATGAGGTGCGGGCTGTGTTCCCAGTGCCCGGATAGCTTATGTTTGAAATAATTACACAGAAACTGTATTTATTTAAACACTCTCTGGTCCATAAGCTTTAGGGTTTTTTTTGTTTGTTTGTTTTTTTGTTTTTTTGGCTAACTCTCACATCTTAAACTAACCCATATCTAGTAATCTGTGTATCACCACGGGGTCATGGCTTACCGGGAAGATTTTAAACTACGTCCATCTTAGGCTGAAGAAACATGGTGTCTGTCATACTTTCTTTTTTTTTTTAGCATTTTGTTTTGTCTACTCCGTCCTCCTAAGGGCTGTCCTATTAAAAGGCCAAGGTAGTTTCTTTATTTAACCAATGAAAGCAATACACAAACAGAAGGACCTCCTACACCATTTTTCCTTTTTTTGTTTACACAAAAAAGAAAGGCTTTTACTTTAACATAGTAAAATTACATATAACAAAACAGTTATCAAGTTAAGAATTACAGTTACAATATTTATATCTATTTTATCTTTTATCATAACAAAGAAAAACTATAACTATGACTATCCATTTTTTTAACTCCATTAAAGACTCCAGAAAGATATAATATTACCTAAGTAAACAGGAAGTGCATTGTAAGCAACTTCCAAAACTCTAGAAATGACAGAGACATCTCACTGCTTGGACAGTCACCCAAAATTATTTTGTACCATTGGGGCATCCATCTTTAGTCTATAGGCCCATAGTATTTAGTAAACTTTTTTATGAAGTAGGAAATTTTAAAGACAGTTTAGGGTTTTTTGTTTGTTTTTTTTTTTTTTTTTTTTTTTGTATCCTGTAGAATGTCTCGCAGACTCTTTCATGAAACAGGAACCCTGAAGGATCATCTCACCTTTAGGCAAGTTTAGCAGTCCTTTCTTTGTGGGTTTTTTGTGTCCAGTTTATGCCACAGTCCAGGCAAGAGCAGTTTCTTGCCCAAATGGCTAACCAACTCCATAAGGAGCCTCTTTGATGTCCATCTTTCTCTTGAAGTATCTTGGAGCTGCCAGGAGCAGATGTGTCTCATTTCATGAAAAGTCCTAAGTTATGAAAACATTAAATGACATATTCTGTCATCTTGGAAAGATATGAAGAATGCCTATCTAACTGAAATGTATCTCTATATATCTAGAAAATCTAACTAACATGACTACAATTTTGACTATTATTGATGATTATCCATTAACAACCTATATTTCCTAATTATACATTACATTTTTAAATGAACTACACAATCACAATACCTTAATCAAGATCAGAAATACATATAATGAGATTGACCTTAAATTTATATCAACAAACCAAGGTTCATACCAATGCAAATTATATATATATCAGAGGTATAAATACAGGCAAAACACTATACAAAATACAAATAAATAAATAAATATGAACGAGTGTATGAATCTTTTATAAAAAGATTCAGATTTCTTTGAATGTCCAAGAAGTAAAATATAATCTCAGTCTAAAAAATGTTTTATTATTGAAGAGGGAATATAAATGAACTCAAAGTCAAATCCGTAGAATATGGCAGATCAAACTTAAGAATACTTAGAAGAAAACAAATATATGGTCCTCAAGCCTGATTTAGTTATGGGACAAAATAGTAAATATGTGGACTTCAGGTGTGTGGTCTCTGCAAGCGCTGCTCAAGTCAACTGCAGCATGAAAGCAGTGGCAGATGGTGCACGGGGCATGAGGAAGCCCTGCAAATGACGATAAATGACATCTATTGACGCTGAAATCTCGATTTTACGTAAATTTCATCTGTCACAGAATATTGTTAATATTTTTCTTTTGGGGGAATTTAGTTTATTTTGATAGTTATTAGCTATAGGGCTACATCAAAAAAAATATGAGTCCAGATTTGATTTGCAAACCGTGTTTTGCTGGCAAGGGTACCGAAGAAATGAACATGCCAGTGACCGCAGTGCGCATGTGCATAATGAGAAGCAAATGTGCTAAATCGTCTCTGACGGCAACTCCTACGAAATGCTTTGCAGGGGTGGCCTCACCACACAAAGATGATGGCTTTCCAGGGTGCTTATATGGAAGTGCAGAAATTATTACAATGCATAAGCTCCTTGGGGGCAAACACTGCGTCGTATGCATTTTAGTTTCCCTAACTTGCCTTACAGACCGTCTACGTTCAATTTATTTTTTTCTCAATTGAACGTGCTATAATTAGTTTGTTACAAGCCATCTCATTACGTGAGAGTCAACCCTTGAATGCTAACTAATGACTCAAAGATTCCAGAACAATTTAGACCAATATGCTTTTAAAAGGGTATTAAAATATTATCCGTCATTAACACTTGATTTGTTCCTGAACAATTTCAAGATGGAAAACTGTAACCTGTTTTTGAAAATGTCTTCATATAAGTACTGGAAAACTAAGACCATTTATTTCTTTTCATATCACGTACCAAAATTCCAGTTGACAGTACAAATACACTACTCAAATTTCAAGCATCCAAGCACATTATATAGCCATGTATTTAAGTTACAGTCAAAAGAATAATGGGTTTTAGGGCCAGGGACACAGATGACCAGAGAGATTAAAAAGCCTGAAAACCCACATTTGATCCCCAGAATCCAGATAAAAAAAAATCTGGGTGTGGTGACGTGAATCTGTAATCCCAACCCATCTAAGGCTGCAAAAGAGAATGAGACAGGAGACTATTCTGGAAACTTGAGAGCCAGCTAGCCTGGAATACACAGGACAGTGGAAACAAGAAGAGTGGTGCGGGACAATTGTCTGTATTCTGTCAATCATGATTTAAATAAACGCTGATTGGCCATTAGCCAGGATGTATAGGTGGGACAACCAGACAGGAAGTAGAGGTGGAGCAGGGAGAATAAGAGAATTCTGGGAAGCAGGAAGCCCTCTGGGCACTCCTGCCTGGACCACCGAAGAAGCAGGATGTGACCTGCCCCACTGAGAAAGGTACTGAGCCATGTGGCTAACATAGATAGGGATAATGGGTTAATATAAGCTACAAGAGCTAATGGGAGGCCTGAGCTAATGAGCCAATCAGTTTATAATCTTCTGGAGACCTCTGCATGAATTTCTTTGGGACTTGCTGGCTGTGGGACCTGGTGGGAGGCCAGAAACCCCAACTAGCAGACCCTTCATACTACCGAAGAGAGATCCTGCCTCAAAAGAAGGTGGGAAGGAAAAAACAGCTCCCAAAAGCTGACCCTGCACACACACCCATACCCACACCCACTCACAACATACATAATCCAAACATATCCAGAATAAACAATTAATACCATTTTTAAGTTTAATTGGTTCTTGATTCAACATTCCTACTCCTATAGATTTTAAGCACAACTGTAACTTAGAGTTGGAACTTGGGACTGTATCGGCAACTATCCCCAGCACATCAGTGGTCCAGACTGAGGAGCCCAGCACAATATCGTGAAAGGGAAGGGAAGCGTTCAGTCATTTTTCAGTTTCAGGAATCTCTCTGGTGTCTCCAATGCAGGAAAGACTTACATTAAAGCATTTTCTATAAAGGCATTCTAAGAGATAAGCTAGGTTCATCGAAATGCATAGAAAGTTTTCACCTTCTCTTTCTCCTGTGTCTCTCTCCTCCTTCCCTTGCTCCATCATTTCCACACATAAACACAACTTTCCCCACACACATAAGCACATGCACACACATGAATATAGTTTCTTCTCATCATGACCAATACATAATAATGCTAAGAAACTTCTTTCCATTTTCACCATACTGCATTCTTAGCCTGAGTATCTCAGCTAACAGCTGTAAATTGGGTCTCATGATACAACATTGTTTAAGAATCTACAGGAAATATTATAATATTGTATGGAGCTATTCAATACTAAGAAATGAGAATCTAAAAGCTATCTTTCACTTCAAAGCATTCTTAACTTTGTTTCTCAGACTAAAGAATCTACATGTGGTTCCTGTTTTCTGTGAGTTGTGAGAGGCCAGGGTATCAGGGCCCACATTTGTCTTCAAATGACAAGGCCAGAACTTGATAGTCAGACCACCTCAGCCAGTAACAGTCTAAATCACTCACATATCCCCTGAGGCCCATCAACAGAAAAGAAGCGAGAAAACACAATTAGCATTCACATCAACCTCATTTGTTCATGGTCTTCCACTACCTTACAGCTAAGGCAGATAAAGGCCAAATGGTTTGCCAAGGCCCCTCTGCCAGCAGCCAGTGTGTGAAGTGAGCTTGAGTCCCTGGGAAAGCCTGTGGCTTCTGAAAGCATATGCAGTCAACTCTGGCCACTAGAAAACTCTTTTGAGCTGGGGAAACTGTCAGCTCTCCTCTAAGATCTGTGCCTGTATGCCTGAGGCAAATTGGCTGGGAAGAGCTTCTCCAGGCATGGTTGTCACCTCCTCTGAATAGAGTGGGCTGACTCTCAGGCAAGGAAAACAAATGAGGAGTTTCTGGCTCAGTGCTGAGGAAAAGTTGAAACCTGATCAGCTCTGGAAGTGTCTCCTTCTGAAAGTGACTGCTCAGGCTAGCACTGTGGAGTTTTATTAAGTCAGGATCAGTCCGTCACAGTTCTGAGCCTGTGCCTGCACATTTCGCTAAATTCCAGACAGGACTAAACCAATCATTTTACTACAGAATGCACACTGTGGAAACAGGGATTCAGTCTTTTCCTGAGGTGAAACCAAAATCTGAGCCAAGAACGGATTCCCTTTTTTGTATTCATCACTCACTTGACTTTCCCCCATGCTCTTCCTTCCGGGGCAAGAGCCACAGAATCATGGGAAAGGGAAAGTGGTCTCCTTCAAAGATGCAGTTTCGATTGTGACCTCTGATCTGGCTACAATTTCCTCTGCAACTTGGGCTGCTGTATCCAGGAAGCAGCAGCAAGCCGAAGGGAGACTCGAAGGCATGGAGAAGAAAGTGGGCGGAGAATGAAAGCGAGGGAGAAGAAACGTGATAGCTAATGTAGAGAGCAGAACCGAAGAAAACTCACAGATGTTTATCCTTCAGGACGCTCTGAGCCTTCACTGTAATGAGCTAGGAAGGAAGAAGAAGCCACACAGATGAGCACAGTGGTAAGAGAGCCAGGTCAGAGTGCTGCTGCCCATGCTCTGACCCATTCCAACATGAATTATCATGAGGAGTGGTACCACTGAGCGCCCCTAGCATGCTTGGAATTTCATCTGAGCAAAGACTAGCTAAGAGCGTCTTTGAAATTACCCAGTGTAATAATCAGGGTTCTCTACAGTCACAGAACTTATGGAATGAATATATATATGGTGTCTCAGCTGGTCTTCTGTATACGATGGAAGAAGTAGACTCCAATTTCAGTGATGGAATGGATAGGCTAGCAGGGTGAAGGCAAGCAGGTAAAGACGAAAACCTTCCTTCTTCCATGTCCTCATATAAGCTGGAAGCTTCCAGAAGAAGGTGTGACTGAATCAAAGGCGTGTCTTCCAACCTCAAGATCCAGATCAAAGGTGTGTCTTCCTGCCTCAAGATCCTGATCTTTTGTCATCACCACACCTTTACTCTTCCATTCCTCCTCCTGTCTTTAACCAAGGTCTGACCCCTTGGAGTGGGTCTAAAGGAGGAAGACACTAGCGGAAAGGCTAAGGCTCATGTATCTGGGTTTTTTGTGATCTGACTTGAGTTGAATGGCAAAACAGTTCTTTGCTTCATGAGCCTATGAACAGTGCCTAGACACTTGCTTCTAGGGACCTCCATCAAGGCTCTATGGACATGCACAATGCCTGGTCCAGAAGGCTTGTACTACTCATAAGCAGTCAACAAATATTTCCCACAGTATTTTCAAAACTCCAACCCATCAGAATATTGTAGCTGTCCCCTAGTAAGAAGGTATCCTAGATAAAGCTAGATTGCTGTGTTGAAACACTCTCTGACCAAAAGCAACTGGGTATAAAGGGTATTCGGCTTACACTTGCTCATGGCTTTTCATCATGAAAGGAAGCCATGGCAGGAACGCAAACAGGGCAATAACCTGGAGGCAGGAGCTAATACAGAGGTCATGGAGGAGTGCTGCTTACTGGCTTGCTTCCCATGGCTTGCTCAGTCTTCTCTCATAATAGACACAGGACTACCAGCCCAGGGATGGTACCATCCACAATGGGCTGTGCCCTCCCCCATCAATCATTAATTAAGAAAATGTCCTACAGATTTGCAAACAGCCCCATTTTATAGAGGTATTTACTTAATTGTGGTTCCCTCCCCTCAGATGAGTTTAACTTATGTCAAGTTGACATAAAACTAATTAGTTCAGTAGAGAAGGGAATTCATAATTAAAATCTTTTGCCTGAGCACTTCAATCCGTGAACAGAAGAGTCAGGGACCAAATGGATTTGAAGTCCTGATACCAGCAGCTAAGGGAGGGACTTTGAGGATTTCATCCTCTATCTCAGCAACTGTGTTGTCCTGGTGTCCACCCCCTATGCTGAGAACAGTACCCCAATCTCCACATGCCATTGATAACCTCTGAAGGGCCTCCAATTTAATCCCCCGAAAGTACATGCTTCCAAAAATGGTTTAAAATATTCACAGGTGACAAGACATATTCTTGATTTTCTTTATTGTTGGGAATATTGCTCAGTTCATAGCATGGCTGCTTTCACTAAATACTACTCAAAAATGAAGACCATTAGAACACTGAGAAATAACTGTCTCAGGTATTAAGGTTTAGTCTCTGTGTCTTTCAGACATTCTATTTGTGCATTGCTTATGATGGGAGCAAAAGGACTAAATGGGGATCTAAGGATATTAAGTAAAAGTCTAATTTGACCATGACATTTCACTGTTGTTCCGTGTGTGTGTGTGTGTGTGTGTGTGTGTGTGTGTGTGTGTGTGTGTGTGTGTGTGTTCAGTTTAAACTCTCTAGGACCACTCTCGCCACCTACATCCTGAACCAAACCACAATGAAAAGACAGTGACAATTTTAGAGAGGGCTTATATTAGAGGGAAAACAGCATCTCCACTACAGGAGCAGAGATGATGAACTTGGGTAGCTGAGGAGATCAGAGGGGCAGGAGGAGAAATAGGAACAGAAGCTCAGAGAAGGGGAGAGTATGATGAGTAGCCATGTGGAAAATGGGATAGACTGGCAAGGAAGACAGACAGTTAGTGACAGCAGAAATGAGGTCAGGCAAGTATAGTGGAACATGCCTAGTATCCCAGCACTTGGGAGACTGAGGCAGAGAAGAGAATCATGAGTTCAAGGCCAGCCTGGGCTGCACAGCAGGACTTTGTCTCTAACTAGTTAGTTAGTTAACAGTTGGACAGATAGGAAAGACAGATGAAAATTAGCAGTAAAATATTATAAAACTTTTTTTCAAAGAAGAAAGAAGGCAGACCTTTTCTTTGAGAGAGGGTCGTTACAATTTTCAGGTGGACGTTGAGATTTCTGACATTTCTCTCTTCATCTCAAAAGATACACAAAATTACTGTGATTTCATGAGTGTACTAGGAAAGTGTCCATGATGCCAAAACAACAGACAGAATTTCCAGGAACAGTAGAGCACTGCTGCTTTGAAATTAATCCCAAGAAATGTGACTCTAACTCATAACCACCTTCTGAAGTAATGCAACCCAAATTCTTCCTACTCTCAAAATTGCAAATCAATCATTTTCTTATCACGAGGTGCTAATTCAGCACTGACTTACTTTATCTGTATCAGGATGTTTGGAAAGGCAGGAGTTCTTCAACGTTGGGCAATAAAATAAAGATGTTACTAACAGGAACAGCCTGTCGGAGAGAGAGATGTGCGGGGCCTCCTCTGATTTATCTCTAGTAATATCTACTGGAGAGACAGCGGTGAGAGTGAATTAGATCGCATAGTCTATGGTTCTTTGCTCCAAAAGGTGTTTTGGCTCATTTTCCTGCCGCTTATACATGCTGCAAATGAGGAAATGCCCAGCTGACAATTTTCTCTTCTGATATATAGGAAAGATTATTTAATCTCAAGTAAGCATTTTTCTAACTATTAAATCCTCCAGTTCTCTCCACCCCTTCCTTGTCCTTTCATGTTTATCTTGGTATAATTCAAGATTATGGGTTGTACCTATAGCAAAGACAGCCAAAATGTTCTAGTGACTTCAGGTTTGAATATATAAATTGTAGAATAAGGTATTAATCTATGATTTACACCTTATAATATATATATATATGATTTATAGATTTATAGGATTTGTATGGTGAGGTATTATTCTATGAAGTATAAATCTATGATTTCAGAGTTTGAATGAAAACACAATAACACTATATATAAGATGCTAAAATCATAGAATTAATTAATAAATGTTATTTGTATCATATATATAAATATTATATATATATATTTGGTTTTTTGAGACAGGGTTTCTCTGTGTAGTCTTATCTGTCCTAGAACTTGCTTTTTTGGGGAAATATTATTTTCGGGTGTGTTACTTTTGTTTATGCTGCATTTGATTATCTGTGAAGCTGTAAGTCTTTGCCTGTCTAAAACACCTGATGGTCCTAATAAAGAGATGAATGGCCAATAGAGAGGCAGGAGCAAGAACAGGTGGGGCTAGCAGGCAGAGAGTATAAATAGAAGAAGAACCAAGAAAAAAGAAAAAGGAGAGTGAGAGAACAAGGGGAAGAGGAGATCAGGGGCCAGCCACCCAGCTACACAGCCAAGGAGAAAGAAGTAAAGAAAAATATCAGGAAATAAGAAAGATAAAAGCCCAGAGGGAAAAGGAAGTTGGGATAACATAAGGTAAGAGAAGCTGGCTAGAAACAAGCCAAGCTAAGGCTAGGCATTCATAACAAGGAATAAGCCTCCATGTGTGATGTATCTGGGAGCTGGGTGGCAGGCTCCCAAAAAGCCAAAAGAGTAAAACATCACACAACGTGCTCTATTGATAAGGCTGGCATCAAACTCAGAGATCCACCTACCTCTGCCTCCTGAGTACTGGGATTGAATGTGTGCACCACCACTGCCAGGGCTATCAATATATTTTTACCATACATTTATGGAAGTGTTAAAAAATGAGGCTGGATCCTCCAAAATGCACAAATTATATAAATATAATCTCTGTCTCACTCATTACTTTTCAATAGCTTTATATTATTTTCATTTACTATTCACTTAAGTTATTGAAAACTGCTGGAATCATTACCATCATCATGTGTAGTACTGAGGATTGTACCCAGGTTCTTGTGCATGCTAGGCAGGCATTTTATTTCCAAATACTTAACGACATTATCTTCAATTGCCAAAGACCCCAGGGATAGAAAAGACCAAAGTCTTTAAAACAATTATCTTTCTTAACATTAAAGCAAAAAAAAATTCTTATCATTAGAGATATCCCAGAACTAGTTCACAGTAGCAGTGATATTTATCTCTTTTCAATAAAGGCGCATCATCAGGAAGCCAGAGCAGAAATAAAGGCAAAGGAACACTCTTGCACTTGCTCTCAAAATTTTTTTTCTGACGTGTCCAGCACCTCACATTCTCTAACACTTTCTATATTAAAATAGTAGATCACACCTGCCAAGAAACCAAGGTGAGAGCAGAAGGTCACGGGAGATCTCTGCTGTTGTGTAATTGTCTGCCTAGAAGCAGGGCCATCAAAGAGTAAGACCTACAACTGGAACAGACAGAAGAGCTTTTGGGATGGTCCAGCATGTGTACCTGTCACAAGAGTCGGTAGAGATGTCATCCCTACCCAGAAAGCTAGAAAAGACCTGATAACGCCTTGCTTGCTATCAAATCTCAATAGAGCCCCAGATGGTCTCCCAGTAACACAGGGCTTTGTTATTCTTCTTCATGTTCTAATCTAAAGGCTTCTTTTTAATCCAAACAACTGCTCTCAAATGTAAATTGAGCTCATTTTAAAAGCTAAATTCATGAGGTTCTTCATTCTCAGACAATACTTCACCCTGTACGAATATGTCCCTTGTCCTACTTTCCCTTGACCCAGTTCCACCAAAGCAGCTCAATTCAGCAATTCTATTAAGGCCATTATTTGTCTATGTTTGACATGCCTACTTGGCTTGTATATTATCTGGCTCATGTAGAAAACCTCTCCTAAAAGTATAAGTCCTCAATAATAATGCTGTCCTCTTTGACATACACACTGATCTTTGTTCATTTGAACCTCAAAAGATCTTGTGGTTTCTGAGGTCATTTCCCCGTCTGCGGTTATGCTACTATATTAGAACTAATTTCTTTTTTATATATATTCTTTTATTTTTCATTCAAAAAAATTTACACTTCCTCCCCTTCTCCCAGTCCCCTCCCGCTCCCCCACTAACCCTCTTCCCTCCCCCTGCTTCCTTAAGAAGGGGTAGGGTACCCTGCCCTGTGGGAAGCCCAAGGCCCTCCCCCCTCCATCCCGGCCTAGGAAGGTGTGCATCCATATAGACTAGATTCCCAAAAAGCTAATACATGCAGAAGAGATAGGTCCCAGTGCCATTATCATTGGCTTCTCAGTCAGCCTCCATTGACAGCCACATTCAGAGATTCCGGTTTGATCATATGCTCCTTCAGTCCTGGTCCAGCTGGGTTTGGTGAGCTCCCATTAGATCAGGCACACTGTCACAGTTGGTGGACCAGCCTCTCCCGGTCCCAATTTCCTTGTTCATCTTCTCCTTAAAACAGCTAATTTTAACCTTCGCTGAGTTAAACTAATGTCCTAGTGCCTGAGAATTTGGGCTGTTCTTTAAGGAATGGTGTTGTAAAACAGTGCCAGAGAGACCTTTGAGGACTGGAGCCAAGGGTCCTCATGGTGGGTTAGAGACAGATACTCCAAACAGACAGCACAGTGCTCATGGAGGGTTTCTTTATTGGGAGGGAGTGAGAAAGAGGAGAGAGAAAAGGAGTGCCAGCAGCCTTGTGGGAAGAGGGATAGAAACAGAGATGCAGAAAGATAGAGAGACAGAGGGAGAGAGACACGGGGGGGGCAGAACTTGGAAGAGAAGAAGAGGAAGGAGAAGAAGAGAAAGAAAGCAGACGGGGGTTCTGCCCTTTAAAGGGACAGGCACAACGCATGTGCACAGAGACCACACTGCCATGCAGGAGTGAAGTACTCTGCCAAGGGGTGGGCAGGTGTGCTTGAAAGCTCACAAATGGTATACTGTCACTTTAACTTGCTTTTTTATTGTTTCCAGTGTTAAAGCAAATATGAGTCTATTCTTCTAGCCACAGCCAACTAATCTCATCTCAGGCATTTAACCACCAAAATAAGTATCTTGAGACTGAAGACTAGTCAAGAATCTGGTATCTCTTCTTCCCTGGTATGGGCCAGAAATGGACCTCTGCAGCAAACAGGGTCTTTAAAAGAGGCTACTGTCACCCTGACAGACACACAGACATCCGAGAAATGTAGGTCCACTGTGGCAATGTTTATCTTCTGAGCACATGATCCTAAAATTGAATGACCTGGACTAGCACCTTCAGTCAAACAGGGATTCCCCAATCCAAAAATGCTTTTGCTTAACAAATGGCAAGTACCCAAGGGGATTACTGCTTAGTGGCTCTTCTCAGTGGCAAGGAGACTAGAAGCGTGGGCTTTAAAGCAAGGCATCTAAAAGCCTTCCCAAACTGAATTCACTGTGGGATGTATTTCCAATAAGGTAATTGATTGTAATATGCAATAAATGTCTGCTTCTTCGTCATTATACATAAAAAACAATTGCAACAGTAACCCAATCTAGGAGAAAAAATATTACACATTAGAGCTTTAAGGTGATGGAAAACCTTTTAAAATGTAAATAGCACACATTTGGGTTCAAGAGATGTATGATGAGCTGAGTGAAAGACTTTCAAACATTACTCTGTATTGCATTAGAATGCATTTCTGTGTGGGAAGTGAAATAGAATTATGATTTCTCTGACAAGAAGAAATGACACAAGATTTCCTGTTGGTTTAAAAACAAGGAGCTTTTTTTTCCCATTTTAACAGCGCTCTGGTGGAAGCCACCCCAGCTGCTAGTATCCATATACCCAAAGAGTCTGGAATGTTCTGGTGGAAGTTCCACCTCAAGCCCAGTCCCCCACCTCTCTCCAAATCCTGCCACATCTCAGAAAATCTGCCAAACACAGCTACTCCCCTGGAGTTGCTAAAGACCACTTCCACAGGGTATTTAAACTGCACTCAAGAGAGAAAAAAAAAAAAAGACACATGGTCTTCCTGTCCCCCTTTTCTTTCTCCTCTCTGGAGGGCTGGAAAATCATCCGGAAGTGTTTTATCTATTAAACCTGAACTTTTTCTAATTCAGTTTAATTTGGTCTGATTTGGATTGCTGCGTCAGTGGAGAGGATTATCGGGGTGCAGAAACTTTTCAAATAGAAGCAAATTAAAATGGAATTCACATTCAGAAAATTTAAGAGTGCTCTGAACATTTTATTTTAAAACGTATTTAGTATTTACCAAATACTAGAAATCTTGTCCGTTGGAGCATCTGAATTTATAGAACAAAAATTTTAAATGATGTCATAAAATATGTAGGATGACCTCAATCTGAACTGTTGTTGTAACACACTTATGTCTTTCGAAAGGAGAGAGACTGCCATTATCTTTACCTGTAAGCTGACTGGAAAACCATTTCTGAAGCCTACTGGAAGATAAGCCACATAAGAATAAAGTCTAGAAGGATGAATTAATTTTATATTGGATATTGTATGTCAATAAACCCTATATGGATAATTTGAAAATACCATATTTAGTCTATTTGCATTAAATCCAAAGGAGTAGATTCAAAATCACTTAAGCCACTGTTGGCTTAGCCCCCTGTAGCTCTGACAATACCCATGAGGGGAAGAACATTAAAAGAATTGCTTGACCAAAGCACAGAGAAAACCAACTGAAACAGCACTTACAGAGAAGAAATACAACTATGAACATCCCACATAAAAGGATATTTGAAGATATCAGAATAGATTATCTGGTACAGAGCAGGGCTGAATCTGACAGTTTTCAGTTCCTTTATTGCCAAATCCCTCATTTTAGCTACTCTTCCCAAGAGCACATCAACTTGTAAACACCCATTCCCAGGGGTTTGTACCCCATGCCAATGTCTCTCCCTACATGTCGCCACACAGAAATTGAAGTAACATAAAATTTAGTCTAGAAGGATTAAATAATTTTATATTGGATATTTATGTCAAATAACCCAATATGAATAGTCTGAAAATGCCATACTTAGTCCATTTTCACCAATTACATCCAAAGCAGTCAATCCAAAATAACTCAACCTATTGTTGGTTTAGACCTCGGCAGTTTTGAAAATACTTATAAGGGGAAAAATGGAAGAACTATAACTCACTGTCCCTTGCACAAATATGCACTCTCTTAATCTCCCACCACCACCACACACATGCACATGCACTCATATGTATTTATACGAACATAATTCTTTCCCTTTCTCTCTCTTTTCTTCATTTTCCCATGGGAGTGATCTATGGTCTGAACAGATGCTAATCTCTATAGCATGCGTAGGATTTGTGTTGTTTAAGCCACCCGATCAGTAGCAGTTTGTGATGGTAACCAAAGAAAAGCAATACAGAAACTATCCATTCCTCATCTCATGATAACATGGGGCACAGGGCAGTCAAGCTCAAGGGTGTGGCTGCTTTTGAGGCCATCAACTTATGCATCTGTTCATTGCTTCCCACTGCCGTAGCTTGGGAAGATGTGACTGCTCTCTGGTGTTTGCAATGCCCTTCGATTTTGCCTAGGAAGGAATGCCTGGGGCTACTTTGCTCCTAGATAATTACAAAATGATGATGATGGTAATTGGGCCTAAGTATTCATTACTTCTTTTCTCAGTCCAACAGGTCTTGACAGTTTTATTCCAGGAAAAAAAGTAACAGATCCTATTGAACCAAACTGTGGCCGATAGTCCATCAGCTGCTGTCGTTCCCAGTATACTTCCTCTTTTCACTGATCAACTTGATCTTCTTTCTGAATTGTAGAAGACATTGTCTGGACATATCCTGTCTCTCAATAAGTGCCCCTTTGTTCTCCTCCCCATTCCTAATTCCAAACATCTATTGTCACCATTGGTTCTTTTGGTGCTATGGTTTCCATTCAGGCCATATGAATAATGTGTTATTTATTGTTGCATTCTTAAGAATGACAGCTTAATTCTGTTCATCCACCCTTTTCTCCCCATTTCATGCCAGACCCAGTTTCAGAAACATGTATAAACACAGTGAAAACTTTACCTGTGAGCCTGACATCCTACATGGATGACTATGACAATGACTGTGTAAATAATAAGCATGTGATAGCAGCAAGAAAAGAATCATAAAGCAGGGTAAGTGGGCAGAGGGTAAAGGAGATTTACAGGCACCAGAAAATGCTTCTGTAAGGAGGATACATATTGCTGGAGGTTTCATGTCCCATCCAATCCCACAGCCACTTTTAAAATAACCACACAGAGGCCTAATACTAATTTCAAACTGTTTGGCCTGTTAGCTCAGGCTTATTAATAACTAGCTCTTAAAACTTAAATTAACCCATTTCTATTACTCTATATTTTACCATGAGGCTCGTGGCTTGTTACCTCACATTTTGCTTCTCTTGTGGCTGCTGGCACCTCCCTTGACTCCCCCTTCTTTCTCCCTGTATTCAGTTTGGCTTTCCCACCTAGCCCTATTCTGTCCTGCCATAGGCCAAAGCAGATTCTTTATTAACCAATGGCATTAAAACATATTCACAGTATACAGAGGGGCATTCCACAAAGCAGCAGTTTGTGCCTAAAGAGGATGAGGGAGTGAATTAGTCCATTTTGTGGCAGTAGAAGCTGCAAGTGCAAACCCCTGGATCCTGAGGTATGTGTGATTAGGGACAGTGTATTCAGGGAAGATATTGGAGGACAGTGTAGCTTGGCAAGGGATTCATTTAGGGAGAGATAAGATCTTGAAGACATGCAGAACACCTAGATACTAAGGGACCAAGATAACTTTATGGAATGTGGGATGGGCTAGGTTTATATGTCACTAAAGAATAACAGATGCTGATATATGTATACGTACATATATACATAAACATACGTGTATATACATATGTATGTGCATTGAAGAATGAGAACAAGGGGTGGCAGTGGATGTTATGTACTCAAAAGTATAGGCAGAGTGAATCAAATTTTGGCAACATAATCACAGCACAGAAACATTCCAAATGAGATCAAGTCTAACATGCTACTGTGTTGTCTGCAAGCTGGAATCTGAACACAGGACAAGGAGGTGAAGCCCACCCAGGGCGGTCTCCAGAGTGAATAAGAACACCTCACTCACTTCACATCAAGGTGCCACAAAGGCTAATGCAGCCCTGGGTGAGTGACAAACTTTTCCAAGGGAACAGATTACTGCAACATTTTCAGGAACCAAGTGACACTCATCAAGAGCCTTAAACGATATGCTTTTTCATGTTGTGTCAGTAATTATTTTCTGAGTCCTTTTGCATGAGAATAATTATAACCTGTCATCTATATCTCCAATATTGTAGTTTGTGGCTTTCAAGATTTCAGGTTGTTCTTTCCCTGCCACTGTGTCCAAAGTTTCCTAGACTAAAATGAAGTATGGCGAAGGTAGGTCATGGAATTTACCCAAAGGCTAACTAGGAATCTCAGTTTGGACAAAAGACATCTATATGCTGAAAGCAAAGTTCTTCAGATAAAAACTGAAAACCAAAGACTATAATAGTCATAAAAGGTAAGGCGAGATGGGATGATTGATAAAGAAGCAGTAAGTCTCAATAAACAGTAGTGTGCAAAAGAGTTCAGTGATCCTCTGCTGGGTTGCTGGTTCTAGTTACCAGTCTGGAGGACACCCTCATATGGCATTCCAAGGATTAGGAACAGCATAGCCCATGCTCTTACACTCTCCCAACTATGACCTCAGAGAACAGTAGGTGAGCCATCAATCTGGTGAGTAAGTTCCACATCACAGCTTAACTTCGGTCTCTTAAGGTTAGCTCCATGCAGCTCCATTTTGTGTTCTTAGAATATGACTTTGTTCTGCTCATGAAAATAAAGAGAATGGCAGTATTGTTCCTCGGAGAAACTATCTGCAAAATGATCCATCACCTGTCCTAAGAAAAGGGAGCTGTTTCCTAGGTAACTTAGATGAGGTAAGAGCTACTGGCTAAGTAGGTCAAGTTTGGATTAAGGCTCAAGATTTCCAGTAAGAATTTTCTCTGGGGAGGGAAGAATGTACATACCAAATCAGAATTGAATAAACTCATATTAAGTATCACCAGGGCCTTACCATGCAATTCTTCTGGGATTACAGTAGCTATGCTTTTGATTTCTTTAGACTGATGATTTAACAGTACTAATTTGGCTACTAGGTATTATCAGCTCCTGGCTCACCTATAAACGTCTGGAGACATTAGATAGTACCAACCTGTAGACTCTTAGAGTCTCGGTGAACTTGAATTTGATCAGGAGCCACTGTTAAAAGCCAGCGACCCTAAGTATACTTAGCATGCCTTGTCCATGTCTTATGAAAACCACATTGCAGACGTTTGTCCACAGCCCTGCCTCTACCTTCCTCAGGAAGGACTCCTGACCTACCACAGAGTCTTTGCTGTGTGCTATGTTCTCCCAGAGAATTAGGATGAAACCACTTTTTCCTTTCTCAGTGTTTATCCAAATATCATCTCAGCATGCCTCATACAAAACAGTATAATTGAAACATGGATGGAACCCATTATCCGAGAATCCTACCACTGTGAAAGAAGAGCAGATTCCTAACGAGCCCTGAGTCTCTGTACAGAAAAGACCTACACTGGTGTTGTGGGTGCCAAACTGGTCAGCTATATGCAGTTCAAGTAGCAGAGAATTGAGGCAGAAGTCAATGTAACATTCTTTAGTGTTAAGAAGACGAAGTTAAACTTTGTCGACTAAAATTAGTAAAATAAATGAGGTAAATTAAGGAAATTGGCCATTTGGTGAATTATTTTTCAGCAAATTAACCTAAACTGGAAATAATTGGTACTAAAGAAGGAATGGGGGTTAGCAAAGATTTAATAAGTGTCCCTAGGGGGGTCACCCAACAATTGCAAATGTTGGTTGTTATTGTAAACAAGCCTCTCACATTTTAAATATCACTTTTAAAGTAATTCAGGAGGAGTTAGATTTCAGATCATAAATATATACCCACAAGACAGATAAAATGGGAAAAACTGTTCTATGGGAACCCAAATGGGCTCTGGGAGTAGGAGATAAACCTTCAGTGACAGTGTTTTGTGTGCTTCAAAAACTGCGGTACCTCAAACAACTGGAGTAGAAATGACAGTGACATACTTCACAAAACAGCATTCAAAAATCCAAATTGGATAAGAGATGTTCCAGATAAAGCATAGAGTCCTGGGACAAAAACCTGCCCAGGGCTGGGAACTGAAAGCAAGTAAAAACAGAAGGGATGTGTACAGCAGAGTGGGCTAAAACCGCTAAGAGGCTCTGGAGAGAAGCTGATCATTTTGTCATCAGCTTAGAGTGAAGGAAAGGTGGTCTTGTAAAAGTTCAACTAAGAGAGTTTGGCATCTTGGCGAACAATGGGCAGATCCCACATCACAGGGAGCCCTACAGGCCATGGGCTAATTGACTATTATTATCAAGAATCTAATTGACTTCTCTTTGGGTTTAGGGGATTTATTTCATTTTTTCCAAAAGCAACAGAAACCACCAAAGGTCTTAAATGTGGTAGTAAAATGATCTGACTTGCATTTTAAAGCAGCAATATAGTCCCTGGAATGAAGGGCCAAGGGGAGACTGAACAAATAAGATGACTGAAGCGTTATTATTCTGGTCATATATCAGAGGTAGGGGCACGGGCTATTATGGTAGCATTGGAAATGAAGACAAGGAAGTGTTCCTTCTCAGTAGGATGATGATGCCTTCTGGGTTCCTGCATTATCAAGGCCCTGGAGGGAACCAGCTTTGGAGTAAGGAAAATCACAGCAGAGGGCAAAACTTAGTGGGCTTAGTGGAACTTTCTTTGGACTGTCTGTTCAATAGTTTGTTCATCTTCTCTATATTATAGGCATGGGAATTTCCCAGTCCATGTACTATACAAACAAAAGAAAATTCCAGGAAGTACCATAGAATCACACAGTTTGTTCCATGGAAGATGGAACTTAGCATCACTTTCATGGAACCTGTTTTGGAAGAAAGGAAGCTTGTTCCTATGTGATGGAGAAAAGTTTGTATTGTTGCCATGCAACAGAGCTTTGTTGAGCACCTTTGGATTAAGAAACTGACCCTGAAATCCTGAATCCATGGAAAAGCACTGAAAAAAGTAATGAAAGACTAACTAACCACCATGGTTCATTAATGAGCTCCTGGTAATTTCAGTAATAGTATCTTAATGGGGAGTTGTACAAGGGAAAGGAGTAGTGCGTTCATATTTCATTGTATATGTGCATGAAATAATAATGATGATGTAATAGTACCTTTCTGAGTAGACAAAGCTGATTTTGCTATAAAAACCTGGTACACAATGAGAAAAAACCCTATATGTGTCACGTGTTCTACTGGCCTTCATACAATCTAATATTTCCCCATACTAAGAGAGAACTCATGCAACTCTGAAGTTTCAGAGAAGTCATCCAGCAACAAATGCCAGAGATGAGTACCCATTCAACTCCAGGCTCTGGCACTCCCAAAGATGCTGAGAACATGCCCAAAGGGGAAGGAAAACAAAGACATGTAAATGTCCTCTGTTGTGGAAGAAGCAAATACCATTCAGCAAGCAGAGAGTTAGCGCTCTTAGCCACCTTCTCTGATGGATGTAGAGTGAGACAGTCAAGGAGGTCACCATGGATACATCTGGCTGGATCTGCTTGAGTTATCTATATTGAACAGATTGCTACAGGGTGTGGGTATTTTTCTCTGGTCTCATTATGTGTGTGTAATGCCAATTAAATAGCAGGAATGAAAATTAAAAAAGAAAATATCTGTCCCCACTGAGTTTAATCTCATTAGTGCAAAGTCAAATGATTAGGCTTAAAAAGGGTTCAGACTTCGGTAAAGACAGTAGCAAAGTTGTGTCTTTTGCATCACACAAGAAAAATCAGAGTATCTTGTTAAGATGAAGACAATGGAGCCATTCCTGTAATAAAAATGAAACTATTAATGGCGGTGAGTATCAATGTGAATAAACAACACGGGAACCTCATAATCTTCTCAGACTTCAAACCATAACTGAAAGCTACCAAGTCAACCACTTTAAGAATAGGTGTCATGCCCCCATAGATTGATTGCAAAACTAGTGTTTGTTTGCTTTATCCTACTACTGGCTTATATAATCTTGAAGCATCAGTTTCTCCATTAATAAAATCACGGGTAGTTGCAGATTTGTTACCTAAACCAGACAATGCTTAGAGAAAATGCAAAATGTGTCTGTCAACATTTAGTTTCATAGTTAATTGAGTGTTTGAGCAGCTTATAGTATACTAACAAGACATTAGGCCTCAGGTGGAAATCCAAAGTCCCCCTTCCTTTAGGAAAGATAAGAAATGTCAGTAACAATATATACGAGAAACCTACAGCCAACGTCATCCTAAATGGAGAAAAAATTGAAGTAATTCCAGTAAAATCAGGAATTTCTGTCCACTATCCCCCACTTCTTTTCAATATTATGCTTAAAATAATTTAGCTGGAGAAATAAAGTAGAAAGGGATATTAAAAGGAAAAGAAGAAATTAAACCATCCTTATTTGCAGATGACATGATATTATGCATAGGAAATACATAAAAGTTTTTATCAGAAAACATCTAGAAATGATCAACAATTAAAGCAATATGGAGGAAATGATTTGCAAAAATCTATTTGTTTATGCGCCAATAACAAACATGTATGGAAAGAGATCATGGACACACACTCCTTCACAATAGCCTCAAAGAAAATAAAATTTCCAGGAATAAATCCAGTCAAGGAAGTGAAAAAGCTCTGCAGTGAAAACTTTACATCTCAGAAGAAAGAGTTAGACCCTGGAACATGGAAAGATACTCCATGCTCAAGGACTGGTAGAATTAGCATTATGAAAATGACCATTCAATTAAAAGCCATTTACAGATTCAATGCAGATAAATAGAAATTTGTTAGCACTAACCATGTGATCTTGTTCAAATTACTTAATACCTCATGTGTGTAGTTTCCAACTATGTAAAATGAGATAAAATAATCAGATCCAAACTCCAGAGTAATTGCAAGGGTTTAATAAGATAGTATAGGCCCAGCCCCTAGCAAAGGCAAAACCCTCAACTAATGCTCATTCATCCGATCTATTTGGCAG
Organism: Ondatra zibethicus; assembly: GCA_004026605.1. NCBI lineage: Eukaryota > Metazoa > Chordata > Mammalia > Rodentia > Cricetidae > Ondatra > Ondatra zibethicus. Next base: position 93,128 of record PVIU01001571.1, on the reverse strand, counting down.
CCTCGAGATGAGAAAAGTAGAAAGAACAATAATAATAATAAAAATAATAATATTTATCATCGTAATCATTAACTCTTCCTATCCAGAAAACATTGCAAGAAACCAAAAAGTCATCATATAGCCTAGAAAGATAATAAGAAAGAAGTATGAAGACACTCCACAAAATGAGCCAAGCAGAAGACAGGGCCTTGGGTGTCCTTGAGTCAGCTCCCACAGTGGCCGCGTGGACAGCAGGCCTCAAGCCTAAAGCTACCTGTTACTCCTTCCTAAATCCTGCTCGCACTTCCTCTGCCTTTACAAGCTTGTGTTCTGTAGTTCTCCATCTTATTATAAAACTAAAAAACTGTTCACAAGCAAGCAAATCTATTAATAGTAAACAATAAACTGTAATGTATCTATATAATGGTATCTATATCACAAACCTAGTTTCTGGGTAAAATGAATGAACCAGCAAAGAAACTCTTGATAAAAAGTGTCATGTGGTCTTGTCAGTGCAGTGATCAAATCCACCTTGAGAGGGACACCATGCTGGAAAGTCACAAAACAGGTGCCCTTCCCTTTGGTAGCTGGCAGGACAGAATGGCCAGCATAGTCAGCCTTCTTGGCTTGGATGCCATAGAACAGTCTTGATTTTAACTATGACCAGGGCATGGAATCCGTTGCAGAGCAGTGAAAGCCTTGCTGCCCTTGACACTGAGATCTGTAGAAGTTGAAGGTCAGGAGGCTGCCTGATGTGGGTCTAACTGCAGTAAAATCTCACTGGGACCAAGAAGAGGCAAGGTGGTATAGAACCCGAGCTTCTAAAGAACACAAGCTAAGGCAAGCACTGAGGCAGAGACCAAAATGTGTCCATACACACACACACACACACACACACACACACACCTAGCTACACCGTTGGAAAAGCATATTGCTATCTCCAAATAGCTAATAATTATTCAATATTTTATTACAAAGTATTAAAGAGATAAAGATAAAATTCTCCCCTTATAAAGCAAATTGACAAGCTATCTTATTACTGTGGTATATGTCATATACATTACTACATGGTATATTGGTAGAATAGTTCATTTTTTATCATGCATAGGAAATACATAAATATATTTTCAAACTCTGGCCAATGTTTAATGGTCTGGCTTATTCAGAGCAACAAAAACTAACAACTCAGGTGCGGCTGATGAGGAACAGCTTGAGAGTTACATTCTTTCTTAAATATATATTGATCCTTAGGTCTCAGGCTCATACAAATGCATGGACACACGTCTGCCCCCGAATTAAAGTGACCCTGACCTCAGCATGAGGAACACTGATCATTTCTCTGGTGACTGCCTGAGAGTGAAGACAGCAGAGGGACACAGTCTAATGAGGTTTGTATTGACTGTAGAACTTGTCTAAAAGTGTCTGGTTCTCTAAGAGCTGGGTGTGGACAGAGGGCAGAGAGAGGGCAGGGGCTTAGTCAACACACCACAGAGGTAAGGAGAAAGATGGAGGACAACCACACAGCCTCTACACAGTGTGGCTATGCTGGATGTGTCTTACAAGCCACTCAAGCGACCCTAGTCTTGGTTCTTTCGCATGTATAACTTTTTTTTCCCCTTCTGTTGTTAAAGATCAAAACCAGGGCTTTACACGTGCTGATCCAGCCACTCAACCACTGAGCTATACACTCCAGCCCTACAGGTCAGACAAAAAACCAAAGCCAAAACAAAACAAACACCCAGAAGCTTTTAAACTTTAGCTCTATTTTCTGTTTCTCAAGATTCTTCTCAGAAAGTACCCACTTAGTCTCTACCAATGCCTGGTACTAGGAAAGTCTGGCCCACCCTTCTCTTTGACTTGAAACATTTTAGAGGTGAACAGCGATGGGAACTTAGCATTCTCCAGAATACTGTGCACAAAGGTGCTGAGGAGGCCTTCAGAACCCTCATGGGACGGGAGAGGTAACCTGTGTATCTGAAAGCGCACACATCCTTCCAGTCACACTCTAGGCCAAGCAAGGAGGATCCTTTAGGCCTTGTCTTAGATTTGTCAACAGAAATTCCACCCTCAGGAAACTCACCACAGATTTGCCTCCAACAAGAAGGTAATTGTCAAATTTTCTTAGCCACATGGTTTTGGAAACAATGGGGTCTCTGTATACAGTTCTAGAAACACCCCCTGCCCCAGGAAATACCACTGCAGCTGGAGGACACAAACCCCAAATAAACACTTTGGTTCCCTCTCGGAAATACAGAATAAATTATACACAAATATAGCCAATGCACAGCATTTACAAATGAACTTGGCCTGAGGAATTAGCCAAGGTTTTCATGTACATAACCATAATCACACCATGACGCCAAAAATCATTTCTGGGGTTACAAAATCAAGCAATCACTAGCAAGTGAGGAGCTCGGTGCTCCTTGGGAGGAAACAAAAGCAAATGGCTAGCGCTTGAAATGACATTCGCAACCACAAACATTTGCTAACCACCATGTGCAGACAGTCAGGAGTACTCAGTATTGCTCAGCATTATCTAAACCCACACTGGATATACAGTTTGAAATGCTATTATTTTGTTGGATCCTCACAATAATGTTATAAAGTAGATACTTTTCAAGGCATAGAGAGTTCCTGTAACTTGGCAAATAACACATCATCGAGTCTAGCAAAACCAAGATCTAAAGTCAGTCTATCAAACTGATCTTAGAAGTATGTTTTTATTCTACACTACTTGGAGGTCATACCCTAAGAGCAAACTTGCATTTTGATTTAATTTAGCATATAAAATCTTGTTGATTCCCCTAAAATAATCCTTTCACAGAATAAACTGTGGGCAACCTTAAGGGAACTGCTTTTTAAAAAAAAGTCTTATTTCCTAGTCCTATTTATTCTCCCCAAGAGTACCATACTCCAGAAGAGAAACACTGAAAATAGCCATCTATCAGATACCTAAAGCAATGGCCTCGGAGTATAACATTATTAAACAATCTCCAGGTAGGTTAGTGTTCAAACATTCAATGTTTCATTGCTGGCAACTTTAGCCTCTATCTAACCTTCTTTGGAAGAAATATGAATACTTCCCACCCCCTGGAAGCCTCCGGTACCGTGTTGAACATGGATGAAATAATACCCCATTTTATTCTGCCTGTCTTTTGTCTGCAACAATAATCTTGAAGCATAAAATGCGTATGCTCACTGGAGAACAGGAGAAAATTAATTCCTAGCAAATTTTGTCAATGACTGTCACTCACTTTCTCACGGAAAGGATTGTTCTGGGACTGAGCAGACACATCACTAAGCACTCCTGCGAGAAGAGATAGATAACACAGTCCTACTTTGTAGGTCTGGAGTCTAAAGGGAAATCAGATCTTGCTTAGTATTGTCATAGTTGCGTAATTGCCCTTGAAATCCAACTGTGAGCCACGTTCCTACACGTATTTATGTGTGACCCTAGTCTTTTTGGACCCTACCACATGAATGCCTTCTCCTCGCATTCAGTTATATGACAGCTGCTCACAGGCCCTGTCGTCCCCGCTTCAGGTCACAAGTCTCACAGACAGCACAATATCTGTGATCAGATTAAATTGCTCCTAGATATAGTCTCCTTGAGGACAAGAAACACAGCTACTGCATCTCATGATACCACAGAAGTAGTGTGCGTTCAATAATAATAACTGAATGAGTAAAGTGATGAGTTTGCACCACAAGGGTCAGTAATAATATTTCTTCTTTCCTGGCCCTGCAACCAATATCTATTGGATAACGGTGCATACCTGAATTTTTTTTTCCTTTTCCGGTGTCCCTTTTTAGACACGAGATGCAGGACACCAAGTACCTAGTTTCAGCCTGCCATATGAGTTACTTAAAATGTTATCTAAGAATAGATAAGAGGAGATGGTTGCCTGGTTATATAATTTGTTTTAGCCTGACCGCTCTGAGTCCCCAGATCCAGTTATTCTAGCCCCCGTCCATATGTGAGCTCAGCTTCCATTCTAGCCCAGTGCTCTCAAATGGACCAGGCAAGAATGAAAACCCACAAGGGAACTAAATCCTCAGCTTTGACTGACAGTCTGAGCCACCAACCTCGGGAAATAAATCAGAGAGTCTGTTGAGGCATACAGGACACTGCTGGAGGGAGAGGCATCATAACTGAAGGGCACAGGGCACTCAGGAACAGATGGGCCTGGGTACTCTCCATTTCAACATCTATTCTCCTGAAAACTGAAGATTCTGTGGTCTCCTGCTTACCAATGAGAACCTAGAGTTTCTGAACATCACAAAATGAGCATTAAACTGTTAGCTATTCTGTTAAATAATGGATCATCCTTAATAACAGAGCCCAGAAAATGCCAGGGATTTTTATTTAATCTAAAAGAATTGTTGTCATGGCTCATACATAATTATTAACTGATTGCTTCCAAATTCCAACATCATTATCATTATCTCGAACACCTATCATATTGCAACTGCAAATACAACACAAATTTGGTCAATGAAGTCTTCAAAAGTACAATATACGCACTTTGGGAATTAAGTTTCAGAAGTATTATGCTTCAAGTCTGCATATCACATGCATTTCCTAGGAGAACCAGTTTCACATACCCATCAGTGTCTGACAACTCAGTTCCTAACTTAGAATCCTGCATTTAGAATGACAAAAAAGCGGAAGAAGCTGTCCTGCTCCAGAGTGGAAGTACCACAGCCACCCAGGAAGCACAAATAGTGATGTCTGATGTCAGGCGGGTAGTATCAAAAAAGCCTCAAAAACTCCATCTGGATACCTCGCATTGGTGGCTGACAATGTACACGCTAGTTCAGGGTTCTGATGCACGTGTGTCTGCCGTAAAGATAGGGAACACATCGTACCATCTGAAGAGCCTCTTTTACCATGACAAGATAGGGAAGAGCCACCTGAAGTCAAAATTGAGTCTGAATCCAAACCCTTGAGGGTAGATCCACAGAATAGCATTGATCCAAGGATGAGATCAGGAGCAGTAACTCACCTACCAATACTGCCAGCCACTGAAAAGCTGAACAGTTAATTACCGAGCCAGCTTCTGAACCTAAGGGGAATCTTAATAGACAGAACTAATTAAAATCAATAGTCATATGGTAACTGTGAAGTTGGGAAAGGCATTTCACATATTTTAAAGTAGACATGAATGGACAATGCCCAGTCTTCATATCAACCACACTATCTGACTCTCCAGCAAATGTTTGCCAACAAATCATCTTCCTAGAGAGGGAAAGAGGGGACCCTTGAAGACACCAACCTGAAGCATTGCCTGTGGTTTAGAGACACAGTCAGAGGTGCACACGGGCCCGCATGTGGAGCCAGAATGATCCTTACATTACGGAGTCAGAAGCTACAGGAAAATGGAGCTTGATTTCTTGTCTGGCTTGTGACTTTCTTTTTTCCTTTCTTTCTCTCTCTCTCTCTCTCTCTCTCTCTCTCTCCTTCCTTCCTTTATTTCTTTCTTCCTTCCTTTCTTTCTCTTTTGTTTGTTCTTGTGTTTTTCAAGACAAGGTTTCTCTGTCCTGGAACTCACTCTGTAGACCAGGCTGGCCTTGAACTCATAGAGATCCAGCTGCCTCTGCCTCTGAATTTGTGATTTTAGGATATTTATTTTCTCTGGACCCCAAGAGCTTCCTCTATAAAATAAAAGGAAAAATTAGACTATCTTCAAAGATCCTTTTGTTATCTTTTTCTGGAATAGCAGAATATATATAAGAGCCTAGAATATAGGGGTCCAATAAAGGGGTAAAATATGAGCACCCCCCACTCAAAATCAAGTCTCTTGTTCTGGTTTCCCTTTGAGGCAGTGGATGTTTCACGTCCTGTTCTTTGTGGCTAGCTTGCATGACTTTACCAATGACCTCTAAGAACACACAAACTTTAATACTGTTTCAAAACACCTTTTACCAAGTGATAAATGGAAGCATAATACATTGACCCAAAACCTGACCATCACATTGAATTGTTATTTGATCCAACTTATCGTAGCATAGATATATGTAGTGTGTCAAGTCAATTATAGAAGAACAATCTTTTAAATGTGAAAAAAGTAAGTTGTCCCAACACAAAATTCCTTCGTGGCTAAAATAACGTTAAGTCCTTTCTGGCCTAATAATGCATACTGACGTCAAACAAAGAAATCTCTCCATGGCCTCATGACAGAATGGTAAGAAATGAACTTGACATGTGGCAGTTGTGGGTAAAAGGCGAGGAAAGCTGAAGTTTTTACTACATTATTTATATTAATTATTTGGTTTTTGGTACGGGGTAGCCATGCAAGCTCATGATAGAACTTTTAAACAGGGACTCCCTCTTTTATAACTAACTCCTTTTTAAATTTTTTAAAAGTGCCATATAATACATCATTTTCTCCTTCCAGCCCTTCCCATGTGCCTTTCTTTCCCTTGCTCTCCTTCAAATGCATGACCTCTTTTTTAATTGTTGTTACACACACACATACACACACGTATATAACAGATTTAGATATGCACACACTTATATTCCTAAATATATAAGTATAACTTGCTCAGTAGGGCTCCCTCTTTTAAAAATATAAATATTACCATGTTTTATATATAACTCTGTAACTTCCTTTCTAACTTAAATTTATCTCAGATTGTGTGCTTTATCATTGTACACCTCATTTTAATAGCATTTAACTTTATGAATAAACTGACTTTATACCACAAGTTTTTTATTAGTAGACATTTTTATTAGTAGACAGCCTTTTGCTATTGCAAGCACTGCTTAAATTAATAACATGAGACACACTGTTTGGTGCCTATGTGCCTTAATGTATCTATTTCTAGGTAGAGGTATCACACTACTGATCTTGAAAGAATCTGGCCAAATTTTTCCTGGCAAAATTACATTAGTTTATATGGCCATCACATCTCTGTCAAGAGAGCATGCTATCAGTGATTTCTCTCTTGTAATATGGAGAATGAAATGGATTCCTTGGCATTGTTTCATTTTGAAATATGTTTTATGTAAGCACTTGTCCACCTTTACTTGTGCTTCCTATCTCTGATAAGGTATGCAGTAGTAGTGGCTGGAAATGGCTCCACAGTTAAGAGCATTGGTTGCTCTTTCTAGAGGACCCGGAACCAGTTCCCAGCACCCACATGGTGGTTTACAACCATCCATAACTCCAGCCAGTTCCAAGGAACTCAGTGTCTTCTTCTGGCCTCTGTGGGAACACATGGTATATTTACATACATGCAAGCAAAACACTTGCGCACATTTTAAAAAAATTAGTTAATGGTGGTGGGCATATGGTTGTATCTTGTCAACTCCTTACAGGGAACCTAGCTGACCAAGTATCCCAGCCACTGTCTTGGCCAGTGATTGTGCATATCTGAGATCTCATGCAGGCTCGTTTTCCAGAGATGTAAGACTTTACAGGGGCATGACTCCTCTTCATCTGAAGCACTAGGAACTAAAGGGGAGAAGTTTTAAGATCATCCTAAGCCAATAAATGAAAACAAAATGAAAAATGAAATAGGAGATGCCCAACAGTACCACTGTCTAAAGCAGTCCCCAGTCTACAGCAGTCCCACAGTCTCTCTGGCAGAGCAAGGCTCCCACACCCCATGCTGGAGAATGTCCCATGTATCAGCCTGATTCTGCTGTGTGTCAAAAAGGCTATAGACATGGCTCCCCAGGCTCTTACCCTTTGGGGTTACATTCTGCCTCCATTGTCTTTCTTGGAGATCTCTAATGTAGCTGTTGAAGAATATGCCCTCAGTGAGGATTAAGAAACTTGCTCTCTGTGTCCACCCAGAAGGCACTTAGTTCTTTAATAGTCTCGTTGTCCCTCACTTTGGTCCAGCAGTTCTTAGGATGGTACTGCTTTCAGAAAAGGTTGCCCTTCTTACTACTTGAGTTGAGGAGGCTACAGTCTCCTTCCAAAACAAGCTGTGTCTAAGTTTGCCTTCTAGACAGGCTTTTAACAGTCCTATATTCAGTTTCTTTGTTTCCTGTCTCCATGACCCCATGTGTATTCTCTTGTTCTTCCTCTTTTTTCTCCCTCCTCCTCCTCAATTCCAGTCTATCACACTACCCAGTTACACAGGGACTGTCAACCACTCAGACACCCTCTCATTTCACTCACTTTGAAAGGACTTGTGAGGTACAGCCTCACCAGTTATGCCCCTAATCCATCCAAAAGTTTTAACAGCACATGCCAACATCATCCCTTCTTTGTGATGTGCCATCAGAGTGAGTTGCGCAATTTTCTTTGTATTCATTTGGGTTTGAAAAGCAGTATCCCTTCTAAACTCACAGGTCCCCAACTTTCTAGAATCCTTTCTTACTCCTGCTTGTGCTTGCCAGTTTTTTTTTTTTCTTTTTCTGAGCTTGCTGAGCACAGTCAGCCAGCATCGGCACATGCTATTAAGAGTCACCTTCCAACCTCCTTTCCCAGGGCTCCACGTCTGCCACGTCTTCACCAAACTTCACTGGCCTGCACCAGATGTTTTGACAGTATGTAACCTGATTTGCTATCTTTTGTAGCTAGGCCAATGCTACAGATTTTTATAGTTTTTATAGTTATCACTTTGCTAACTCCCTATTTTCTCCATCAGATGAGATAAACTGGGCTGTGTTATAGGAACAAAATTACAATACCTTAACAAAGTGAATTTCCTAGTTCACATGACACATCAAATACAAGCTGAAAGAAGGACTCTGCTCACTATTGTCACTCAGGAGCTAAGCTGACAGGGCTTCACCTCAACAGGCACTCTTAGAATTGTAGCAGAAAGACGGAAATGTGGAGAGCCACTCACTAACTGGTACTGGGTCTTTACATCTGTGTCTACATGTGGCATATACCAGGGCCACTCATATTGTATCAGCCAAACATGCCTCGAGGCCATGCCTGACCTCAGAAAGTGAGGACGTGTAATGGTCCTTTTACGTTGAGTGCAGTGAGAAAGACTTGGTCATCAATATACTAACTGCTACCAAAGACTACTGTGGTCATGTGCCTCCTCTCCTTTCCAGCTCCTATTCTACTCCCATTCTCTCCCTCTCTCTCCTCTCCCCTTCCCCATTCTACTTCCCTCGTCCCCTTTTCCTCCCCTCCCTTTTTCTTTATCAATGAAAGAATTGGGTTGGCATTGGTATAATCTTGAATATCCCTCTCCATACCAGTCTCAATATTCCTCTTCTAATCACTAGGTGAACTGATTTGCAACTTACCGGAACTAAAACCAGAATTCTTGGAGTTAAGTAAAAAGCATCAAAAATAAATACAAACAGGCTTGAACTTCACGTAATGAAAACCTGAAATTTGTCAGTTTTGTCAGATGTTTGGAGGCTTAGACCTAATTCTTAATTATTATACCCATTCTAGGAGTAAATAGTGAAGATGTTTCCTGTTTGCACAGACCTCACGTCCTGACCCAGCATGAAAGCTAACATGCATGCTAAGACAGATAGGTGCCAGATGAATATATCACACTTTACAGAGCATGTTCAGTTGCCAGATGCAGTCAGAGACATAAACTAACTGATCTTGGCAAATATCCTACCTTATTAAACATGATGCTGCTATGCCGGATGTCCTGCTTGGCAAATGTATAAAAAAAAAAGAAGAAAAGAAAGAAAAAGAAAAATCTCTACTATAGGTAAAGTGCTCTAAGTAGTTTCTCAAATGTTTTCATTTTCACATCTATCTAAAGAAGACCTCCTAAATTACTACTAGTTCTGTAGGTACTTGGAAAATTTACCCAGTCGTCTCTGTTCATCAGATGCTCATTGCTTGCTGGATACCATGGTAGGCTTTCTATGTCTTAATCCATAACACAACATCATAAGATTGTTTGGGCTTCTGCGGCAAAAGACAACATCAAACTCAAAAGTCCAATAACTTGGGTGCTCGCCTTGGTTGCCCTTTGAGTTCACAGGAAGGCTTTGGCAAGAGAGTTTCTCTGAACCATGATGTCCACCACTTTGGAGTGGACTAGATGGTAGTCAAGTGCATGCCAAGTCAGTTTTCTATGACTCGGTTATCCCCTGAGCACCAAACATCTGCAGACCTAACACCCCCATTAGTCTTATCTCAATGAAGCCTCTCATGTCCCAAAGTGGCAACACTTTAAAATTAATTTTCTTTAACCAAAATTAACTCAAGATAATGTAGGTATTATTTTTCAAAAATATCACCATTCTGACAGCTCTCCCAGTCTCCTTCCAATATCTGCCCATCACTCATACCCCACCCTATCACCACCGGACCACTCTAATATTGAGCTCGCAAACTAATCTGGCCTTACTTGAGCAAGTTCTGAATTTTATAATCATCTGCCTTGATCCTGCACTTCTGGGCCGCCTGCCAGAATGTGAGCAAGAAACAGGAGGGGTCATTTCCTGGGGGAGCTGAAAGGCTTGCAAAGCAGCTGTGGGTGGCTTGGCCTGTACTGGCTACCAAGCCACTCTTTTCTGTCTCTGTGTGTTGTTTAATGAGTCACTGGCTGGTACATATGAGAGCTAAGTGTTCCTCAGCTGTGCTATGGAGTCGCTATTCCTCCTAGTATACCAGATGCCACTCCAAAGAGTGCCTTACAAGGTCCAGAATGCAGCAGCCTTGCTCTCCAAGAGCTCTCTGCCTTCCTTAAAGACCTTTTAAAGAAAACTTTCATTTTTAAACATCTTCTGCTAATAACAACCCTAACCCTAGAAAATTTGTTTTATACTTATAACCTATAAAATATTTAATCATGTAAAGGATATGGAAAACATGCTGGTTTTTTTTAACCTGTATTCATCGTAATCATTCACTTAAAAATTAGAATATAATCACATTGTAATTTTTATACTGCTTGAAATATTTTACTAGGGAATATAAGCTGTAAAGGAAAAAAATAAAGTTAGTTAGAGGGAAAACATCAAGAGAAATAGAAGGGGATACATCTGGATAGAGGTAAGAAAAGAAATAAGAGAGGTGATGGTAGAGAGACCCTAAAGAAGTGTGTGTGTGTGTGTGTGTGTGTGTGTGTGTGTGTGTGTGTGTGTGTGTGTGTTACCTCCCTTTTTTTGCTGGCCCCAGAGAATTAAGTTTTACTCCCTCAAAAAGAAAAGTCATGTCAAGTGATTAATTCTCCAACTCCATGGATCCCCTCAATCCCTGAGCTGCTGAAGGCTGGTGCTCACTGTACCAATACCCCTCTGCATTTTCTCTTGTTTATTTATTGAAATACATCAATTTTCATTAGATTTTGAATAAAAATTTATCTACACACCCATTATTTCAATTTCAAAGTGCTCTTAACCTACATGTGTGCGCATTTTTGCTCATATTACAGAAACTTGACACTCAAGAATATAGCTATTTTCTCTCAAGAGTTTCACCTGTGGCTTGGCTATGCACCTCTCAGGGGAATGGAGTGTGGCTATGGGACCAAGATTTATGTGTTTGATCCTCTTGTTAATGTAGGTAGAGAACTGGATAGGGAAAAGAAAAAAAGGATAAACTTACTAAAGAATGATCCTTCTGACAAGAAAGCCTCAATTTTAAACCTACTAAAAAATATTTTGAGAAGTATTCCTGACTGTATTTTAAAGACATTCAATTAAGATGAGATTTAGGAAAATATAAATATTTGTGCAACTATTGGTTTTATCCGCTATACGGTACTAACAGCTTGTTTCTAATTCTGGTTTCCTCCCCTAGGCTTGGATCAACTCCTGTCTTCATTTGCCCTGCACGCTTCACTCAGAACAAACCTTACCAGGGTGTCTTAAGCATTCCTACTGCTTTGGAGTTGAGTTACATCAAAAGTCCTTACAAATTGCCTTCATCATGTCAAATCCTTCTCCTCCTCCTCCTCCTCCTCCTCCTCCTCAGTCTGGTTCTTTTCAATTAAAGGAGCAATCTACCCATCTTAACACTAGTCCTAAAGAAAGCATTTAGCTCCTTCCTGCAGAATGAAAGTCTAATACTGGCTTGAACATTATGTGTGACCTTGCCTCTTGGCTGGTGCTCATGGGAGCTCCAGAGCACCTGAAGGCAAGCATGTGAGCTCCTGTAGCACTGTGCGCCCATGAGCCCCCCTCAACAGCAGGACAGACACCCTTTGATTGTAGAGGAAGAAGCCCAGACAAATGCAGTACTTCTTATCCATGGGAACTGTGCTTTTAGAACCAAGGGTGCCTGCAACAGCAGACAGCACTGGTTAAATACATACTGTGTTGCTATGGTTTTTTCTATTAACTTAATATAGATTTATCATAAAATTTAATTTATAATAGGCGCACAATAAGAAGAGAAGTGGAATGAATTACCTAGTCTGTTTTTGCCATGGGCAGTCGACACCTTGCAAAGGGACTGCATGTAGGAGGAAGCTCTGAAGTGTGCCTCTCTAGTCATTCACATGGCATCTCAGGGTCACTATTTGACAAGCACAAATGTAATTTTCACTTATTTTGACTTGTTTGTCTAACAAGAGCTTGTTCCTTTTTTCTCGCTGGAGAATGTCTGCATCCACTGCTATAAAAAGATCCACAGCTCCCTGAAAGAATCTGAAATGATAAAAGCAACCCCCTAAAACCTTACCTTAAAATTGTGTTGAATCATAAACAGGAAGTCTCTAAACAGTCGCACAGCGCTCTCTCCCTACTAATCATGGGATTGGTCCTGAGTCTGGCTTAATCTCAGATGCTATGGAAAGCACTTCACTTCCCTCCTATAAAAAGTGTCATCCGCTCTTCTATTAAGGTTTGATGAAGCAATCTGGTAGGAGGAAAGAGTCCAAAAGGCAGGCACCAGAGTCAGACATGCCCCGCTCTCACTATGAGGAATCTCACATGAAGAAAAAGTTATATAGCTGTAACCTGGGTGAAAGTCAGTCCCCTGCAGGCCCCCTGGTTGTCAGTTCAGTGGACTTTCTTGTGGTGTCCTGGGCATCACTGGGTTCTACAGTCCTTCTTCACCCTCTTCTGCAGGATGCCCTGAGCTTCACTTAATGTTTGGCTGTGTCTCTCTGCATCTGTTCTCATCAGAAGCCTCTGTGATGACAGCTGGGCTAAGCATCAATCTATGAGTATGGCAGAATATCATTAGGAATCACTTTGTTGACCTTGTTTTTGCCATTCATGATCGATTCTATCCTAGGTCTCCGAGGTATCCTGCCTCGGAGTTCTAGCCCTCAAGGGTGAGCTCCCTCTCAGAGTATGGATCTTCAGATGAACCAATCATTAGTTGATCACTCCCACAATTCCTGAGCCATCTTTATCCCAGCACATCTTGTAAACAGGACAAACTGTAGGTCAAACGGTGTGTGGGTGAGCCAGTCCCTCCCGTGGAAATCTTGTGGAGTAGAGGGGACGGAGGGGAAAATTTGGTTGGAATGTAAAAGCAAAATTAATTAATTAATTAAACATAGTATCCCCAAGCTCCAACAACCTCAGACAGATTCCTGTTGCTCCAGGTGATCAGTGACTATAAAGCAGATTCTATCTAGGGAAAGCATACATCTGGGCAAACTGCACGAAGTACCAGTTCACTCCAGCGCCAGATGGAACTGGGTGTTTATAACTTCCTTGTTAAAGGGTTCCTTATTAAACTGAGCATTTAGCCACCAGACTTTAAACTATATCTGTTTGTTTTATGACATTTTGGTCTGTACATTTTCCTAGGGTTTGTTGTTGCTATTTGTTGCTCTTCTTAGCTTGTATAAAATCTTAAAAGGGAAATGAACTGATTCCATTTTTGTTTTATTCTGATTTTAAGGAGGGACTCAAAATTTCTGTGATAATTTCTGTATAATTGTTACGTTAAGAGAGAAAAATAATTCTGCATTAGCAGAATTGGAGACCGTATACATGCCTAGAAATGAGCATGCATTGCCGTATTCTGAAGACTAGCAGTATTCACCTGCAAGGAACCTGTCAAGGAATAATGAAGTATGGTTCAGACATAATTCAGTATCAGTATGCTGGGAATCCACTACACCAAACAGTTGATCAATACTTAACTGTAGGCTGTGACAGAGAATCAAGACACAAAAGAACTAACTTAAAGCATGTAGTGCTTTTCCATAAATGTATGTTAAGTGTTCAAGTTATAATTCTGTCCTAAGAAGCATTATCAAATGCATTATACATGTGACAACAAAAACTGATTCAGAATAGAACAGTAAAACATTTTAAAAGATCATGTGGTAACTAAGTAGATTTCTCAGTGGGTAAAGAAATTGCCCCCATGTCTCAATAACTTGAGTTTGATCCCTGAAACCCATACAACAAAAGGAGAAAACTAACTTCTGCAAGCTGCCCTCTGATCTTCACCAAGTGTCCTGGAAAGAACACACACATGCAAAAATACACAAAGATAATTCAAAGCAAGTAGATGTAAGTTTTCTCAAAAAAATATAGCATTTTGACATGCTTCTCAAATGGATTCCATGTGGCAAGAGTCCATAAGATGGTTCTTTCTCTCATTAGTTAAATGTAAGGGAATGTGATATTGGTGTTTCTCCCAAGAATTGGGATGTACACCAACATAGGAAAGCCTCTACAAAGCCCTGCTTAGTGTGTTTTAAGTGATCCAAGATTCCCAAACACAGAACATTGCTTTGAGCGGCGCCATTGAATTCCCATGGAACGTGCTTTGGGGAATCTGTATAACAAGAGTGTTATAAAGGGAGAGCATCTAAATACCATCCGAACTTCTGATGAGTAGCCTCTTGGGTGGGTGACAGAAAGTACAGCACTGAGACTCTCACTTTACAGTTCCACCAATAAAGTTAAATAGCAGCAAAATATTATAGATCAATTTACTGTTACATTATATAAAGAGAGAGAGAAAGAGGGAGAGAGGTGAGAGGCTTATAGTACGAGCTGCACAGACCCTGGAGTCACTGGGTACCACTCTGTACATTTAAAACCAATGCATTCACCAGCACTCACTGGAGCAGAACTTGGGCTCAGTCCTCCTAGGACCTCCATCCTCTTCATTGTTTTAGAATTAGCTGAGTCTTTCATTCATCTTGTTCCAGAAACAGCTGTCACCTCCTGACCTTGATGCTACCACAATCTGGTTACATAGATTGGAGTTTTCCAACTTCTTCCCATCTGGACAAAGACACATCATAGAGGAGTGGTTAGTTTTCTAACTTTCCACTGCAGGAGTAATTTCTTTACATTTCCATATCTGATCATAGAAAACTGTGAGCCAAGGTACTCAAATACCATAATGATCTCAACAGGAACTTTAAATTTTTACAAGAAACACAGCACGAATGGCTAGCTAAAGATGGGACATACCTTAAACACCAGATTACAACACACTTCTTTCAGTAACTGTCACATTGTCACAAAGCTAGCTTTTGAATACATGTGATAAAATGCCAGAATCATGAAAAGCAGTATAGAACAGGAAGTGTGGGTGGTTCAATGTGATTATAAGGTTTAAGAAGCAGAGCAGTACCAAAGAGATACACAAATCCCATTGGTGGCACTGACTATTTAAAAATAGAAACTGCCTTTTCCAATCCATGTATATTATCTTGTCACATAGATGCTAAGTGGCTGGGTGTAAATTCCCAAGTTGTTCAGATCTTGATAAACAAAACTAGGCAATATACAGAACCACTAGGTCTTCTTTGTGGTCTGTGTGGACTATGGGAAACACTATGTGGACAAAGGGCACAATGATCTTAGGAAGTTTGAAACCTCAGAGACTTAGATAAAAGTAATTTCAGTCTAGATAGAGAACCACTCCTGTAGTATTTAACCCCACCCTCACATTTAAAAAACACCATAATGCAAAAAACAAAAAAAAAAATCTGGAGCTGGGGAGGTAGAGAAAAGTCCCTATGTGAGCATAAGGACCTAAGTTCATATGCCTAGCACCCACACAAAGAGACAGGAGGGGCTGGGCACACCTATAGCACCTGTGATGCTAAGCATAGAGACATGAGGGTCATGGAGGCTTGATGGCCAAACATCAAACTGAATATTGGTGAACTGGGATTCAGGGAGAGACCCTGTCTCAAGGGAATAAGGCGGAGGGTGATAGAGCAGGATGCCTGGTGTCCTCATGAGCACATTCCCTTACACATATGTGAACACACACATGTATACAAACACAAAGACAAAAAAGAACTATTGAATACTGGATTGAGCAAAGGGAAGGAAGAAGGGAAGGAGGAAGGAGACAAAATTTTCCTTTCTAAATTTCAAGAAGTTTCTCTCCATGTAAGAGGAGGTAAAAGATGTATGTATAAAGGTAATAGATGCGTGCTCCATTTGAAGTCTGAGGAAGAAATGGATGAATGAGGAATAAAAACTTATTTCCATAGGTTTAAGAAAGAGAAACCTGGGAGAGGATATTTCACCCCTGAGGCTCAGAAGTTCACTGAAGCTACAGCTGTCCCCTGAGTTTTTCTCCTACTGCTATTCCTGTCAAACTTGTGGTTCTGTGGCTCTTTGCTGTGCAGCTATAACCATCATCCCTAAGAGAGAGTGACAATATTTCCCTCTAAGAAAGTGTGCTTGGATTTGTGCAAGATGACATCCTTAACCCATCATTAGGGACCAGGAAGCTATCTGGACCATAACTTTATCCCTTACTTTTACCCAGGTGGCTCTTTAAGTTCTCAGAGTTAAAGAATTCAGATAATCCAAGGAGGAAATAACAGGTTTACATGGGGTTTGGTCCGCTAAAAACCATTCTGCAAACAGGGGCAAGGACTTTAGCCTCTTTCTCTGGAAGTCGCCATTTTTTGCCTGAGTTTTCCTGAGACCCCTTGCTTCTGTTCCCCAACTTATTGGTTTTCCTGTTGTCTTCTCATCACTTTCACTCACAAAGCCCATTCTAAAAGTCCCTCAACTTTTAGAGGCTGTCATCCCTGTCAGTCACAAGTCATGATGCTATATTATTCATAATTCAAATATTTAAATATGACCTCTATACACATTCAAAACCATTGAATTGAATTCTAAGTCACAGAAAAATGATTTGGGGGAGAAAACATCTTTTATCTTGTACTATAATCCCTTCATGAACACAAGAAACATATTAAGTGATTTTCCCATCCTCACACAGATTTGGGAAATCAAAGAGGTATAAAGTGTATCTCTTACTTCTCTTTATAGGATATGTGTTTTTAAATAAGCACAAATGTATGCAGATACTAATGCAATGTAAGAAACATTTGGGGTGTGGTTTAGAGTGATAGATTTTTAGTATTATACACATGAGTGCTACATTTAAATGATTTCCATCCCTCCCTCTTTCCATTCCAAGTCTTCCTGTGCCTCCACTCCCTCTAAAATTTGTGACCTCTTCTTTATTATTGTTCCATATATGTATATATGCGTGTGTGTGTGTGTGTGTATACACACACACACAATCTGTTTATCCCATTTTGTGTCGCTCATATGTAGATGTATTTAAGATTGATCACTTGGCATTTGGTAACTTATGAGGGGTTTAATCCCTGGAAAGAACTGAGTCTTCCTTTCTTAATAGCCATTTGCTGTCTGTAGCTCTTCATATGCAGTGAAACTCCCCCTTCCACGTTGGCATGGTAACTGGTGTTGTCATTGTGCTGACCTTGTTAAAGCAACCCTATTGGTGTGATTTCATGGGTGCAGCTTCCCTCTCATATGTAGCCATGATCACAGACCAGATATTTGGTCCTTTGGCTCCTAGAGTCTTTGTGCTCCCTCTTCCATGATTTCCCTGAGTCTTACGTGCAGGGATTGTGTTGAATCAACTGGGGCTTGTCCTGGGTAGTTTTATGTCAGCTTGACACAAAGTAAAGTCATTAGAGAAGAGGGAATTTCAATTTTAAAAATGCCTCCATAAGATCCAACTGCAAGCAGGCAAGCTTGTAGGGCCTTTTCTTAATTAGTGACTGATGGGGAGGGCCCATCCCATCATGGGTGGGGCCATCCCTGGGCTGGTGGTCCTGGGTTCTATAAGAAAGTCAATAAACAACATTCCTCCGTGGCCTCTGTATCAGAGCCTTCCTCCAGATTCTTTCCCTGTTTGAGTTGCTTTTCTAACTTTCTTTGATCATGAACAGGGCTATGGAAGTGTAAGACAAATAAAATCTTCCCTTCCCAAGTTACTTTAGTCAAGGTGTTTCATCACAGTAATAGAAATCTTAATTAAGACAGGGATGGCCACCCCATAGTCAGTTATCTGCATTTTGGCCAGTTGTAGGTTTCTTTAATGCTGTCCATCTGCTACAAAAGAAATCTTCTTTGATGAGGAATGAGAGCTACCCTTATGTGTCAGAATAAGGATAAGTATTGAGAATTTAAAAATTATAATGGTTAGGAAAATGATAGTCGTAGGTTCTCCTGTAGGACCCATGCATGACCTCACCATCCGTAGATATTTGGCTGAGTTTTCAGAACCAAGCATGAATTTCCTCTCGTTGAATGGGCTTTAAGTATAATTAGACACTAGACAGTTATTGGTTACCCCCAGGATGTAAACGCCACTATTGCACCCTTGGAAATATCTTGTCATGCTAGTCATTTACTGGTACATCTCAGGAGCACTGAAGAGACCTTAACTCTGTTCAACAATAGCACAGCTTATCTTCCTGAGTGATGAGTGCTGCTGCCCTTTCTGGCTTCAGGGACATGCTGAAGTGCTATGAAAGAGGATGAGCGTCTCCACGGAGGGCTTCCGCTGTGTGTTAGATGAGTTCCTCTACCAGTGGTGCCTGCTCTAAATCCAAGCTGCCACTACCTTAGAAATCCCTTGGAAGAAGGGAGACTGGTCCTTAAGCACAGATGAGGTCAGCGTGCCCTCTAGTGACAGCTTCCCAAGATTCAGGTTAAGAAAACCACAGAGTATGGGTGCAGGCATAGCAACTGAACTGGAGATGGTCCTTCCTTCCATCTTTCAATAATGGGAACATTTCCACAAGGAATATTTCACAGAACTGCTTCCGATTTAATAGTCCCAGAAACATCAACACTTCAGTTGTCTCAAGAGCGTGATTACTGCTAGGGAGGAAGAACTCTAGCTACTCTCCTAGAGCCCGTGGTCATTTATATCCGCTTACTGGCTCATTTAGTTGCTGGGGAAATTCCTCTTGATAATATTTATTTCAAGCATGCTTTCTAAGACCATCAGTTTCCTCTTCTGTAGTATAAGTTAAGCTCCTCGGTGGGAAGATCTGACAAATGAAAGCACTACATATGTGTGAGTTTCTTAGGTTTGTCTTTTTCCTTCAAGATTCTCCTGCCTCATCTTCCTGAATTCATCCCCATGCCTGGATCATCACAGACCTTGGTAAAACATTACTCCAGGATCCTAAGTCACCCAAAAGAATAATAATACAACAAAGTGCTAAAGGAACATGGACTCTATGCACATATTGTCCTAACTCCAGCCCATGTTTTAACTCATTTAATTGCCACATCTGTCAGAGGTAGGGATAGCTTTCATTCAGCTATTATAGATAAGGAAACTGACACAGAAAAACAGTGCTGCATATTTCCTAAGCATTACATCTGAGAGCTGAGACGGCTCTGCTGTTTCTAGGGTGCATGCACGGCATTACCACACAAGCATTCAAATTCTCCTCTCCTACAGCAGGAAGAGTGTGCACTTTCAGTCCTCTTAGTGAAACAAACAACAGAGAGAATGATAAAATGGATTGCTCAGTATTCAAAGGATGCTCTTGATGGTGCAGCACATTGGGTCCCAAACATGATAGAATGCAAGATGCCCTGCTGCACTTCATCACCGTCTTGAGTATTTTAAATAGAAACCACTAGTTATAACAAACATTGATCCAAGATGTGATAATGACTTTTGCCCCTCTAGACTTCATATATATTTATGCCATTCAAAATATCACAATGTTTTCACTGCATATTTAACAGATTTTATTTCTATGTAAATTTAATTGTTGCACATGGTTTTATCCAAACCCTTTAATTTTTCAACTTTTCCTATAAAATATTCAGTAGCACATATTTATTATAGAAAAATATGTGCTTAAATAATAAATTCTAGCATGTAGTCATTACTTTGAGAAAATATTGATTTTTAACTGTAAAGTCTTAGCATTAGAAACATTAATAAGAATTCAAAATTAGTTCTTACTCTGCCATGATCTGATTAAACACAATTTTGGAAAATACTTACTCATAGATATTTTAATTCCTGGTACCTCTCCTCCTATTAGGATTAAAGACATGTATAATGCAAGAATATCTGTCAGCTTAGATAGGCAAGGCTTGCAGGCTCCTGATGCTCCCTCCTGGCAAGATGTCAGAATAAGGCTTCTCTCAGTTTCACAGTCCCAACAAGGATGTGCACATCAAGCACCAATGCCACCCGGCATTAGGATCACAAGGGTCTCCTGGCACTGCAGGTGCTCCACAGCCCCACAGTCGCTGCAAACTCTGACCTTCAAGTGCGCCGGGTCTCTAGATCCCCCCACCTCCCACCCTCTGTTATCGCCCCAGCCCAGTCCACAACTGGTCCATTCTTTTAACCAAAAGTGTAGATGGTAGGGCCGCTCCGGTAAGTTCATGTCTAGTGACTAAATTCCCATTCCTGCATGATAATCTATGGTGCCAACTGTTCAACCAAACTGCAGATGCCATCTTCCCCCATACACATGCAACATCTTCGATTGAAGTGGTAAGAGTGGCCTCTTAGGAAGTAGGCTCTCAGCTTCAAGAATGTATGAATCCAGAAGGTGTTTTCTTAGTCAAACAATTTAGCTTAGTAAGTAGTTAAGCACAAGGGCTCTAGAGCCAGACAGCCAACAGCTAACATTTATGTCTTTATCACTAATAAGCTGTGTATTTCCAAGCACTCAGGAGGCAGAGGCAGTAAGATGTCTGTGAGTTCATGGCCAGTCTGGTTTATAGAGTGAATTCCAGGATAGTCAAGGATACCCAGAGAAACACTGTGTGGGAATTTCAAATTAGTGCCCAATCAAGTATTAACAGTCTGATGCTAGTTAGCTTTCAAATGGAAAATAATTTTTACTGAGAAATCTTCATTCCTTTTGAAGCCATGAGAAATTATTTATTATGTATTAGATTTTGCTCCTGCAAAGCAATAGCAGATTAGTGAGCTGTTGGGGTCTGAGTTATTCTCCAGGTTGAAAGAAACCTTTGATTGTATTAACTGACCTAGAACTGGGGTTCACACAAGAGACTCTGGCTGCCAAAGAATCCTGCCTAGCACAGCTCTCCACAGCAGCTTACGCCAGAGGCGGGCTCTCCCTGGTCCTGAGCGAACAGCTTCCATCTTTTCTGTATCATCTATCACTTCTGTCCCTTGATGTTTATATTGATTTTTAAAACTTAAATAGAAATTTTGAAGCATTAATGTAATTAATCTTTATCAATAATACATCAGGAGTTAGATATCGGGGTAAGAACCTGAAAGATGGGAGGAGCTGGGGGCAGCCAACGGTCACTTCCTTACAGTTCCTCCATCGGAAAGGGTTGAGATCCTCTCTCGTCCTGCCTCACCACTTCCTACCTCCTCTTTGTCTACAGTCCTTAAAACCTGTGTGCTCAGCCAGTGGCTAGCTCCACCCTCTGACTCCAAGTAAGCTCTATTTGTCAGAACACAATCAAAATATCACACATTTCCCCCTCTCTGTCTAAATAAAAAGCAAAGGTTTTAACTAATATAGTAAAGTTATATGTAAATACAATAACTATATACAAATATATACAAACAAGAATTACATTAACAATGTCCAGTCCATTTGAATTTAACAAATTCAGAGAAAATACTCCATTATCTATCCTACCAAATACTGTGGAACAATCGTTTTGCACACTATGAATGTATATGTATTACTGTTGTTGGCTAATAGAGAGCTAATTAGCCCATAAGTGGGTAGGAGGAGGTTAGACAGAAAAACTATTCTAAGCAGATCCTGAGAGGAAGAAGGGCAGAGTCAGAGGAATCACCACCCAGACACAGAATGACTCAGACACACAAAATGAGGTAGATGTAAAAAGCACAAGCCTCAGGGAAGCACATAACTTAACAGAAATGGGTTAAGTCATAAGAGCTAGTTAGTAACAAGCCTGAGCTATTGGCTGATCATTTATAATTAATATGTCTTCATGTTGGTTATTCAGGAACTGGTGGGAGGCAGAGGAACATCCTCATACATGTGTTGTTCCAATGTGAGGACAGAATTTCTTTGTAAAACCAGACAAAAGCCTAAAAAGGGATTCTAGATACACAAAACTGAAATCAAGCATAGCTTCTTGGTAGCTGCGTTTTCTCAGGTAGGCTCTGTTTGCTGGCTGGGAGCAGAGGCACAGCTCCTTTAAGAGACAGCTTCCTGGCTCAGTGTTAGGCCAAAACAAGCAACTCTTAATTTATATGGTGTTCATGAGCAGCAGGAGGTACTACTCAGGGGTGCATGGACCCAGAAACTTCCCAGAATTGGGACAGTAAACATGGCACCAGAACTGGTGGCAAGTGTGCCTCCATCACAAGACTAGCCTCTCAGGGAACCAGGGGAAGCCAGCCACCAACAGACCATGGTTTAAATTACACAGACGTTTTCTTTGATCACGCAGACGGAAAAGGTTACAGAAACACAATAAGGACAGATTCAAACAAAAAGAGCCTCTAAACAGGCCATAGTGTCTTTGAAAATATGCATAGGCTTGAGAGAGAAGAGAAAGAGTATATATAGTCTTAGATTTAAAAATATAGTTTTAAAATAAAAAAATAAAGCCTGGAAAAGGGGAGTAAGAAATATAAAAGCCACATAAAGATGGGACCTACACAGAGAGTCTTGATCTTGTATGTTACTGTGTTATCTTTGAACTTTTTGGTTGCTAAGAGACATTGGATTTTGGAAACTGCTGGATTAAACCAACCTATATATTTTAAAAACATCTTGACTTCAAAATTTAACTTAAACAAAGTTAAGTTAAATCCCTCCTTTTGGGAGAGGGTTATGCTTTTGTTTAAATAGAAAATGAGAGACTGTGGATTCATTCCAGGTTAAGGGAAAACAGGTTTGATCAAGAAAGACCCTCTGAAAATCCTGTATACAAACATAAGAAAATAAACCTAGAAGAACTACAAGACACATAACATATATTTTACCTGTTCAAATGCATAACAAAAAACATCTTTGGTTGACTTATGTCACAAGTATATGACACAGTCTATACTTGTATTAATGCAGATATGTATGTTATCTTTAAAAGCTTATGTATTTTCAGAGCAAGGGAACTAGCAACCAATGAAAATGGGTGGTACAAGTGATCCAAAACAGCTTCAAGGCTGCTGACTGAGATGATTCAGCCTCACAGAATACTACAGGCAAGACTTAACCATTATCCTGATTTTCTCAAGGTTTCCCCAAAGATTACCAGCATCCCCAGTCAATAGGAAGTAGTCTAGAGAACTAGGTCCACATTCCCAAAAGATGGGTTATGGATATTTATTAATATTTAAAAGGATGTGGTTACAAGTTGTTATTGGTAATGATCAGAAAAAAAGCTGAACAACTCTAATCCCATCAATCGGGAGGCAGAGGTAGATGGGTCTCTGTGAGTTCAAGGCCAGCCTTGTCTACAGATTGAGTTCCAGGACAGGCTCCAAAGTTACACAGAGAAACTCTATCTCAAAAAACTGAAAAAAAGTTGAAAAGGGAGAATTTAGAAATGATAGGATAAAAGGGTAAATTATTGAATCTACTTTAACCCAAAAAAAAAACAACTTCTAATCTTAAATATTTTATATTGGTATGATTTCTTGTTTATTGATAAAATTTTAAAGTTAATTTTGTTATATTGTATGTATATTTCTCCTTTTGTTTAAGATATTGTGGTTATATAGCTCATTTAAAAATTTAATATATAGTTAAGAAATACGGATTAATAGTCATCTATAACACTCAAACTTATAGTCATGTTAGATATGTTTTCAAGGTCATACACAGATAAATTTAGATAAGTGGTCTTAAAACACTTCAAAGACCTACAGAATATGGCATTTAATAACCTAAGGTGTTTCATGACAGTGAGACAGGTCTGCTCCTAGAAGCACCAATCTACTTCAAAAAAGAATGATGGGCATTGAAGAATCTCCATATGGAGTTTTCTTTCTTTTATGGCAAAAGCTAGCCGTGTGGGCAAAAAAAAATTTCTTGCCTCAATTTCTGACAGTTACTGTACAAATTGGACCAGAAAGATGCAGAAGAAAGTTACTACCAAACTTTCCAAGACAAGATATGACAGTTCTTCAAAGTTTCCTGCTTCTGAGAAAAGTCTTTCAGATATACTAGGCCTGTGGGCCAAAGATGGGTGCCCCAGTGTCACAGAGGAACCTTCAATGACTGTCCAGACAGCAAGATGTCCCTGTTGTTAGGTGACATTTCACCCTTCTGGGTTCTTTGGTGGAATAGATTATATAGTTATAGTTACAGTTTTCCTTAGTTGGGATAAAATTAGGTACAAAACTTTAGACTCACAAAGATAGAAAATAGAGCAATTTCCTTAATTTGCCAAATACAAGTAGACTAGATATTGTAACTGCTAGTCCTACTTAATGGCTGCTTTTGTTGTATATATTCTTACTGTGTTAAAGTTAAAACCTTCCTTTATAATTAGACAAAAAGAAAAATCTTTTGTACACTGTGAATATGAATTGCTCCCATTTGGCTAATAGAGAGCTAACTGGCCTATAGGTGGGCAGAAGGAGGTTAGGTGGAAAAAAAGAGACTAGGAGGATGCTAGGAGGGAGAAGGGCAGAGTCAGAGGAGTCACCAGACAGACACGGAATGAGTTGAACACACAAAATGGAGTAGAGGCAAAAGCCATGAGCCTCAGGGCAGCACACAGATAGATAGAAATGGGTTAAGTTGTGAGAGCTACTTAATAACAAGCCAGAGCTATTGGCTGAGCATTTATAATTAATATAAATATCCATGTTGGTTATTTGAGAGCAGGTAGTTGGGACAGTAAAACTCCTAAAATGGCATCTTAAATAAAATAAAAGCCCATTTTATTATTCTGAAAAGCATACCTGTGTAGGTCAAGCATTGCCTAATTTGAAATTTGAAATTAAAAATGCTTTGAAATTTAAACCTGATTTTTGAGACAAGATCACACTGTATATCCCAGACTAGCCTCAAATTTGAAATCCTATTGCTTTAGCCTCCCTAATTCTGTGATTATAGACATTCACTCACTTAAAATAAAATAAAAAAAAATAATGCCACTATAACACCAAAAAGAAACAAACAAAATGACCACAACCAAAACTATACACTTAGCTTCATGGGGTGGATCATAGCCAAATTTAGGAACACTAAAATTATTTCATGAGGTTATCAACAGAGCATGTGTGTAGTATGTATCTGAAACATAAATTAGGTGCCCATTCACACTTGAACCCAAACTTTTAAATATTCAAAATCTGAAACACTTAATGTCCCAAGCAGTTTAGATCAGGAATGTCCGACTCGTCTGAAAAACTGCTCTCTCAGGAGTATGGCCCATGTCCCTGGCTTCACTGAACTTCAGTTTTCATTCCCCTCACCTCCTCCTCACGTGTCTGTCTTATGTGTTCACTTATGAATATAAATCACCACTGTGGAAGCCACTATGGATCTTATTTCAAAAACACCAAAACAGGAGGTCAAGAAGAGTGCTCAGATCCAGGTAATGGCACTTACTGCCAAATCTGTCACCCTGAGTTGGTTACCTGTAGAACCCATGTGATGGAAGGAGAGAATCAACTACATTCACACACACACACATACTAGATGAATGGAAATTTAAAAAAGAAAGAAAGGCTAACCGTAGATCTGGCCCAGCTGTCCCACGGCTAGGCGTTTGCACAAAGGACGTCAAATGATCAAACCACCACAGAGATACCTAGCAGCGGTCCCACTGCTAGGCATTTGCGTAAAGGACGTCAAATGATCAAACTACCACAGAGATACCTAGCAGCGGTCCCACCGTTAGGCATTTGCGCAAAGGACGTCAAATGATCAAACTACCACAGAGATACCTAGCAGCAGTCCCACCGTTAGGCATTTGCGTAAAGGACGTCAAATGAACAAACCACCACAGAGATGTTTGCACATCAGTGCCGCCCAGCACTATTTGCAGCAGCCAATCCAGGGATCTGCGTTAGTTGGATTTTGTCAACTTGACATAAACCTAGACAAATCTGGGAAGGGGAAATATTTTTTTCTCTTTTTTAACTTGAAAATAAATTTTTTCATACAATATTTTCTGATTACAGTTTCTTCTTCAACAAGTCCTCCAGATTCCCCCAACTCCCCTTCTACCCAAATCCATATCCCTCACATTACAAAGCAAATAGACATTAAAAATAATTAAAAAAGATAAATATCAAAACAAACAGAAGAAAAAGAGCCAATGAAAAAGCACAAGAAACATACAGGTGCCAACACACTCACTTTCACACACACAGAAATCCCATAAAAACATGAAACCTGAAACCATAATGTATAGAAACCATAATGAAAAAGAAATATAAAGAGGAAAAAAAACCTTGACAAAGCATTATATAAGGCAAAAAATCCCCCACCCAATCTCAAGAGATCATTTGTGTTGGTCATCTACTGCTAGGGAGTGGGCAGATTAAGAATACAGAATGGGGAATCTTAATTAAGGAAATATCTCAGTAAGCTTGACCTGTAGACCTGTGGGGTAGAATCTTAATGACTAATATGGAATGGCCCAGCTAATTCAGATGGTACTGTTCCTGGGCAGGTGTCCTAGACTATATAAGAAAGCAAGCTAAGCAAGCCATGGAGTGTAAGTTAGTAAGCAACAGCCTCTGCTTCAGTTCCTGCCTCCAGGTTCCTGCCTTGAGTTGCCATTGACTTCCCTCCATGATGGACAGTTTGCTACCTAGAAGTTTAAGATGAAATAAATCCTTTCTTTCCCAAAGTTGCTTTAGTCATGGTATTTTATCACAGCAATAGAAAAATAACTAAGACACTATCCAACAACAGAGGAACAGATGAAGAAAATGGAGCTGTGGTGTGGATGTACAGCAGAATTTCTTCAGCAATCAAAATTTGCCTTATTAGCAGAAAAATGGATGCAACCGGAGATATTATCAATTATACAATTAAGCAGGTCTCAGAAAGGTAAATGCATGTTATCTCTCATATGTTGTTCCTTGGCTATATAAATATACATACACATAAAATCATGTGTTTGTGTATGAAGGAAAATGATGAAAAACTGTCTAAAGCACAAGGGAGGGCAATGGGAGATGAGAGAGGTGAGAGAAGGAGGGGTGAGGAGTTGTGGGGAATGTGTTCAGCAGTTTGCATTTTGTCTGAAAAATTTAAAAATAATAAAATAAAAATAGTAGAAATGACCATGCCCTTCTCAGCTTAAGTAAATCACCATTTCAACTAAGGTATTAAAAGCTCATTATCAAAACTGAAGTGCTGATTCTTTCTAGTTGGTAATGGACTGTTTCAGAAAGAAGTAATACTCATTTCCAATTATCTAACGCTATGGCAGCCTCTTAAGGACACAAAAGTGAGACAGACTAAGGCGTGTTTGGTGTTTCTATAGACCCTGTGTTTCTTTGGGAGGGGCAGATTAAACAAGTTATCAGATGCAAATAAAGTGTTCTCAAATTACAATGAAATTAAATGCAAGTCAGATAAAATAAAACTGCTTCATTCACAAGGTTTCTCTAAGTTGATTGCAATGCAATATCAGAATCACCCAATTCACTGGCAGAAACCATGGGACATCTCCAGGACAGTAAGAGAACATGGTAGTGGGATCAGGTACCAGTTTTTAAATCTCTTCAGAGTGACTCTAAACTATAACCAAGATAGAGACTTACTGTCGTGGAGAAAGAGAGAGAGAGAGAGAGAGAGAGAGAGAGAGAGAATGAGAAATGAGAGAGAGAATTCTAAGTACCTAAGGAGACTTGGTTCCTTTTGTGTGTAAATTTAACTTATTATTAATACTGGGTATGCTTAAGCAATCTAATCTCTCTACACTTTGATTTCTCACTTTTAGAATGATTATATGAACACTGTCATCTCTTTATAACAGCTGTATTAAAATCAAATTATACATGCCAAATATTTACCACAGTAGCCTACACCTAAAACTTGCTCCACGGTCCGCTGCTGCCCACTGTCCCCTCTCAGGACTCACATTGCTGCTGCCTCCTTACAGCTTTCATTTTTATTGTTACTGTTTCTGGCTCTGCCACCGGAAACAGCAATTTCCCTCCAGCCTTCAGCTACGCTCCATGCAAATGTGGCACCAGCACCTCACCAGGCTTTTCCTAGGACCCTTAACAGCCGGCAAAGATTCACCTACATGTGCCATCCTTGTTCCCTGTGCCTCCTCGGCACCATCTTTACGTTCCACCATTTCCTTTCCTGCCTTGAAAGAAAAGAGCTGCCAGTTTCTGCACCAGGGACAGAAAAGGGCACATGATTCCCTGGGGGCCACGAGACACTGTGGGGAGCGTCTTCTTCCTTGCCTGCCCTCATCAAAATCTGTGTTTAACTTTCCATCTTATTCTAGAACTTCTCCCTAATTAGTGCCTCACCGCCATTCAATTTATCTCACGATACAGAAACTGAGCAGGTTTGGATTTTTCTTTTCTGGCCTCTGAAAGGATTCCTGGCGGTGGGGGCTGTTGTGGGTCATTTTTTTTTTCCAAGCATGATTTTTTTTCCTTTGGTTTTTCAAGACAGGGTTTCTCTGTAGTTTTGGAGCCTGTCCTGGAACCCAAACATGAATTTTATGTACATAAAATTATGCCATGCCTTATTTCTATACCGCATCCAGCACACTCATCTACTAGATGAAAATAATGAAAAGAATTGCTAGCAAAGTTTTATTTGAAAATGTTCTCACCATGGTGGAGGCATCACAACACAACACCAAAAGGCACAGCACATCTCTGTAACAGCGCCATGCCCCACTCTCAGACGACAGTATGCTTCCTCTTAACAGCGCAGACACAGCAAAATCATGCATATATTTTTCTATATAAGAATATACATAACCACTGGGGTTATAGCTCAGTTGTAGAGTGTTTGACAATAAGTATGAGATCCTAGGTTCAGTCCCTACTAATGGCAATGATTTATGTGTGCCTGCACACACCCATGCTGAGATTCCAGGGGTGTAATCTCGCATAGAAGCTTGTGATACTTTGGGAGGCTGGTTTTCATTTTGTTTTTTTTTTTGTTTTGTTTTGTTTTTTGTCAACACAACACAAGCAAGGGTCACTAGGGAAGAGGGAACCTCAGCTGAGAAATGGCTCCATCAGATTGGCCAGTAGGCAAGTCTGTAGGACGTTTTCCTTGATTAATGGTTGGTTTGGGAGGACCCAATTCACTATGAGAAGCGCCAGCCCTGAGCAAGTGGTACTGAGTTATATGAAAGCAGATTAATCAAACCATGGGGAGCAAGCCATAGCAACTGTCCTTCATGACCTCTGCTGAAAGTCCTGCCTCCAGCTTCCTGCCTAGACTTTCCTCAATGATGGACTGGAATCTAGACATTTGAGGCAAATAAGGTCTTTTCTCCTCCAAGTTGCTTCTAGTTACAGTGTCTTTATCACAGCAGCAAAATTAAGACAAGGCTCTTGTGTGTTAAAATCAACTGGATTTCTAAAGCCTCCAGAATAAGTGTTCTGAGTCCTCACCAGCGCTACACAAATGAACTGCAGCCTGTGGCTGCCTATGTTTCCATTTCAAATCATCCCTTCTGGGTTCATATCCAGGGCCTGAGATCAACTGTGATTAGCAATGAGAATACAAATGGCCAAAATGTCAACTGAATATACAAGAGGAGGAAGCACAAAGCCCCGAGCACAGACAGCTACAGAACTCAACCTCAGATAGCTCAGAGGTAATTATGAACTGTTTACTACTAAGCCATGAGGGGCTAAATCATACCACCTTGCATTTAAGTTTGGTTCTAAAGATGAAAAGGAAAAGCACGGTAGAATTACACAGCTGAAGACTGACTCACATATCCACAGCATGGCACCGACCCCCTGCAAACATGTGGTGTGCAGGATATGCCTTTAGAAAGTCCAGAGACTGGAAAACTTGATCCCTTTCTTTCTTCCTTTTCCTCTTTGTCTCACTGCAACTCAGGGCTTACTATCTGAGTATCAGAATACACCCAAAGCTATCTGGCTAGAGGTATTCCCCCCACTCAGTCACTAAGACAGTCTGGCTGGGAAACAGCTAAGGAACAGTGACTTGAGGAACTTTACTTCCATAGATAACAACATGGGCAAAAGAAAGACAGAAAAACAAAGAGAAAACCATGGAAAGAGTATGGGCATTTTGGTTTAAATTTTAATTTAATTTAATTTTTTAATTAAAATTTAGTTCTTGCACTAGCATTTAACTACTGATCCCAAATCAAAACTTCAAAATAGACTTCTGTACTATAGAATATACTGTACTTATATACTATAAGTAATTTCTCTTACTTAAATGGCTACAGAATAAAATGCACATTTTGGAATCCAAGCTAGTAAATACAAGATGAAGAAAGAGAGTCTCCAAGTGAGGTGGATGTGTTAGTGAAGAAAAATGCAATATATTTGGGACATGTATTCCAAGACAATCTTTAACTTCATTGATTTCTGTTTGGAGGATGTACTCTGGCAAAGAACTGTTGCCTCTGGGCACACATTACACAGTCAAATAGAAAGAGACAGTATCTGCCAAAGGAATTTATAATCTTCGGAGTGAAGATAAACAACCTAAGTGTGTAGAGAAGACTTGGTATTCTGGGTGCCAATGCACCAAGTCAGGCATCAGTGAGCACGCATAAGGGAGCTCAGTTATTCAAGATACTTTTCTGGTAACTTTGCACAAAAATCCATTGTTTATTAATTATCAGCAAGAAATGCACCATATGCCAGGGATTTCAGCAAATATTCTGACTCATCGTCACCCCAAGCCCAGAGAACAGCAAAGGACAAACAACAATCCTGGGCGAGGTACTATTAGCTGCATAATGTTGCTTAAAGACGAAACGCCCTTTCTCACAACAAAGCGCCTCAAGGAGATGCAGCAAGTATCTCGGGGCCAAAGTGGTGATGCTTCAGTTCCTCTGGGCATATGCTTCTCTGGTCTCAGTCCCAGGGAGATTGTGTGGTGCAGAATTCTGATGGAGTCTTTCTGAACCGAGCATGAGCTTTCATTGAAATATGTCAGGCTGAAAGCAAATATTTCCAGAATGTCACCAGTGTTGCAGCGTTGACTCAACCCATGGAGAGCCCAGAGAATACATCTCAGTGCGGAAGCGCAGTAGTAGACAGGAGCCATGGGCTGTTCACACAGGACACACAAGGCTGCAGCTTGGGGAACAGCATAGCAGAGGCCCCACACTCCACCCAAGCTCCATGTTTATCTTTTTACACTGGGCTTCCAACGACGACTAAAAGAGGTCAGAAAACCGAGTCTAGGTTCCTTTAAGAGAAATCATATCGTCTCAAAAAGCTATGTTTTCCTATTTGTTCAGGGGAGTAAAGAAAGGAAAGGACATGCTAGTACGTGGTAGACACCATGGCAACAGCCAAGGGCTTTCACATGGACAACTATGATTCATCACCAATCTTTTCTCATCTACAGAAAACTGGCATGCGCAGAGTAAGTGACTTTCTGAGAACCCAGTGACTTAATAAGTGGCAGAAAATGAATAAAACAGACTCACTCTGACTCCAAGGCTCGTGGTCTTGTGACCACAAATCTTATTTTCCTAGATGGAAGGACATGCAGAGGCAGGGAGCCTTTTCAGAGCACCTTGAAATGAAAATGCTATTATTTAGGGCCAAGTTACAAACTATCTGGTTCAAGATTCCAGTACAAACAAACAACAGAAAAAGCTAAAGACTTAAGAAAATGAGCTCTCCTCCGATAACGAAATTTTCAGTGAACATTAAAGAAACCAGTAGGTGTTTGCCATGGGAACATTCTTCCTCAGGAGAGTGAATGGAAGCGCTTCAGAGGACTGTCTAGAAAGGGCCTGGAAGCCGGATGCCCCTTCCCGGCAGCAGCTCTGAGCTGGAGAGTTACCTCCTCCATCCCCTGACCTGCCCTCTTCTGTTCCATGCTGCAGCCCTACCTACTAACCCACAGAGGCACAGGCACTGGCACAAGCTGAGGACTCCGCACTCTGAGCCTCTCCCTTGAGGGCTCTACAGCACCCTGGAGTCCCGTGTTTCATAGAGGATATAGCTTTCTTATGGAATCAGTGTGTTCATACTGTTTGAGATGATTCTCAATATCCTCTGTTTGATTTTTCTTTTTACATCTCCTTGAGCCCTACACACACACACACACACACACACACACACACACACACACGGGTGTGTCTCCAAGTGGCATCAGAAGTAAGACAGCATACAGCAACCACATTCACATTCAAGAGGTACCTTTAGAATAAAAAGTCTCCAGCTTCACCGAATTTTAAATTCTCTTTAAGTTAAATCTACCTTTATTATAAATTCTCAAAGGCACTTCTCTTCCAGCTTTCTAAATGCTACTTATTAGAACCAAACTCATTACTGGATGAAAGGAAGTAACAAGGCAAGATGCATTGGGACAAAAGAAGAGAACAGAAAAGCGAGGTTGAAGGCTCTGAGAGTGTCCCCTTTGCTTGCAGGACCTAAAGTGTGTGTGTGTGTGTGTGTGTGTGTGTGTGAGAGAGAGAGAGAGAGAGAGAGAGAGAGAGAGAGAGAGAGAGAGAGAGAGAGAGAGAGAAGGAGGAGAGAGAGAGAGGCGGATATCTGCAGCACACTTGGGATGCAGCCGCTATCCATGAGAATAAATGCCTTCAGCATGCACATAAATAAAGAAGGAGCCATTTACGTTGAAGGGCTCTGTTGTATAACTTGCCTGTGCCAAGGCCTCAACATGTTTACCAAATCAGTCTTAACCACTCAGCAAACATTTATAAAGCTAGAAAACATTTTCCCTCCTACCACAAAAGCTTCAATTCCCAAATGTCTGGCACATCCTCCACCCCTTGACCTATGAGGCTTTTCTCCTTCCCTCTAGCAAGCAACTCAACCAAACAAGGTCTGAAACCGCAAATGGGCTTTCATTATCATCATCCCTCCTTTCTCCCATTTTCATAAATAATCAAGTTGACAATGCTGATGATCCATGCAAAACATAAATTAGCATTCTTAACTACACAGCTGGAGACGATTGTTACTCATCCTTGGTTACTCTGACTTGTGAAATTGGTCTATATGTAGATGTAAAAAATCTCCATATATTACGCTGACATTCTTAAATGGTCACAAACTTGGCCTATGAAAGCACATCACGCAATAAAGGCCATCTTCAGCTAAAAGGTTAATTATTTTAGCAGCTGCAGTGTGCCCTCCTGGGCATATCTCAGAGCTGAGGACCAATGAGGACGATCTCATTGGGCATGCACACTAGATAACCTCGTTAGGAGCTTAGTGTGAAGCGCCACTCTTCAAAATAGGGTCAAACCGAGCAAGACCATGAAGGAAGGAGGCAGCCAGGTGTGAGGCTGCCATGGGGTGTAATCTGTGTTGCTGCCATCATTTGGGGATGTTGAATATTGAGAGTGTCGTTTGCTTGGCAGCGGGCAAGGGTTAATGAAAGCACCCAATGTGAGTCTTTAGTCTAAAGACGCTGACATCCTACCCTGATGAACTAAGGGAGTGCTGGCGAAGAGCTAGGCAGGGTCAGCCAGCCTGCAGACCAAAGCTGTCACAGAGGCCAAGCTTAGGGCAGCTGAGAGAACTTAATTATCCAGTCTTTGTCATTAGAAAGGGGCTAAACAGTAGGAGAGGTGTGCAGGACCACCAATTAGGTTATGGAAGAGGTTACTCAGCTAAGATCAGAAGCAGAGCCTGGAGGAGGCAAAACCTCAAAGGGCCTTCTATCCGAAAGGGTACCCCCCTGACTGTGAACCAGGCCATTCCTATGACCTCAAAGGGCCTTCTATCCGAAAGGGTATCCCCTGACTGTGAACCAGGCCATTCCTATGACCCAACATTTCTATCCGAAAGGGTATCCCCCTGACTGTGAACCAGGCCATTCCTATGACCTCAAAGGGCCTTCTATCCGAAAGGGTATCCCCTGACTGTGAACCAGGCCATTCCTATGACCCAACATTTCTTAAGTCTTAACTTTTGGCGCCACATGGATCCTGGTCTCTCTCAGAGAAGAACATGTAACTCGTGATGTCTCTGGGCTTTAGTCAGCCACCTTTTAAGATCTTTTACTAAGCACTGGATTTTGCTACCATATGCTGTTATAATTACAATAGTCTTTAAGAACCTCGGACTGGCCCAGGCCGTGGGAGGCAGAGGCAGGCGGATCTCTGCTGTTACACAGAGAAACCCTGTCTCGAAACCCCCCTAAAAAAGTGTATGTGTCTGTGTGTGTGCCTGTGTGTCTGTGTGTCTGTGTGTGTGGTGTCACTGTGTGTGTGTGATATCCCTATCTCGTGCATTTGTATGTGTGTGTGATATCCCTATCTCGTGCATTTGTATGTGTGTATGTGTGTGATATGTCTCCATGTGTGTGTATGTGTGTGGTCCTTTCTTTATTATGAGTTATTTCTACCACAGATTAAAATATATTTTTCTTTCAAGGTGCTTTGGGTAGAAAAAGCTAAATCCACATTGCTTGGAAGGTACTGAGGTGGTCTAGGATGCGGGGAGGAATGACCTCTAGTTAAGTCACTCTTGGCTAGAAGTCACCATTTGGGTCTGTGTTAGGACCAGGATTGGAGAGGGTGGCCATGCCCTCTTCATCACCGTCCGAGAGGCTTTACTTGCAAACAGAAAATGAACAGGTATGCATCAGCCAGACCCCAGAACAATGGCTCAGGATAATACACACAGCTTGGTGGATTCATAATTTATAAGGTATTTTTCCATCTTTCTGTAGAATACAAATGAACATAATCTTGTCTCATTTAAAGCGATTTCTCACTTGGGGCTGAAGAGATGTTTAACACCTTAGATTCTACGAGCTTTGCTTTTCTGATTATTTCAGCTAGAAATTAAGCTAAATAACTAGAGTAAGTGATTTTAAAAAAAAAAAGCCACAATCTGCATATCAACCGCATGTAACTATACCCCCTTTACCCAATAGGTTGGAAGGGACAGCTTCACCTTCCCTGAACACACATATGCATCAGGTCAATGCAGTAGTCACCCCACCCTATCGTTAGGAGACATGAATTCCTGAAACCAAAGTTATGAGGATTTTCTCCATAAATACACATACTTATAATAATGCTGAATTTATAAATTAGCACAGTGAAATATTAACAGTAATAAATAAGAAAATAACTATAAAGATAATAAAATTCCCAGCATCACAACTTGTGCATTGTAGTCCTAGTTTCAGGTAAAATGATGGCTGAGCAGGAGGACCACGCTCCCACTCCCAGTTGATCTTATAACTGAGACAACCAGGTAACTAAGCCGCTAACACAAGGTGCACAGAGAAGACAGACCAGACAGAGAGGTGATTTGTGTCCTGGGTTAGGATGGAAAAGGACAATACAAAACTTTGTTATTATGCTTCCCAGCATGGCACACATTTGAAAACCTATGAATTATTGATTTTCAGGATTTTCCACCTTGTATTTGCTAGACTGCAGTTAGCCACTGGTTATGCGCAAACTAAACTAGTAAATCAGTATTGTGTAACCATTTCAGTACGGCGTCCTGTTTCACTGTGTTTGTGTGTGCACATGGACTTTAGGTGGCAGCCATTTCATGTGTCCAAGCACCTTTTGTGTGTACTGGCAGCCAGTGTGGTGATACCTAGTGGACCCAGGGAGTGATGGGAGGGTGTGCCCACAGGAGCACAGCAAACGCCTACAGACCTTCTGCTGCAAACATTTTGTTGTGGGCAGCCAGGTAGCTTTGTTTAAATACATCAATAGATTTCTTTTTATTCCTTGAGGCAAGGGTTGAAGTTAATCTCTGAATACATGTTACTGCCTGGAAAATTTATATTAATTTGGCTTAGTATCTGACAGTACTGGTTAGAGATGTTCATTTTAACGAGGAAGTACCCCTTCAGAACCTGCCATTTCTCATCTTGTCTAATACCACTATAATGACCACTAGAGAATGCCACAACATAGCAACTGTTGTAATTCGGATCGTTCTGAATGCAATAAATTCAGGCATAACAAAATGATTGTGTTCTCAGGCTTTTGTTAAAAATAAACTAGTAGTTTTTAATGAAATAAAATTAAAATGCTATTCATCTAAAAAAAAAACTTTAAAAAGCACCAGTTAAAGTATGTAAACAGAAGCCAAAAAAGAAAGAGATTTTAGGGCTAAATCAAAATTGAATTCCTATAGTCATGTAGCAGGAAGGAAGCTTGAGCCCAGGCTCTCAGAAACCCAAGAAGCAGGTAAAGACTTCAAAGTAAAGCTCACCAGGCGAGCAGATGTGCAGCTAATGATTGTCACTGTCTGGAGTAATGAACGCAACACCAATGCTCACCAACGGCAACCATTACAAATCAATCTTGCCTTACAACTGGTCGTAATGCACAGACTCCTCACGGTCATATAGTGCCCAAATGCATTTGGTAGCTGAGCTTTCTGAATGATATGGAATCTTCTATAATCCTCATATCTAAAGGAACAAAAAAAAGTCACACAACAAAGGCATTCTAACACTGTGACTCCCCAAAGTACAGACAAATTCTGGGGGATCCATCTGATGTAAACAATAGGACTTTAAACCTACCTATTATGCCTTTTTTTTTCAAAAATAGGTTTTTAAAACAAAAATTTTGGAGAGAGTGATAGAATCTCATTTGGAGCTTACTGTGATATTGTATTTTAATTTGCAAAGGGGAGCAACTTGAGAACCAGCTGAATAACTCTTAGAATTCATCTTTAGAAATGCTCAGTAAAAATGTCTAGTTACAAGGTCTATTGTAAAAATCACCTTTCCTAAGCCAACAAAATCTAGTTAGAGAGAGAACTGGAATAATAACTCACATTTACAACAGCAATAAAAATACAACTTCTAGCAACAATCTAAACAGTGGATGGATGTGATTTATACAGATAAAGGCACAAAGTTTGTCAAAGAACATGAAATAAGCAGGACGCCATGGGAAGTGTGGCGGTTAATATTGTCATCAGGACCCAGAATCACCCAGAAGACAAGCCGGTGCACAGCCTGTGAGCAATTATCTGGCTTAGATTCATTGATGTGTGAAGACTCACTCTAACTGTGGGTGAGATCAGTCCATTGGTGAGGATCCTGCACTGAATGAAAGAAAGGGACTAAGCCAACATGAGCATCTATTGCCCTCGGCTTCCTCACTGCAGACTTGATAGGATCCCTACCTGAACCTCCTTTCCTCAGTTCCTTTCCTCAGAATATTTTTCTCTAAGCCACAGGAAAAGCAGCTCAATATGGGTAGAGGAGAGAGGGAGACTTAGTCTTATTAAAAGGTAAATTCTTTCAAAATAAATTCACACATTTTGTGTGATTTAAGCAAAGTCTCGGAGAGATTTAATTTTTTTTTAAATTGACAAAAAGTGTTTAAATTATCTGTAAGAAGAAAAATGGACAAAAATATAAACAAGCAAACAGAAAAGATAAAGAATAAAGTTATTGGTCAGGGGACTTCAAGAGACTTCCAAACAATATAGGCCATTGCTGTTGCCCCTGATTGCTTTCTAAAACTTCAAAGTAAGACCCTATTGCTGAAGACATGCACCTTGGACACAGGACTTGGAGGAATCCACCTAAGCTGATCTAGAATCCTCCTCCCTGGGGACTAGATCTCTTAGTATCAGAAGGTACTACACAAGTTGCCAAGTAAGAAGAGCTATCAATAGACCTACCCAGCTATAAAGCCTATAGTTCACAAGAATAACACCATGCAAGATCTCCCTAAGGGTGCTGTAATGGTACTTATATCTTGGGGAGTTACCAACAGCCTTGTAATAGGATTTAAGGCTTATTTTATGGCAAGGAATGCATACCTAACACCATAAAACTAGCCAGTTACTTATTTCTGGGGAAATCACAGGCTCTAAAGGAGAACCAGCCACTGCCACTTTCCTAAGTCAGTATGATTTCTACTGCGTTCTAAGTACCTACCTATCCTTCTATTCACAGACAAACGTACTTCTCAATCCTCATCAAAGAAGCGACACAGAAAACCACAGCTGGTCCAAATGCAGAGAATAACTAGCTGTGGCACACACAACCACAACTGATATATCTGCAACATAACAAGGAACCCGCCTGACTCCATTTTAAAGGCGTTTGCAACCACAGCTGACGAGGAATCTGCCTGATTCCATTCCGAATGCAGCAGCCGCTATGCTATATTTTTTTTAAATAAGTTTCTATTTACTGTGAAAGCTGAGCTGCTCTCTGTTTCCCGGAACCTGACCTTTCCCAACCCATGACCTTGATTTGTCCTTGAGAATGCACTGACCCTCCCTGACCCCTCCCTAATCACACCATGCACTATCACATGAGTTTTTTTTTAAGTTTTTTGCATCTCCTTGTTGCCCCATTGCCACCCTTCTGTAAAACAACTAGCGATTTTACTCCCTAAAAAGAGCCCCACAAGTGGATTCGAGGCTGCTCTCTTTAACCCAACTTCAGAGGCCAGCTGTTGGGTGCACCCCAATAAAAATCAAGCTTGCTTCATATTTGGCTAAAATTATGATAAAGGACTTATTTTCTCCATTGGGATTAGCGATAATCCTTACACTTATGGCTCAAGGAACAAGTTGGGAGGAGGAGGAACAATTGTAAGAGCTAGAGGACCCTGGCACTTACAGTGAGTCGTATACCCCTTCAATATAATGGGGAGCTGTACCCATGAAGTCTTAACGACATAGTCACTTTAACACAAGCAGTGTAATGACTTGTCTACAGAGAGAGGGAAAGCTCACAAGGACCAACCCCTCGATGCATAGCTACCAGAAATCAGAGATTCAAAGTATCCAGGGAGGAGCCCCCTGGAAGGCTATCAATCCCAAATTCTCAGACCTAATCTATCTGCATACGAGTAACACTAAATGGGCTCAGCAGGCTGTATTTATGCATATGCACATGTAACCATAACGATTAAAGAAGAAGAGGTCAGTTACAGGGAGAAGAATTGGACCGGATAGAGGGTACTAATGATGTAAATACAGTACTCATGTGTAAAATTTTCAAAAAACTAAAAATTTTTAAAAGGAATGAAAATACATTTTGAAGTTACTGGCATTAAACCCAGAGACAGCACTGAAACTCAATAGCACAGTACCAAACCCTAACATATAAGGCAGTGCCATCTAGCACATAATGTTCTAATACCCACAGTTTATAAAATAAAAACAAAAAGTGAAAGTAGTTTTAATGTTATTATACAGCATTCATATAATATTATTATGTCATGTATTTTACTATATCTAAAATACAGTCATTGCAATGTGTCATGAGAATTAAGAATTATTAATGAAATAATTTACATTTATTGATTGCTATGTGCTATATATTTGAAATAAAGTATATAGTCTACATTGTACATAGTACATATTATATATAGTCTACATTGTATACAGTCCACATTCACAGCATATCTTAGCAAGGTCTAGGCATACTGGACATTGTAGGTACAGAAAAAATTAATATGTGGTAAAAGAAACACCATGAACTCAGCAAATAGTGGTAAATGCTTTTTCTTTGATGAAGGAATAGAAACATCAAATTTTAGGTTATACCTATCTTAAATGATGAGTAATGTAAATTCTACAATATGAAAAAGTTAAATGCTTTATTTAAAACATAACTAGAGAATATTTAAATGGCTTTTCACCAATTCTATTACAAAAATAAAAACTCCCAACATTAAAAAGCAATATAAGAAGTCTTAGAACATTGGACCAACTTACCTGATTTTATAAAATTTCAAAGCTTTTTCATGTTTGAAATCAAATGACAACCTGTAAAAACAAATATTTGCCAGAAATGGTAAATAGGCTTCTAATAATTTTGAGAAAATATAAAACAAAGCCCTGATCCAGTAAGAGCCCAAGAGGCAAACAGGCAAAGGAAAGGAACAGACAATTTAGAAAAGAAAATAATCAAATATCAAGCAAACAAACAGAATGAAGGACAGGTTCACCTCACTGGTAATCCCATAAGTGTAAATTTCTTTTCTTTTTTCGTTTTGGATATCTTTTTATTGTTTTTATTGAGCTATACATTTTTTCCACTCCCCTTGCTTCCTTCCTTCTCCCCTTCTACCCTCTCCTATGACCCCAATGCTCCCAGTTTACTCAGGAGATCTTGTCTTTTTCACCTTCCTATATAGATCCATGTATGTCTCTCTTAGAGTCCTCTTTGTTTTCTAGTTTTTCTGGGGTTGTAGCCTGTAGCCTGATTTTTCTTTGTTTCATTTCTAAAAGCCACTTACAAGTGAATACATATTAAATTTGTTTTTCTGGGTCTGGGTTACCTCACTCAATATGATGTTTTCTAGATCCATCCATTTGCCTGCAAATTTCAAGATGTCATTATTTTTTACCACTGTGTAGTACTTCATTGTGAAAATGTACCACATTTTCTTTATCCATCCTTTGATTGAGGGGCATCTAGGTTGTTTCTAGGTTCTGGCTATTACAAGTAATGTGATGACTGAAAGATTGGATGCTTAAAAAAAGGAATCCCACACTAGTTCAGAACTAAGAAATAGACCAGTATTTATTA
This sequence comes from Ondatra zibethicus, assembly GCA_004026605.1. Classification (NCBI taxonomy): domain Eukaryota; kingdom Metazoa; phylum Chordata; class Mammalia; order Rodentia; family Cricetidae; genus Ondatra; species Ondatra zibethicus. The sequence goes on along the minus strand of PVIU01001571.1, from coordinate 52,394 downwards.
AGTGGTAAAACTTAGAAAGTTAGGATTCTCTGCTTGAACGATGGTTGAAGATCAGATCCAAAGCAAACCGAACAGCAAAACAGGGCGCAGGGGGAGGAGAGAAGGGCCGGATGTGCTTCTGCATGCGGGAAAATAGTCTATGAGGCCACGCCCCAGTAGGCGGGTAGTTACTAGTTGTAAACCTTCCTGCAGCACCTCCCCCCTTTGTTTAAATAAGAGAGTTCTAAACCTACTACAAAATTATATATAATCAGAACAAATATCCTATTCTAACCAGCTTAAGTCTTGTATAATAAATAACTTGGCCAAGTCATGAGAGGAAAGTAACTACATTTATCTAGTCTTGAACCCCATCAAAGATCCGAGAAGGGAAATAATGTTACCTAAGTAATTAGGAAGTGCAATCAAACAACTTCCAAAACACGCAACAAATCACAGAGACAACTGGCTACCTGGGCAATCACCCAAAGTCACAATAGCAACGTTGAAGCAAACAACTTTAGCTAAGGCCTAGATAACTGACAGATTATTTTTAAAGGCAAGAAATTTTTTAAAACTGTCTTACCCTGTCTTGGCAAAATTTGACAGTCCTGCTTATCCATTTCTGGATACTATGTATTTTGTCAGTGGTTGAGGTTTGGGCAGTTCCTTGCCCAAAGGCTGGTTTTTCCAAGAAGAAGACAAGCTCCAAGTAGAGTGTCTTTGTTACTCAACAATCTCTTGGGAATAGATCGGTGTTGCCAAGAGCAATTGTGTCTCACTTCAACAGAACTCTAAGTTATTTAAATGTCATTTTTTATAGCTCTTTGAAGAGGTTGAAGATTCTATCTATACAGAATATAATCTCTATGTACATAGAGAACCTGATTAGTCTAACTATAAATGTGACAAACATAGATGACTATTGATCTATAATTCCTAATACCTATCTAACTTAAAGACCAAGACAATAAACAACTGTGCAATGAATGAGGACAATAACCTCCAAATGTAAACAATGTATAAGTATCTTGATCAGAGGTAGAAATGTACACTGCAATATGGTAAATATATATCAATACATAAGGAATGTTTTAGACAGAAGTAGATGCATGCATGCATACAATATTTAATATAATTTAACTTTGTATCAATATATAAGAATCTATACCAATGTAATTGTCTATAAACAATAACTCACAAATACCAATCTATTATCCCATCACAAGTGATGGTTGAGAGATCAAATGCTTAAAAAAAGGAATCCCACACTAGCTCAGAACTAAGATATAGACTGGTATTTATTAAGGGGTAAAACTTACAAAGTCAGGATTCTCTGCTTGTACGATGGAAGAAGATCAGATCCAAAGCAAACTGAACAGCAAAATGGGGCTCAGGGGGAGAAGAGAAGGGCCAGACGAGCTTCTGCATCTGGGTAAATAGTCTATGAGGCTACGCCCCAGTAGGCAGGTAGTTACTAGTTGTAAACCTTCCCACAGTAGTAATGTTGCTATGAACATAGTTGAGAACAGGTCCTTGTGGTATGATTGAGCATCCTTTGGGTATATAGCCAACAATGGTATTGCTGGATCTTGAGATAGATTGTTTTTTAATTTTCTGAGAAAAAGCCATAATGATTTTCAAAGTGACTGTACAATTTGTACTCCCACCAACAATGGAGGAGTGTTCTCCTTACCCCACATCCTTTCTAGCATAAGCTGAGCTACAGTAATGAAAACAGCTTGGTATTGGCATAAAAACAGACGAGAGGATCAATGAAATGAAATCGAAGACCCAGATATCAATCTACACACCTACAAACATCTGATTTTTGACAAAGAAGCTAAAAATATAAAAAGAAAAATGGAAGTATATTCAACAAATAGTGCTGGCATAACTTGGTATCAACATATAGAAGAATGAAAATAGATTCATTATCTATCACCATGCATAAGCTCAAGTCAAATGAATCGAACACCTCAACATAAAACCAACCACATTTAACCTCATATGCATTGGCACAAGAGACCACTTCCTAAATATAACCCCAGTAGCACAGACCCTGAGAGCAACAATTAATAAATGAGACCTCCTGAAACTGAGACACTTCTGTAAAGCAAAGGGCATATCAACAAGACAGAATGGCAGCCTACAGATTGGGAAAAAAAATCTTCACCAATCCAACATTGGACAGAGGACTGATCTCCAAAATATACAAAGAACTCAAGACTTTATATCAAAAGAACAAATTAAATTAAAAACAAATCCAATTTTAAGAAAATGGGATACAGACCTAAACAGGGAACTCTAAAGAGACGAATCTCAAAGGACTGAAAGACACTTAAGGAAATGCTCAACCTCCTTAACCATCAGAGAAATGGAAATCAGAACAATTCTGAGACTCCATCTTACACCTGTCAGAATGGCCAAGATCAGAAGCGTACACTTCAGTAAGACTGTTTAGTGTTCCTCTCTTTACCTACCATCTCTAATACTGGCCTCTCCTTAATCCTACCCATATTTCATTTGTGGCACAACTACTGTAGGTGACTATGATCAACAAATGCTGTGACATCGCTTCTGACATGGGGAAGAAGTCAGACATTAACAGACTTAGAACTGACTGTGTCAGAATGTCTAAATTATTTAGTGCTCAAAGAACTCAGAGAAACATTCAGAGGCCAAAAGAACTGTAGCACAACTATGGGGAAGAGGCCTTAGCCATCTATAAAACTGACAAGGAAGGAAGATGAAGCTTCCTCACAAAAGCGAGTTATGACTGCTTTCCAGATCTTCCTAGCTACGAATCAAAGGTGACCTTAGCTGCTTGGCTGCTACAATGTCTAACAACAGGAGCAACACCAATAAAAATCAAAAAGATCTTTTTTTTATTGATTTTTGTTGAGCTCTATATTTTTCTCTGTTCCCCTCCCTGCCTCTCGCCTCCCCTTCAACCCTCTCCCAAGATCCCAATTTACTCAGGAGATCTTGTGTTTTTCTACTACCTATGTAGATTAGATCTATGTATGTCTCTCTTAGGATCCTCATTGTTGTCTAGGTTCTCTGGGATTGTGATTTGTGAGCTGATTTTCTTTGCTTTATGTTTAATCTTTTCTAACACCTATTGTTTCATTGGTAAAAGTGTCAACTAAACCTTCATTCACCAAGCTAACAAATGGACCAAATTTTCAACAGGACTTACTATGTGCTGTTTTGTTCTAAGCTTCAGAACAACTATAGGTGGTGGCTATTACAAAGATGCTCATTTTACAAACAGGCATGGGGGTTAATGACATTTTTAAAAGACACATTGTTATTGACAACATGGATAAACTACATGCCCTATCCATAACAGACTACTGTGCTCACAAAGAGGTTAAAGTTTTATCTATTTAATGTTTAATAAAACCACAGTGGGTAATCCCCACTTTTTAATTCTTGACAATTTCACATTCTTATATAATGAATTTTAGTTATTTTATACCCATTTTCCTTGTTCATTGCCCCCTCCATAATGAATCCCTTCTTCTTTCTAACAAGCCCCATCCCTGTTTTTAAGTCTGCTGGGTTTAACTACAGTTACTTGCACAAGCATAGGTGGGAGTTTATTTATTGGAGCATAAGCAACTTATCAGTGGCTACACCACAGAGGAAACGATAACCCCTCCCCTACAACCATTAACTGCCAATAGTCTCTTTAGGAGGGTTCCCCCCATCCATATGAAGAGTTAGGTGCCCCAATCTTGTGCAAGTCTTACACAGATAACCATAGCTGCAGTGACTGTATAGTTGCAATGGCTATGTCACGTCGAGATGACCTTTCTGATGCACATATTCTATTCTCTGGATCTTACACTCTTTCTATCCCCTCTTCAGTCATGTTCCCTGGGCCTCAGAGGGGTGATATAGCTATGCTATTTAGGTTATAGGGCCAAGCACACTGATTGCTAGAGGTCAAGCCTCTTTCACAATTTTCTTTTAGTTTATATGCTAGAGCAACATTGGTGATGTGAAATGTTTAATAAATGCCAAAGTAGAAAGTGCATTGAAATGATAAGAGTTGAAGAAAACTTTACCATGCACATTTTTATACAAGTGTATAAGATTCTCTCTTTGGAGGCTACAGTGGCTTATATAAATGGCTAACTGTTTTTGATGAGAAACACGAACTCTGTCATTGTCACTGGGATAATCTATGTGATTTCATTCCCCACTTTGCTCCAAGGAAAGAGAAGCAGAGAAAATGAGTTCATTAAAGAAGAGAATAGAATATAGACTTCCCCATCAAATAGAAAAAAGTGAGAAGCCTGTGTTTTTATCCCAGTGCATTTGGAAGGAATGGATGAAAGAAGGAAGGGAAGAAGATGGTGAGACATTCTTGACAACCCTCTTAAGTCAAGAAGAAGAAATTACTTTAGAAAATTCAAAACAGAAGGAACTGGGACCACATTCCTATTTATCAACAAGATAGTAGATAGCCTTGTAGAAAGGTTGAGTTTATGCCCAGTGCATCCACCCACAGCTGTTCAGTGAAGTTGATAGCTCCATGTATTTAAGAGGGGAACCCTTGCCTGTAAAGTCTCATATACTTTGCATTTGGAGAATGGGAGTCGGAGATGGTCATCCCCAGAGATGATCTGAGGGTCATCAGGATAAGATCTTCTAACCACACGCCACAGAACTTCAAAGTAGTTACTCAGCCTAGAGAATGAAACAATCCAGCCCAAGGTATGAGCAAGAGGCCACAAGGTGCCAGCTAGGGCTTGAGCAGCTTGGGCGTCCACCAGTCACAGACCTGAGGATCAAACGGCTACACCTGGAAAACCAAAACCTCAGTACTCAGAGTCAGCAGAAAGGGCAAAACCTTACAGACGTGAGTTCTTACTGCCTGGAAATAATGGGGGCAGCCTGTGTCTCCCAGTCTTACCATTAGACTATTGAGACAGTAGCCCCAAAGAAGTCAGAATTTCCCAAGGAATCCTATGCTAGGAGAAGGAAAAGGCAACAGCCAGATGGGGGAATTTATCTCTCAGAAAGAAATTTCACACAGTTCTGCAGGATAAGACTGAAACCCACATCACAATGGGTCAAGATTAGGACCCACACCGTACTCAAGACTACTTGGATGTGTACAATCCTTGATCCTCTATTTAAATTTTGATCTCTCTTCGGGACCTGAAGACAGACTTGAGGCATTTGCTGGACCTCTTTGTCTGTCTTTCTAATATGACCACACTGAATAAATCTCTTGTCTGTTTTCAATTATTAATTTGCCCTCCTTTTTTTCTTTTTGGGTACAACTGAGAAGACCTGAGTTGGAACACAGTTGGGATACCTTCCCTCAAGTTTGATAATAAGACCATCCTCTCTGCCCCCTCAAAAGTGTCAAGTCCTACCTCACATGCCATATACCCAGCCATGACAGAATCAAGTCTAGAAGGAGGATGGCAAACTCTGAAAGATATCAGAATTTATTAGAAACCAGTTGTTATCAGTGTTTCCAATTTCTAAAGAGGATTAAAACATTGCATTGTTTAACCACTTTATAGACCCACAATAACAGGCTCAGAAAGGAGAAAGCACACAAGAGAAAAACAGAAAAAATATTAAGCTATATAAAGGAATCTAAGTTTAGTGGGGAAAGTTATTGCCTGACTTCAATCATATCCCTATGACAAAATCAGATGTGCCTTACAGAGGGTCCTGCCATGGGAAAAGATTTGCCCAAATTGTCATGTTGTGGTAGATGAGAGGGCAGGAAAGGGTAGAAGAACAGAAATACAGAGGTGAGGAGAAAGAGCATGGCTTTGCAATCAGTTTCTTTATTAAAAATAATAATAATAATAATAATAATAAAAACAAAAACCTGCCTTAAGTGGAAGCATTATGTATTATATTATGAACCAAAATACACTGCTATAAAAGCTTGCACGGACAGGCTCACTAGAAACAGAATCACTCTGTGAGGGGCAGACTTTACCATCTCTACAGGTGGAGATAGATTCAAAAAGGCCAAACCACTTGGGGAGGTAAAGCTCATGGTTTCCTCTCAGCACATTCCATGATGTCTTCTGTCCTTCAGGCAGAATGTTCCCACTTTTGCATTAACCCTTATTTTTCTGAGGACACTATTCTTTTTACTTCTCTGGTAAATTCCAAGACCTGCTTTCTGGATAATCTCACGTGGCGTTACCACACGTTAAATGAAGCCTTTCTTGACCCAGAATCGTGTTTTGTTTGTTTGTTGTGTTGTTTTGTTTTGCTTTATTTCCATCTGTACTAGCATTTTCTCAAGCCCCAAGAAGAATCAATCATAGAACCCCACTTGGTTTCTCACCCTCCACGTGTAACCTGTCACCAGACCCTACAAATTCAGTTTCTCCATAATCTCAGAGGATGTGTCGCCTCTCTTTTCCATACATTATAGAGGTTAAGATCATACATGTAGAATAGAGCTGAACTGTCTAAAATCCTAACACAACCATTTCCTAAATATATGACCTTCCCCCTTTCCTTGCCTCAGATTTTCCATTAGTAAAGTAGGAATTCATGGTTCAGGACTAGTAGAATGTCAATCATGCTGGTAAGGCACAAGAAACAGTGATTTATCCATCTTAGACATAGCCAACTCAGGTAACTTTGCCAGACACTATTCTGTACTTCATCTACCATGACCAGAGTTAAAAAAAAAAATCCAATGAAAGGGATAATGCTGTCAGCAAGTATTTAAGTACATGAGCCCCTAGGTGACATTTCTTATCCAAACCACTACAAATGGGAATAGAATAGAGGTTAGAAGGCCCATCTGTTCTTTTATCCTGAAATTATTTAGGACAGACCAACTATAATAATTTATGTCAAAATCTACAAGGTATACTGTTACCATTTATTCTGATGAACATTCTCACAAAATAAAAGTATTAATATAGTCCTAACTCATTCCTTGCACATTCAAATTTTAAAAACACTCTATAATTAATTCTTGCTATTTGCAGTAGTCATGGTTCATAAAATCTGGTGCATACTGAATTGTAGAATAAAGAACCACTGCTCCCAAATAACATATAAGTTAGGTTCTGTGAGCCTCTGGTCTCAACATCTTCATCACTGATCGATACATCACCTCGTTTTATTTATTTTAACCGGCTTCACTCACTAACATGAGCCAAGAGGGAAATCAAAGACTTGACCACGTTATCCAGAAACATATTTTCCATAAAAATAATTATGACTCCTCTGAAAACTACAAGTATTTGAAATGTGTAATGAGAAAAGGCGACTTCCTCTCTCAATGGTGACACAGCCGCCTTTTAGTCCTTCAGGGAGCAATGCCTTAAGATGCAGCTTCGGGTCTCCATGTTTGCATCTGTTGTACCCACACCGTATAAGGACTGTTACTTCTGCAGTCCCATGTGATAAGATTCTATTTATTGCTCTAAGCAGTAGAAAACCAAAAAGGAAATACAGACGGTACAGCAGTCAGTCCTAGCTGGTGCAACACTCCTTATTTCTAGTCCCACCTCAGTCGCCAGATCCAGAGATGAGAACTTTGTCAGGCATCTCCAGAACCTTGGATTGAACTGAAAAGGCAAGTGTTGACCTTCACAGTCTGTTTCCAACCCCAATGGCCCCTTCATTCCTAATGCCTTACATCTGTAAGATGTGGCAGTCATTTAATAATAAGCCAATGTAAATAATACACAACAGGAACTCAAGAAATAATCAGGAGGAAAGAAAATGTTAGCGAAAGAAATCAGCAAATGTCTTCCCAATTGCCATCAGATGTGATAGGCAGCCAGCTAAACCACCGTCGGAGGAACTCACGACTAAGCACATTGTAAACAACAAGCAGATACCCACTCTCAGCATCGACAAACTGTTCTTGCAGAGGTGGGTAGCTTTAACTTCACAATTCCCAGCATTGTGGTGCAGTGTTAGGCAGCCAGCTGTCCCAGCAGACTTGAGATTGCTAGCTAGCGGAAGTAGGTTGCAGTCTGGTCAAATGTTCAATCTGTCAAGAAAAGATATATTTTGGTATTTCCCCATAAAAAGAACTTTTATCTAGAAATTGGACAAAACTGAAAAATCAGATTTATTTTGGCTCCTAGAGTCTTCCCACGACTTCCTTTATTTTCCTCCAGCCATCCTCCTGGCCATTCTTTCCCTTGAATGTTCTGAGATTGTATCTACAGCTATCATGTTCACTTTGCCCCTTTGAGTTATCTAAAATATGGTTTCCTGACCTGCCACCATCTCACTAAAATTTCACTTATACCCTTTCTTTATTTTAGTTTCTGCTTCTGTTTTCCCAAATGTCTCACAGTCCGAATCCATTATTTACCCCCTCCTCAGGCTTCGGATGTCTTGTGGCTTTCGTTCTTTAATTCCCCATCACCAAGGCTATGCTGTGTCAGTGTTCGGCTGGCTGGTGTTTATCTCTCCGTTGGCTGACCAAGATACTCCCTAATGTGCTCCGCTTATGGAATTCACAGAACTTAGTAAAACAGGTCCAGATCTGCATTAAAATTGTTCAGAGCAGAGACTCAGAAGGACAGAGGGTTGGGGATCATTTGTTCAGCTGGCTCCACTTCAGATTGAAACAGATACCACAGACTTATCAACTAGTCTTTTTACATACTGAACCTTATTCTTGGTTAGAATTCTCAAAGCGACACACAGAATGTTGCAGCGTTTTTCTGTTATACTCTTTATTTGGAGAGCTAAACTATGTAGTGAGTAATTTTCTCTTGGCAACTGATAGAAAATGAGTAACGTTCTGGTCTGGTTGGCTGCCTGCTGCTGTGATCAGACACTGACAAGGCCAAGCTGAGGGTAAACAGGTTGGAGTCTGTCATCAAGGCTGGAGCAGGAGCTCAAGCAGGAACTTGAGGCAGGAACTGAAGCCAAAGCCATGAAGGATTTCTGCATAGGGCTCGCTTCCATGGCTTTCCCACGTTGCTTTCTTACACAACCTGGCCAGGGGTGGCACCACTAAGATCAATCAAGAAAATAAGAATAATCAGATGAGGCAATTCTTTAATTGAGATTCCCTATTCCCAAGTGACTCTAGTATGTGTCAAGAAGACAAAAAATTGACCTGCACACATTACAAATTCTATTTCTGTTTCAACAAAACAAATCCTTCTCTCACTGTTTTCCAGTACAGCGCCTACTCATGCAGCTAATGTGCTTGGCGTTTAATCTGAAAATATACAAGGGGGTTCATTCTATGCATGCTATTCTGTCCTCCAGCTTCTAAACTTCTAGCTCCCAAAAGCAAAGCAAGTAACACAGATGAAGGGAAATCTTGCCTAATGTATTAGTGCAAAAAAGAGTTTGGGTTGTTTCTAGAACTCATGTGTGTGTGTGTGTGTGTGTGTGTGTGTGTTGCGCGCGCACGCGTAGGTGCGTGTGTGTTTTGTGTGTATGTGTTGTATGTGGCACATACATGTGAGTATACAGGTTCTTACATCTGAGTGTATAAACATGTGGAGGTTAGAACAGGATGAAGGCTGTCTTTTTCCATTGCTCTTTGTTACTGATTTCAGACAAGGTCACTCACCAGACCAGGTGGTCATCCCTTCTTTTCTAAACTGGCGGGCTCTGAGGACCTGCCTCTCTTCCTCACGGCTGAGATCACAAGCACATGTGGCTACACCTGACTCTGTATACAGGCCCTGGGCATTTGAGCTCAGGTCCTCGTGCTTACACAGCAAGCACTCTTGCCGTCGAGTCGCTTCTCCAGCCCTGCTAGGATATCCTTCATAATACAAGACCGGTGTGATATCTCAATAAGCACATATGTACAGCCTAATCATACTAATCCAACGAAGAACCAGTAACCCAGCCTGTTTTCCTCTTTCAGCCTTCAGAGTATAATGATACTGTGTACATATCTGCCCTTCTTTCATGAGGCTGATTTCCTCTATATTAATTAAACTCAGTGCTAATTAGGTTATTTGAGACCTACTTGTAGAGTTTACTGAAAATAACAACATTTCCATTATGTCATCAGTCAAAGCCAAACAAGATTGGGATGATGCCAGTGTTAAAGGCTCACCAGGGACATTCAGGAACAAGAAGGGCTCTCTGACTTCAAAAGCTTTGCAAGGCAGTGTTGGCCATCATTTGCTTACTTTTAAAGGCAATTTCAGAAGGAATTACCTAAGAAATATGCTAAGGAAGGAAGCTTCGGTCACAAGCCTCTGTCAATTGACCTGGATCTTTCCATCCACTTCCCTCTACCCCTCCCCCGCCCCATCACCCTGAATCTGGGAACAAGTGGGATTATTTGATTTGCCAAATGTGGCCAGTTAAGTTGAAAATAACCACTACTCAGTTGTCCTGAGGATCAGTCACAGTGGACAGATTTTTACAAATGCTTTCCTATGATGTGACACCAGGAAGAGTCCATGGTCAGTCAGGTGATATTGCATATTACCCGTGGTCAGTCCGCAGGTCCTTCCCAGTGGGGAGTGAGAGCAGGGTGGGCAACTATAACAATTCTGTTGTAGAATATTAGTTAAAGATGTGTAGATCATTTGTTTAATGATATCAAGGTGTGCTACATTCTTTTATGTTGCATTTGTTTAACTCTGTGAAGCTGTGTTACTTTGCCTGCCTAAAAGACCTGATTGGAGTAATAAAGAGCTGAACAACCAATAGCAAGGCAGAGAAAGGATAGGCAGGGCTGGCAAGCAGAGAGAATAAATAGAAGAAATCTGGGAGGAGAGGATCAAGGATCAAGAACAGGAGGAGAGGAGGATGTCAGGGGCCAACCACCCAGCTATACAACAAGCCACAGAGAAAGAAGTAAAGAAAGGTATACAGAAATAGAGAAAGATAAAAGCCCAGAGGCAAAAGACAGAAGGGATAATTTTAGTTAAGAAAAGCTGGCTAGAATTAAGCCAAGCTAAGGCAGAGCATTCAGAAGAAAGAATAAGACTCCCTGTGATTTACTTGGGAGGTGGTGGGCAGGCCCTCCAAAGAGTCAGAAGAGTAAAAAACAACCAACAAGGCAATTCCCTTTCAAATCCACTCTCCTTGGTCTCTTGAAAAAGATGCCATCAGCCATCTCTAAATGCCAATGTTGTGGGTTTTGTGTGTTTGCCATTCTGCTCAGTTTCATAAACAAACAGGAATAATCTCAAATTCCAGACTGGGTGGAGAGACATTTCCCACCTCCCTGCCTCCCCACACTCTCTGCGTGCCTGGGCAACAACAGTACCACCCTTCACGACAAACCAAATACCAAGGTTTGATTCTATCAACTCTCCCTAGCTAACCAGTGAGTTTAATGCACATAGTTGTGGGACACAGATGGGCATTTACTGACCCCAAAGCACTGCACTGGAAAGCCTTCACCTAGCACGGATTATGGGTTTCACATGGCTGCCTAGATGGAACCCCGCTCCTTAGTTTTCCTGCGACCTTTCTACTAGCCCCTCTCTAAGGTCCTGAGGCCTTGAGCAGTTATGACAAAATCCCATACAACTGGCTGGGTGGAGTGACTGGATATTTGGGTGAGGGTTCAAAGACGCTCACGTCCCTTCTTCTCTGAAGGAATGTTAACAGTTACCAAGTTCAGCTGTGATGATCTAAATGACACAGACACCACTGGTCTTATGAAGATGGCGATCCCTTGTCTTCGAGGACAGGGATGTAGAACACCCTCTTTCCCGTTCCTAGCATCCTGAAGGTGTTCCCTCCAGACTGCTTCTCTTGCCATTATCCAGCCACAGCCTCTGCTCATTCAGAGAAGTGCAGCATACACAAGCTGGATGAACTGCCAGCGCGTGTGGAAATTTCAGCTACAAATCCCAGTGCAGTGAAGGACCATAACACTTAGGCCTTCCCATTGTGCGGTCAGCACAGCTCAGATTTAATTAAAGCACTCAATCGCACCATTACCATTTTTGGTGACAGTTCAGGTAAAAATATATTAAGCACAATTCTTTCCAGGCACTGCTTGTCAGCACACTCCTTAAATGCCCTTTTGTCTTCTCCAGCTTTCTTCCAAAGCCCTGAACTTTTAGCTTATAAATGATTAGTACCCGAACACTTCTACCTCCAGTGCTCAAGTTAAATTACTGTCTTTTGACTTTTCCTGGGCTCCTCTGGAGTAATAAGTCTCTTCTGTTAGACCATAATTCCTCCCTTTTAACTTTAATCAAAACTGCATTGACATCTCACCCTCGTCCCTCAAATCTGACTCCTTTATACCTCCTCTCTCACCAGCATGGATATAAGTTTTTACCAATCATACACCTCAAATCTGATGGTCTCCATGCTGTGACTGCTGTTTGGGTCTCTAGTTTTCTTCCTCTATTTCTCTAGTTTCTCTTGTTTCTGTTGGAATTCCTTTCCTATTCATTAACTCAACACTGTTGATTGGGTACCAACTATATGCCAGGGCTGATTCTGCAGGCTTAAGGTTCATGTGTGACTGGAATGGTCCCTCATTAGGAAGGTTTATGCTCTGTCAGACAGAGACAAAAATCAAGAAAGAAAGAAGTGTCCTGCATAAGTGTTACTAGATTATGGTTAATATTTTAAAAAGTTGTGGGAGCAGCCATCTACTGGCTGGTTTTATGTGTCAACTTGACACAAGCTAAAGTCATCAGAGAGGGAGGATAAAATGCCTCCCTGAGATCCAGCTGTATGTCATTTTCTCATTTAGTGATGAATGAAAGGCAGGCCAAGCCCACAGTGGGTGGTGCCACCCCTGGACTGATGGTCCTGGATTCTATAAGAAAGCACGCTGAGCAAGCCAAGGTAAATAAGCTAGGAAGCAGCTCCCCTCCATGGTCTCTGCATCAGCTCCTGCCTCCAGGTTCCAGTCCTGCTTGAGTTCCTGTTCTGCCTTCTTCCAATGATGGACTCTGATCTGAAAGTGTAAGCTGAATAAACCCTTTCCTCCCTAACTTGCTTTTTTGGTCATGGTATTCCATCCCAGCAACAGAAACCCTAACTAAGACAAGCCACGTGGTGGGGTAGCCTTGCCAGGAAGGTTTACACATACTGAGGGAGTTAGCTAAGGAGACAGCTTAGGAGAAAGAGCACCAAAGAAGAAAATATCAAATTGACAAATGTCTCCGACAGAGGGTCTTTTCCCTGGAATGCTCACAAATAAGAAGGCAACCACTGTGGCTAGAGAAGTATGACCAAAGGGACAGTGGGGATTCACTGACCCTCTTCAATATTGCCTTTCCTCTTCTATGTGCTCCATAGAATGTCTGTCACTCATAGTACAATACCTCCTTTTAAACCTATTACATGTATCCCTGTCTAGGCAGTTCTTAAACATTTTTAGAGTGGTTGTTGATTGGTAGGAAAGTAAATTTATGGAGAATCACATGGGAGAGACTCAATAAGCTAAAAGTAGGGCTTCGGTATGATCCATCATCCCCAACTTCTAAGTACATATTCAGAAGAAAGAAAACGAATGTCTCCAAGAGGCATCTGCACTGTGTTCACTGTAGCCCAACAGACCATATATGGAAACAACCTGAGAAGCCATCGATGGAAGATGAGTGGATCAATAAAACATAGTACACAGGGGGTAATTATTCAATCACAAAAAGAATAAACCCCTGCCATTTTTGACAACTCAGATATACCCAGAAGACATTATGCTAAATGAAATAAGCCAGACACAGAAAGATAAATGCTGAAGGGTCTCCTTTAACACGTGGAATCTGAAAATATTGAGCAGTTTTTGTTTGGTGATTAATAGGGTGTGTGAGGTGGGGAAAATGGGGTCATCAAGTCTCAGGAAGTTCAAGCATCCAAAAGTAAGCTCAAGATGGACTAAAGAAGGAGCCTGGCAGTTAGGGAAGAGCAGCATCCCTCCTGAGTTTGCAAAATGGGTTTTCTGTCTGCCCAAAGGGGTCAGTCCTCTTGCTTCTGGACTGATTGCTCTTTATTGACACATACCTGTGGTGCCTATCAGCATATCAAAATCCATGCTGGCCTCCAGGCTCCTTCAATACCTATTCAGAAGGACCCATTCTAAACCTAGAAGTTCACATTAGCATCCTGGCCTCTCTCACCAACCCCACCTCTACCCTAAACTCCCAGACCTGCTCCAGCTCAGGGACTTCCTTCCCCCTAGCTTCTTATCTTCCTTATTTTCTATCACCACCACCACCCTCATAGATAGCCCTGGGTATGGCCAGTCCGTTTCTTTATCTGTCTGCTCTAGACTCTTGCAGATGCCTCTGGATAGTTTCTCTCTCTTATGCACAAGGAAAATCTTCCCCCAATAGGCCAGCCATTTCAGCAGTTTCTTTATGACACTGCTTCACACACAGGTGAGGAGATGTTAGTCAAATGGTCCGAAGATGACATTCTAAGATGACTCACTCCTGTGGATTAAACGCTCAGAGTGGTGACGGTGGGTGGTAAATATTATAGATCCAAAATTTCCTTGAACTCTTTCTAGGAAAGTGTTCTTACTATAAGCCCTAAGAGATCTGTATGAGATGCTGGATGTGTTGACTGATTTGATTATGGAAATCACTTGTAATGTACAAATATGTCTTATCACACTACACTGTAGGTATGTAATTTTGTTGATTATCCCTCAATACAGCTGGAATAAAGCCATACAAAAAAACTATTTCTGCAGTCAAAAGAACATCTTGACACAGACTAGTTTGGCTCATCCCTAAGGAGGAGCACTGTCTCCTTCAGCCTAAAACACTCGGAATTCTGTAACTGTAGAATAGTCTGTTTTTCCTGAAAGGAAGGAGCTATGTGATCCATTGAACATCGTCAGGGGAGAAGCAGAGAGTGACAAGAGAAATACTCAAGAAGGAGCCCAGCCACATGAAGGAAATGAGTCAACCGCCAGCAAAGTGGGAGAGGCAGGCACACAGATTCCCCTGCTTGAAACGACACCAGCTCTCTCCTTTTGCTCATTCTTGCTGCCTCCTTCTAGCAGGCAGAGGGTGAGGAACGCTCCATGAAGAAGAGTGGTTTTAAGTGGTTTACATACGTTGCACTGTAAGTGAAAGACAGATGATGCCCTGAACCCAGGAGCTAACCGTGTTCTGAGACTTCGTGGCTGGACATTGTCTTAAGCTTGCACACTTACACCAAGTCTGAAGCTACTGGTGCAGTTTTCCATGCCCAGCTCCACACTGGAATCTCCTGAAGAATTTCTGATAGCAGCTGACAGGGTCCCTGGCTCAGAAACTCCGAATTAATTGTTCTGGGAGGCAGCCCGGGCATCAGGATTTTTTTAATTTCTTCAGGTGACTCCAATGTTCAATCAAGGTGAAATTTTACCAGTGAGACACTAGATAATAGACCCAAAGATGTTTCAGGTAGGCTCAGTGTATCCACAAAAGCTAAAAAAAAAAAAAAAGATTCTTCCATGAAGCCTTATGAACTTTATAACTGGAAAATAATTAATTTTTATTGGTTTAAGCCATGAAGTTTATAGTAATTTTCTACAACAATGACAAAACAAACAAACAAAATCCCTGCTACATCTCTGTTTTAATCAATAAATCTGAATGGAACCCAGAGATTAAACATTAGTGTTCATGTATATATCTTAAGTTCCCTATGTGGTAGAAAATAATGTGTTTATTTAACTACACCTCCTTCTGGGTCCTGCTGGGTGGTAGCCAAGCAGCAGTTCTCCAAGCCTAGACCTGAGTGTGAGAAAATAGAGACTGGTGAATTGCAGAGCCTACCACTTTCTGTGTTAAAAAGGTCCCACCGTAGGCAATTCTAGCTTCGCAACCAGCTTGCCTGCTTGCATCCTGAAAGCACAACAATGATATCTCAAGAGCTACTATAAACTGGCTCCAGCTCACTCCTGGGGGACACTGGGAAGAGGGGTGAATGAGTCTCACAGCCTGTTTGAATGCATCTACCTGAGGCTCTTCCAGGTAGAGTAACCTCCTCCCAGAGGTTGCCAGACTTGAATCCAGAGCTTTGCAAGTCATAAGATCTTTCTGTCATCCAGCAAGGATTTTATTTTGTTGTTATTGTTGTTTGTGTGTTTGTTTGTTTCCCGCTCTTGTTCTTGTAGGCATGTTCTAGGGATGAACAATGTAATATTTAACAACTTATCCAGTTTGTTTTAATACACATTGCAATCCATACTAGGTCAAATATATGAAGCACCATCCTAAGCCCAGAAGATATAACATTAGAAAAGGTAAATCAAGACATTTCAATGCATATATATTTAAAACCTGCTCCATGGGATTTGTTAATACCAGTGAATAAAAAATTATAAACAAATAAGTAAAAGAAAAATATTTCAGATGATTTATAGCTACAGAGAAGTAAAACAAAGACATGAGGTGGCATTAAGGTTTTAAACAGAGAGTCATGAAGGGCATTCTGAAAAAGAATCCATTTGACAATGATATAAATGTAGAAATGGGTAGACTCGGAAGACCTCCCAGGAGATGGCATTTCAAGGGAAGGGAAAAGCACATAGAGGGCTTATGAGAGGGAAATACACCCAGAGAACTCAACTTTGAGCAGAACAGCCAAAGAAAGACAGACAGATAGATAGATAGATAGATAGATAGATAGATAGATAGATAGATAGATAGATAGATAGGTAGATATTCAAAGAAATAACAGGAGACAAATCACAGGGCCTTGAAATCTGAATAAAACCTACAGGGTTTATTCTAAATACCAAGAAAAGGAATTTAAATGTTTGCATTCATCTAAAATATATATGTATTTAGAGTGGGTAAACAACACATAGTTTGATCTTGTTTGTTGTTATTTTAGTATGCGCTGATGTTGTTGTTTTTATTTTTATTTATTTTTTGTTGATTTTTATTGAGCTATACATTTTTCTCTATTCCCCTCCCTTCTTCTCCCCTCTACTTCATCCCTCTCCCATAATCTCCATCCTCCTAATTTACTCAGGGGATATTGGTTTTTTTCTACTTCCCATGTGGATTAGATCCATGTATTAGTCCATGAGGACTCTTAGAGTCCTCATTGTTGTCTAGGTTCTCTGGGATTGTGAATTGTAGGCTGGTTTTCTTTGCTTTATGTCTAAAAGTCACTTATGAGTGAATACATGTGATATTTGTCTTTCTGGGTCTGAGTTACCTCATTCAATATGATGTATTCTAGATCCATCCATTTGCCTGCAAATTTCAAGATGTCATTATTTTTTTCTGCTGTGTAGTACTCCATTGTGTAAATGTACCACATTTCCCTTATCCACTCTTCGGTCAAGGGACATTTAGGTTGTTTCAAGGTTATGGCTATGACAAACAATGCTGCTATGAACATAGATGAGAGCAGGTCCTTTGTGGTATGATTGATCATCCTTTGGATATATACCCAAAAGTGGTGTTGCTGGGTCTTGAGGTAGATTGTTTCCTAATCTTCTGAGACATTGCCATACTGATATACCATACTGGGCTGTACCAGTTTGCACTCCCATCAGCAATGCAGGAGTGTTCCCTTTACCCCAAAACGTCTCCAGCATAAATTGTCATCAGTATTTCTGATCTTAGCCATTCTTACAGGTGTAAAATGGGTGTTGTTGTTTTTAATCTATTCACATAGTCTCTCATTTAAAGTGATGGTTCACCTAGTCTAGTAACTACCATATTTGTAATTATTTTCAATTCTCTGTCTGTATGGTAGACTTGGCTGCCAGGTTGTTTCTTGGAGTCAGGAGTGTGTGGAAAGAAAGAGCCAGTTGACCACTTCTGATGGGGCAGGGGGGCTGTTTGGGAAGACCCAACTGTTTTCTGGGAAACCTCCACAAGATGAACAACTCAAGGTAAGCTGCCAGGGGCTTCCAGGAGCTGTGGGGGGTGGATAGAGCCTCCTGGAAGATTCATAGAGATGAGTCAGTGAAACTGCTAGAAGTAGTTGTCTGGCTGCTTCTAAGATCCTGGGTTTTCAGAAACCTCAAGGGTGCTCATGCAGCAAGACTCATTAAGGGAGGCACAATGTAGAGTGGGTGGGCTCTTTCTTCAGGATAAAGGACAGTTGTGGTAACCATCCAACTCCTAAAATAGGTCTTAGATTCTCCTAGGACCACAGTGTTATCCAGCAATAAATGCCTCAGACGTTTACAGTACGAACAGGGCTGGAACTTGCTGCTTACCCACTCTCTAATAAGAAAAATCACTCTTGGTACAGAGTTGATCTTGAGAGTAAGACAGTAGATAGCCTTTTGTATGAGGTCACTATGTATCTTTAAACACATCTTTACAAGTCCCTCCTGCATACTTCAATGAAATGGCAGTCATTTCTTTGCTTGGGTCCTTTCCTATGGGAGGAAGCACACCAGACTGGTACACGCAGTCATCTTGCCGATGCTACCGCTCCCTAAGTGTTCTTGATCCTGCTGCAATGCCTTGATGACCATGTATTAAGAATCAGTGCTTATTCTAGTCTTTGTAGACTGTTGTGCTGAGGAATGCTCTGCAGCAGTCAGCCCCCGCAGAGACTCTAGGCTGACTGGTGTTGATGTACAGGCAGGCTTGCCACTGGAATCCTTAAACTGACTGGTCTGGTGCTTGGGTCTGCAGTGGGGCAGGTCTGAAGCCCAAATCCATGAAAATGGACTGTTGCTTAGGTCTTCTGAAATGGAACTGGAATCTATGCTCTTCAAGGCAGGCCTAGATCCAGTGTTCACAGGATCTGACAAGGAGCTATAGCAGTGCTTGACTCCAAGTCTACAGAGACTAGTGAGATCCTTCTGTGGGCCTCGTATCTGTATCCTCTGGGATTTCTTTGAGCCTAAGTTCGTGAGGGTGGGTTCTAGATTGCCCTGGAGTTAGAATCCTCAGGGGTATTCCTCTAGCCTCAGTCCACAGGGACTGACCTTATACTTAGTGGGTTGGGACCTCTGTTCATAAGGATAAGCCTGGCTCTAGATTGGGCCTGAACTCTACACTTATAAAGGCCATCTTGAAGCTGGAAGGAGCCAAAGTGCAGGGCTACAGGACCCTTACAGGTGCTAGAGTGGGTATGGAGTAGTTGGTGGTTTGAAGTCTAGTGCAGTCTTCTCTAACTAGAACCACATACTAATTTTTCTCCTCCTTCTTTAATTCTGTGATGCAAGGTAAGCTATTGATGTGTCATAGCTCAAATATGAAATGTCTCCCACAGTCTCAGATGTCTGGTGATTGGAAATGATTGGATCCTGAGGACTATGACTAAAGAATTTATTCATAAGTGGCATATTTGGAAAGAGGTGGAAACCAAGAGTCTGTGCCATTTTTGAAGATGTGGGTCACCAGAGAGACACCGAGGGTGCCTTGACTCCTGTTCTTTCTTCTCTCTGCTTCTTTCCACCATGATGCCTTGTCTTTCCACCTGCCTGAAAGCAGCAGAACCAGCTAAGCGTAGACTAAGACTTCTGAAGATGAGACAAAACAAATCTTCCCTCCATTTAAGTTGTTGTTCTCAATGATAAATAGCTATAACACAGCACAGAGCACTGCTTTGTTCTTAATTGGACTAAGTTTTAAATTTCCTCAATTACCCAAGTTCCTTCCAGAGTGTTATTAGATACACAGGACTTCTCATTAATTGAGAAAGAAATTCACTGTAGTTGGCTTTGGAGGGCTACTTGTATTGCATGCTGGTAAAATTGGTAACGCGTCACAGAGAGTTGTGCTAATGGAATGATAATTTACGTGCCATGTTCAGCTCAGTTCAGTTACTACTAAAAATAATATTACCTCAAATATGTTTGTGTGTGTTTATATATCTGCAAAATGTACACTGAAATTTTATTAATAAAATAAAGATGATAATGTCCTGCCCTGAATGGTTTACCTATTCAATATTTTAAAAATTTTACCAAACACTTTGATCATATTCTTCCCCCTCTTAGATCTCTCAACTTCCTATCCCCTCCACTTCATTCTCTCTCTCTCTCTCTCTCTCTCTCTCTCTCTCTCTCTCTCTCTCTCTTTCTGTGTGTCCATTTTTCTCTCAAAAAATGAAAGTCAAAATGAGCAAATAAACCAATAAGAAAATATACCAAAATGAAACAAAAAATGAACATATACACAAAAAGAAATCACAGAATTCCTTTAGTGTTGGCCAACTACTCCTTGGCATGGGGCCTGTTGTAGAGTGGGGTTGATATACCCAGTGACAATCCATTGGAGGAAACTAATTTTCCCTTTGCCAGCAAGTATCAATTGCAAATAGCTTCTTGTTTAAGGATGGGACCTTGTGTCCACTTCCTTTTCTTGGTTCCGGGATGGTGCAGGAGAATTGTCTGTATTCTGTCAATTATATTTTAAATAAATGCTGATTGGCTGATAGCCAGGCAGGAAGTATGGGGGGAGGAATCAGAGAGGAAGTAGAGGCAGGAAAGGGAGAACGGGGGTATTCTGGGAAGAAGGAAGCTTTTTCTGGAGTCCTTCCCAGACACCGAAGCATCAGGATGTGACCTGCCCCACTGAAAAAGGTACTGAGACATGTGGCTAACATATACTAGAATAATGGGCTAATTATAAGTTGTAAGAGCTAATACGAAGCCTGAGCTAATGGGCCAATCAGTTTATATCTAATATAGACTCTCTGTAATTTTCTTTGGGGCTTATCGGCTGTGGGAACTGGGCAGGACAGAAACCCCAACTAGCAGGCCCTCATGTTACACTGGGATTTTGTCTGGTTTGAACCTATGCAGTCGTATGGGTACTATCACAGTCATTGTGAGTTCATATACATATCAGCCCTATGGCATCTGGAAAATGCTGCTTCCCTGACATCACCTCTGACTCCCTTAATCTTTCCTTCTTATGTCCTTCATAGATTCCTGAGCCTTGAGAGGAAGAGTTTGAAAAAGACACCCCATTTAGGACTGAGAGCTCCGAAGTCCCTCACTCTGTGTAAGTTTTCTGAGTGTGGGTCTCTGTGTTAATTACCATCTACTACAAGAAGCTTCTCTGATGAAGGCTGAGCACAGCTCTGATCTGTAGACACAACAATATGCCATTAGGAGTCATTTTGTTACTATGGTCCCTTGATCTCAGACTCTTTGCCACTTCATCCATGTCATGTAAGGGTTTTTTCTCATGAAATTGGCCTTAAATACAACCAAAGAGTGGTTGGTTACTCTCAAAACATTGTATTACTGTTTCGCCAGCATTTTTTATAGGTAGGTCTCTGGCATAGGTAACAGGGTTTGTAGCTGGGTGATACTGATAGTTACTTTTCTCCTCTAGTAGCATGCAAAGTATTTTGCAGTATCATGAATGTTTGCAGTAGGAGTAACTTCTACTTGGGTACCAGTTTGATTCCTCCATATATGATAATATAATAAATAGTGTCTTCAGCAATAGAGACTTACCATCAGGTTGTAGAGAATAACCAATAGTCTCAGCTATAGCCTATAGAGTGATGTTTGAGGGGTCTAAAGGACTTCCTCTTGCCAATCATTCAACATGACGCAACCCATTCCTGACACTTGAGGTTTTGCATGGTGGCATAAGATGTCTAGTTGGGACTTTGTCTCCCTCGTTATATGGAATTTCATTTAAATTTCTTTTATATATTTATATATATGGAAGCTTCTACAGTAGTAGGCTTTCAAATAACATTTCAAAAGGCCTTGAGCATTAGTTGTCTCTCCCCATATTCCCTCTTCTACCCTGCCCTCCTATCTCTCTCCCCGTTTAATCCCCCTATTCTAATGTCTCCATTATCTCTTTATAACTCTATATTTTATTTCCCCTTCCTTAGAAGATCTCCTTTGCTCCATAGGCACCTTATTAGCTCCCTACTACCTGTAGTTCTTAAACTGAAACATACATATATAAATCTTAAAAGCTAACATCCACATATAACTGGAAACATGCTATATTTGTTCTTTGGGGACTGGTTAACCTCACTCAGAATGATTATTTCTAGCTTTATCCACTTACCTATGAATTTCATAATTTCATTTTTGAAACAGCCAAATGGTATACTTTGTAATCACCACACTTTCATTATCCATTTATCATTTGATAGATATCTAGGCTGTTTCCAATTTCTGGCTGCTATGAATAGAGCCACAGTGAACATGGATGAACAAGTATCTTTGTAGTAAGATGTAGAGCCTTTTAGATACAGAGGCAGTTCAATGTACAGAAATCAACTAATGTAATCTACCACATAAATAGACTAAAGGACAAAAATCACATGATGGTCTCATTAGCTGCAGAAAAGGCCTTTGGCAAAATATAACATTCTTTCATGATAAAAGTCCCGGAAAGACTAGGGATACAAGAATCATAACTCAGTATAATAAAGGCAATTCACAGTAAGCCTACAACAAACATCAACCTAAATGGAGAGAAAATCAAACCTTTTCCATTGAAATCAAAATCAAGATAAGGTTGTCCACTCTTTCCATACCTAGTCAATATAATGCTTGAAGTCTTAGCTAAAGCATTAAGACAATTAAAGGAGATCAGGGGGATTTGAATAGAAAAGGAAGAAGTCAAAGTATTATTTGCAAAGGATATGATTTTATATTAAAAAAAAGAGTCTAAAGACTTCACAAGGATATTCCAAGAGCTGATAAGCACTTTCAGCAAAGTAGCAAGATACAAAATTAACACACAAAATCAATATAGCCTTCCTACATACAAATGGCAAACATACTGAAAAAGAAATCCGAGAAATTGCATCTTTCACAATAGCCTCAAAAATAATATCCTAACTCTAACAAAGCAAGTGAAAGATTCATGCTTAAGAACATTAAGACATTGAAGAAAGAAGTTGAAGAAGACATCAGAAAATGGAAAGATCTACCATAATCATGGATCAATAGAATTAATATTGTGAAAATGGCCATCCTACCAAAAACAATCTATAGGTTCAATGCAATATCCATTAAAATTCCAACATAATTCTTCACAGATATTGAAAGGCCAGTCTTCAACTTCATGTGGAAATACACACACACACACACACACACACACACACACACACACTGGATAGCTAAACAAACAAACCTGAATAATAATAAAAGTGCTGGAGGTTTCACCATTCCAGACTTCAAGTTGTACAGCAAAGCCATAGAACAAAACAAAAACAAACAAACAAAAACACACCAGGGTGTTGGCATAAAAACAAACACGTTGACCAATGGAATAAAATTGAAGACCCAGACATAATTTCACACAGTGGGGAAAACCCAGCGTCTTCACCAATGGTGCTGGTCAAACTGGGTAGCTGCACATAGAAGAGTGAAAACAGATCCACACACCAAGTTCAACTCTTAATAAATAAAGGATTCAACACAAGGCCAGATACCCTGAATCTAATAGAGGATAAAACAGAGATAAAGAACTCATTGGCACAGGATATGGCTTTTGAATAGGATACCGAAAGGATAAAAAATATTCTGTATAGCAAAGGACAATATCATTCAGACAAAACAGAAGCCTAGAGAATGGGAAAAGATATCTTTACCAATCACACCTTTGATATAGGTTAGTATCTAGAATATACAAAGAATTTAAAAAAAAAAGAACATCCAGAAAACAACTAATCCAGCTTTTAAAATGAGGTATATATAACCCAGTTTTTAAAATGAAGTACATAACAAAGCAGAGCATTCTCAAAAGATTAAACACAAATGGCTGAGAAACACTTTTTAAAATGTTCAACATCCTTAGCCATCAGGGAAATGCAAATGAAAACTACTTTGAGATTTCATCTTACCCCAGTCAGATGGCCAAGATCAATAAAACAAATGACAGCACATGCTGGGGAGTGCACAGGGAAAGGGGAACATTTATTCATTGCTGGTGGGAGTGCAAACTGGTACAGCCACTGTGGAAATCAGTGCAGTGCTTTCTTGAAAAGCTGGGGATCAATGTACCATGAGGTCCAGCCTATTCTACATTGTAATTTATGTTGTTATATGAGTTCAGCACATAAATCAGTGGATAATGAAAACTTATTGCTGGAGGGGCTACAGGACCTCATACGATTGATCCAATTTTATTTCCAAAGTGGAAACTGAGGTTCAAACAAACAAACAAACAAAAAGATGTAGGAGTCCTGTCCGTGATTAAAGTACCAACGTCTTAAGATCTTCTGAGTAAATTGGGACCATGGGGACCTTGGGAGAGGATTGAAGAGGAGGGGAGAAGCAGGGAGGGGAGCAGAGAAAAATGTAAAGCCCAATAAAAATCAGTTTAAAAAGAAAAGTACCAAAGTCTTCAACCTAAGATCTCTAGCTCCAATTCCAGAACTGGTGTAGAAGGATCCTTCTGTATTTGGGTTGCTTTTATTGGTTAATAAAGAAACTGCCTTGGCCTTTTGATAGGGCAGGACTTAGACAGGGAAAGAGAACAGGATACTGGGAAGGGGACAGGGTTAGAGAGACCTGCCCGCCATGAAGCTGCCAGGCCAGACAAGCTGAATCTTTCCCGGTAAGCCACGACTCGTGGTGACACACAGATTATTAGAAATGGGTTAAACAAATATGTGAGAGTTAGCCAATAAGAGGCTAGAGCTAATGGGCCAGGCAGTATGTAAATGAATACCGTTTCCGTGTAATTATTTCGGGTACACACCAGGAGCCGGCGGGACAAGGGGCCCTGCGCCGGGAACCAGGTGCCGGGAATGTGGCCTCCGCGCCTCTTGCAACACAGAACCAACTCCCAACCAACAGGTGATAGGTACAGCAGAAACCTAAGGAGGGGTGACAAGAAATATATCACACTAAAGTATGACCAGTCGAAGAGGCCACCCCAAGTGTGGGACAGTTGAACAACTATAAATACACATTCCAACAGCGCCTCATGTGAGAAGAATTTTAGTTTCTAGTTTTTCAACCAGACACTAATTAGCATAAATTATCTGCATGCACCTATTGATTAACATGCAGCAACACTGGCACAGATTAATAAAACAGGATACCAACAA
The DNA here is from genome assembly GCA_004026605.1 of Ondatra zibethicus. Lineage (NCBI taxonomy): Eukaryota > Metazoa > Chordata > Mammalia > Rodentia > Cricetidae > Ondatra > Ondatra zibethicus. The sequence goes on along the minus strand of PVIU01001571.1, from coordinate 27,518 downwards.
ACACACAACTTAGATAAGGGCTCCAGGCTCCGGCTCTGACCACTTCGAGTTTCTTTCTTCCCTTGTGCAATTTGGAAGGAGTTTAATTAAGCTCTTTAAATACAAATGTGAACCCAATAAAGAGGAAGGACAAGAGCTTAGAATGTCAACTATCCTTTACCTGCCGCAGGAAGCATTAACGTGGCTTCTGCACTAGAACAAGTTTGTAACTGGTGCCACTGTTTACTGTTGCTTAGCTACCCACCTGGGAGCTATTGAAACCCACTTCATTGATAGGGACTTTATTCCATTTTATACCATATAATTTTTTTCTCCTTCATCAACTACTGAAGTAATGAATGATTAGTTATCCAAGAAGGAAGTCAATAAGAAAGCACAAGGGAATTTGCACCCTGAGTTTAGACTTTCCTGCCGCTAACTTTGTCTCCGTATCCCCACTCCCCCGCCCCCAGGTCATTTCACTTTCATGCACCAAACAAAGACTTTTTAAAGAATTTTCAAAACGTGTTCCCTTAAGCGTTTTCATTCAAAATGAACCTTGCTTTAAACACGTCCTTTGTGTAAGCTCTGCAGGGCGGCTATATGCTTTAGAACGCTGCCTGCAGCGGAAAGATTCTGTTTTATTTTCTTTTTAACAATTTCCTTCCCAGGCACACAAAAATCTTCAGTAAGGTGCAGCTGGAAAGAGAGTAGCCACAGGCAGGGCTTTGATTATTTATCTCCTAACAACAGACAAACAGGTTGCTGAAAGTCACCCCAACCCCTGAGTCAGGCAGAACAAAAAGATCCAATTCAAAGGCTGCTTCTGCTTAGAAAAGAGTATTTTCCCTCTCTGTTTGTTTTCCTTTCCTATTCAGGTCCCAGTCTTCCTGCTACCTGCTTTGGCCATTGCCCAGAATGCCTAACTGTCACAGTTCCAACAGAATGCATTCATGGCCTCAAAAGTCGAGAGCATTGAAGGACAATGCTTGGTCAAACCTGAAGTCAGAAGCAAGTGGGTTTCACAGAGAATCCTTCAATATTTCTCCTTTTGAGGTTCCAAATAATTTTTTAAATAGAATTTTAAGATATAACTCTTTCTGTTTCTGTAAGTCAAGTAGTAGTAGAGTCAGTGGGAATGTGTATGGGAATACATCACCAATGTATGTTTTTCTTAAACATCATTTCGATAAAATCCATACACCTTGCAAGTCCCTCACCTACTGTAAGATTTAATGCACATGAGCCCTGCAGTATGTCCTCTTTTATGCTTTCTTCCATGTCTCATAGTGCTTATAAGGTTTTCTCTCTTGTAGCTGTATCATAATACCACTCTTATAATGGCATTTTTCATTGCATGGACAACTATTATTCATTAATCAGTTGGTGGACATTTAAGCTTTTTTAATTTTTATTTAATTTTGTTTTATGTGCCTTGCCATTTTGTCTGCATTCATGATTGTGTGAGGGTATTGGATCCCTTGGAACTATAGTTCCAGACAGTTGTGAGCTGCCAGTGGGTATTGGGTATTGAACCCAGGTCCTCTGGAAAAGTAGCCCATGCTCTTAACCACAGAGCTAGCTCTCCAGCCCCAGGAGGTGTTTTTCCTTTTTTAACATTTAAAAAAATATTTCTGTAAGCATTTAGAGTTTTTAAGATTATCTTTTATTGTTTGAAAATTTTATACATGCATATAATATACTTGGATCACATCTACTTCCCGTTCCTTTCCCTCAGATTCCCTCTCTATCCCACCCTCCGCCACTTTCCTCACAACCTGTATTCTTATTTTGTATCTACTGAGTCCACTAAGTGCTGCCTGTATATGTGTGGATGTAGGACCAACTACTGAAGCATAGATAGCCTTTCAAGGAACCACGTCTCCAAAGAAAACTTACTTTCCCTCCCCCAGCAGATGTCAAAGGCCAACAGGTCTTCAGTTACGGCTGAGGCTTCATGAACCCCTCCACAGTCACTGCTTTGATTCAGGGTCATTAATTCATATGCATGCAGTCACAGCCACTGTGTGTTCATGTGTACAATGGCCCTGTCGTGTCTGGAAAGCCCTGTTTTGCTGCAGTCATCTACCACATATGGCTGTTACAATCTTTCCTTCCCTATTCCAGTATGATCCCTGAGCTTTGAGGGAAAGGGGTATGATATGCATGCCCTTCTAAATGCTGAGCGCTCCACAGTCCTGATTCTCTGCACACTGAACATTTGTGAATCTCTGTACTATTCTCCATCTGACAAAAAGAAGTTTCTCCAGTGAGGATTGAGAGATGCACTAGGAGGCAGTTTATCACTATGTCTAGTTAGCATAGTAATATTTGTAGGTTCTCCTTTAAGACGTGTGACCTACCAAGCCGCAGATTCTTGGTCCAGTTGCTAGAAACACAGATATTAAGCAGGTACCAACCTTGACGGTCATCCCTATTGGCTACCTTTCATAGTGCTGAAAGTACACATTCACGACTGGGTAAGAAAAGTATTTATAAATCTCACCCAGCTGTGGACCTTGGGAGCATTACAATAATGACTGGACTAGCAGAATATGCCTACTGGTGCAATCCTGACATGAATGTAAAGGGAGTAACCTGGTTGGATCTAAGGCTCACTCTACATGCTAACCATTTGTTTACATGTGATGTGATGCTCCATTTCCAGAAGTATACACACAGGAGCAGAACTGCAAGTTCATACAATACTCACCATGTTTAACCATATGAAAAGATGTCACATTGGTTTTGCCATATTTTGCCACATTTGCACATTCAGCAGCATCTCTATGCATTTTCAGCAGCAATGTATAAAGATTCTGACTTCTCTTTTTCCTTCCAAAGAATTCTTGTTGCCTGTGTTAGTTATTATATCCTTCCTAAGGGAATTACATAGAACCTCACTGTGGTCGTGATTAGCACTTCCTTGATGGCTCGTAATGCTGAGCATCTTTTCGGTGTTGTTAGACACTTACAATAGCCTCTTTGCTTAAATCCCTATCCAGGTCTTTTGTCTGTTTCTTTTCAATTGGATTAATTGTTTTACTATGCATAATTGTCTGGAAATAACTGTATATTACAGATACAAGTCTCTTATTGGGCAAAAGATTTACAAAACTTCTCTTGTGTTCTTTATCTACCAATTTACTTTCTTGATCTTATCTTCAAAACTACGAAAGGTTTTAATTTTTGAGGATATCATAGGTGTATTTTTGCCCCTTCACCTCTGTTGTCATGGAACTTGAAGAACCATAAAGTTCATGCACGAGTATCTATATCTTTGTTAAGAATCACACTAATGACTGAAAAATCCTGGTTGAGAAGTATGACATAGTGGCATATGAACATTCCTTATATTAAGATAATTCACATCTCTGGAGTAGAGAGCTTCATCTCCCAAAACTTGTGTGAAGTCTTCAGATTACTAAATTCTATGGGAAAAGGGTACAAATGCACACTTGCCCATTAAGAACTGATCCCAATAAACGTGTGCTGCTGAAACTACTGCATTCAACGCTGTGGCTATCACCCCATTTCAAAATAAGAGACGTCATTTGAAAAATGGACCCAAAATACAATCAAAAGTTCATTTAAAATTTGTTTTGTAATATTAAGTATTGTACAATTTTCTTAAACTTTAATCAGCTAAACGTGTTATGTCGATACTAAGCAAATAATTCTGACTCTCACAAGAAGGTTATAGATTTGAATTGTGTCAGTCAATATGCTATTGAGAGATTTTACAACAAAGGAGGAAAAAGACTGAAATGGATTTAACGAGTCTTGGGTATGTGGTGAGCCAGGAATAGGTCATTATACTCTGAAGTTGTTTCCCTGTAAACAGATCAATTCTCATAGCCTTGTGTTAAGGGGAATAAAGGTAAAAGTAGGTAGAGCTATAACCATTTATTCTGACACATGACCAGAATGCATCTTTTTTTCTCCCTGACATAACAGACTTGGTCATATAAAAACACATAAATACCTAAGCATGACCACCCCGAACCTCAGTGAATGAATTAAACCTATCAGGGGACTGAAGTTACTGTTTGTTCTATGCACACACAGAAAACAAACAACTCAAGGCTGTCGATAATTTTACACACACACATACACATATACAAACATACACAAACATACACACATACATACACACATACACACACACATACACACACCTCCTCCTCCTCCTCTTGAAAAACCCTCAACCATTTCTCATGCCACTGACGAAAATTTCCAAGAAACTAACTCTAAAATCACTGGAAAATACTTTTAATTAGATTAGTGTTTGGGTTCCAGATATTTCTGTATAGAAATTCTCTCTCCCACTAGAAAAAAATAATTGAAAGAGATAAATCAAAGATACATGTTCAATTTTATAATTCTACCTTCATCTTCCAAAACATAGTCTTTGAGGAACTTGGCCAGTCTAGAAAAGCAAACTTTTATGAAATTACAAATGTATTATTGAAGAACATCTTCATTTTCCAACAAAAACTTTGGGATCATCAGAAAATTATGTCTTAACTTCTTGACTATGTTCACAGGAAAGTATCAGGGTTGTTGGTACAGCAGAAATTGCTGCATTATAGTAATAACACCCTTGGTTCCTACAACTCAGCCAAACTTCAAGTGTTTTTGAGAATAGTGTATTTTCCATGCATCGAACTCTGGGAACCAGAAATGATTTCACGTAGTATATGACCAGGAAGCTTCAACACAGACTGTCCCAATAGTGCAAGGAACCCGTAACATCTTCATTGCTTTATCCCTGGTTTCTAGAATTTCTGGTTGTTAGACCACCCCCTTTTCTGCTCTTGTTTCTCCCCTCCTCCTGCACTCTGAGCAAGTCATACAAGCAGACAGCCTATCTACCCCACAGATTGTAGGTGCTGGCCTCCACATGTTCTTCGCCTGGAGGCAGTGGTTAAGGTGTGCCCATTTGGTAGAAACCAGGTACCACTTGCTGAGGTCATCTTGCTCACTGTGCAAACCAACTTGTCAAGATATTCAGGTTATTTCTATTTCTATAGCAGTCATCCAGAGGTCACAGGTATTTGCAGCCTACAAGCACACACACACACACACACACACACACACACACACACACACACACACACACCATAATTGTTTTCTATTCTCCTGCCCAGAAGTGGCTCCTTTTCCAGAATCACTTCTTCTGGATCACACTTGGGAATACTTACAAGTGCTGGAAAGCAATAGGTCTTACCCCTAGGCCTGGATGGTGATGGTTGGAGTTGTGATAGCTTTTAACTGGCTGTGAAATCTCCAAAGGAGGAAATTCTCCAGGCTTGTGCCTGTCCTCATTCCTCCTGGCTCAGTAAAATTTTCTCGGACACTGACTCACAGGCCTAAGGCCCAGCCCATAAGCACAATCAAAAACCGAACACAGGCAGTGAAGCTATGTAACAAAAGCTGCAGCTCCACGTCTGAGTTCTGGCTCCACCATGATCTTGAGAAAATGATGCACTCCCTGCCCTCACCTTAAAAAATAACACTGCGTTCATAGGTTGCAGTGTTTATTGGCAGAGATAAAATATGTAAAAACTCTGAGTACAGGCCTAATACTCATACCTGGCGTGTGGCATACACCTAACACACTGCTGTGCTGCAATGGTTAAGAATTAGTGAGTGGAGACTGGAGAGAGGACCTCAGTTAAATCTCCACAATCCACATGTGAAAGGCTGGGCATGGGCATGGTGGCATGAACTTCTTATCTCAATGCTGGGGATGTGGAGACAGGCTCACTGGTCAGCAAGTGTTCTGTGATAATAAAAGACCACATGTTCTCTCTCTCTCTCTCTCTCTCTCTCTCTCTCTCTCTCTCTCTCTCTCTCTCTCTTTCTCTCTCTCTCTCTCTCTCTCTCTCTCAAAAGTGGATACCACTGAAAGACTGACACCTGAAGTTGTCCCCTGATCTTCACAGGTATATGCATTCACATGCAAGCACATACACACCCCTCACATGTGCACACATGCATGCACACAAACACACACACAGACTTTTCTGCACAACCACTGTAAATATAAGTAAATGTGCTTTCTATAGATCCTCTTACAGAAGTGCAGCACCTCAAAATTGTTCCACTTCTGCATTCTTCTCTTTTGTAGAAAACTGCCAAAGTCTGTGTTTAGACAGGAACAGTGGTAGCAAACCATAATTAGGGCCTTTCTGAGACAGTTTTAATGAGTTAAGGGAGCATGTCTACTCAAATAGCACTTTTTAATTCAGTGGAACACTTATTAGAAACCACGACATATAGGATACCCTGCCTAAGTGCTACTGGGAAATCTAGAATAGAGAACTACACTTGTTTTCTCAAGGAATTTGAACCTATTAAGAGTTATATATCATATACATATATGATTGTACCAGATTAAATGTGATCCAAGGGAACACATTCAAAGAGCACTCATGAAAGTCTAGACCTTTCTTGGAACCTGCAACAGACTATTCAAGGGCTACACCCAGTGGAGATACACTAAGCCCACCCAGAATGAAAAGGAACAAAGAAATAGTAACATTAATTCTTATGGATAGAGAGATTGACAATTCTTGTCCCTCAAACCCAACTCCATTGGACTTTCTGCTCTGAGTGTGCATGGATTGGGAGAGGCTGCCAAATATCCATGCATTTCCCTGTGCTTTCTCTTCTAGTGGGGTTCAGAAGAGCCATAGCTATTTGTCTTTATAAGCTTTTGTTTGGATGGCTATTTAGTAGGTCCTCCATTGTCGGGGTCCAGTGCTAGCCTGGACCATAAATTATTTCTCTTGACCAGACCCCAACACAAACTATCTCTCTCTGGACCGGCATGGAGGCACAGGAATAAAGACACAACTCACATGACTTTATCCAGAGGGAGATTCTCAGTGATTGACCATCCAGAGGCCAACAGTTCTTCACAAAAAAGGCCAACATGTCTTCTCTTAACAAAAGAAGAATGCACACTCTGTGAAATATTCAAGCATCTCAAGAGGTAAGAACAACAAAACCTAATAGTGTCAAGGTCATCCAAGGGCATGGATAGGGTCTGAAGGACATATGGAGATATTTGGACAAGTCAACCAGGCAATGAGCAAATCCTGACTGATTGTACCCCGTGGAGCTTCAGGTCCTTCCTGTCATCCTCCAGAAGAGTTGGCTCTTGTCTTACCACCCCCTGGTGAGGCTGCAAATGGCCACCCAAGTCTAGCCAGGAGACAGGCCTCAGCCAATTTCCAGATTAGAAGAGAAAGAAAGCAGCACCTCCTCCAGCCTGCTGTGGTGCTCACAAAAGGGCATAAGTTTGGAGAACAGCAGCTGGTACCCTCTCATCACTCTCTTACCTCAACAGATGCAGAACACATATCCACCCAGAGAGCTCTGCCAATGACACAGCTGGTGGCCCTGTTGAGAAATGGAAGCAATGTCACTGGCTTTTCCATTCAGCCCAGAGCCGCCCAACGAAGCCTACTTCCTCACCCCCAAACCTCCCGAAAACTGTAGCCAAGGATGTATAAAAGAGAGAGAGAGAGAGAGAGAGAGAGAGAGAGAGAGGGAGTACAGGTCAGCCCCTGCTTCAAAGTTCCATCTCTCTTTCACTTTATGACTTTATGTCAGTCTTCAGAAATCAATCCAGAATGGTATGATGCACAATGAAAACATGATGACTTCATGATGTCCTTGTTCCCTATCTCCAGCTGCCTCTGTCAATCTTCCTTCTTTCTCAGTGTAATGGCCTTCATGCCGAATTCCAATCATATCAGGAGCTTCCCTTCCAGCTCTTTCTCGCCATTCCCCTTACCTACCCTTCTCCCTCCATCCTTCTCACTTGTGCAGACTTTCCTTTAAACACAACATAGGTAATCCCTTATACTCCTGCCCAGCAGGAGTTGTTAGGACTTGTTCAAATGTCATTTCCTCTTAGAAGCAATTTTCATCTTTCTCTACTCCCAAAGACTTAAGTAAGATATCCCTTGCCTGACTTCCCACGGCCACCCATACTTCATAGATTATCTTACAGTGCATGGTATTATGCTTGTCATTTATTTTCCTGTATAGATTTTCACTCCCTACTGCTAATGAACAGGCTCAGTAGGTATTGAGCTCCTTGGGAATGAGACTCTGTGGTTCACTCTTATCAGCATATCCCATAGCCTAGTATATGGAGTTTATAGAAATATATTCACTGAATGGATAACAGCAAGGTGAATCACACCACTTAATAAATAAATAATAAATAATAATAATAATAAATTAATAAAAAGATATATTATAATATATCCAAGTCTAAAAGCCTGAAAATCAGTATGTTTAGAAAGAGAATAAAAGAAATACAGAAAGGGGAAGAAAGAGAGAAAGAAAGAGCAAAAAATAATGTATAAGTGGGAGTGCAGGATCTAGGGGTGTGACCCAGTGGTAGAGCTGGCATTCATGAAGCCTAGGTACAAACCTAAACTAGAAAATAAATACATAAATTTTAAAAATATTTCCTTAGTACTAATGCAAACTTGGAACAAGACGATTTCTTAAAGAAAATATTCTGGCTCAGTTTTTCCTTTATAGAAATGGGGATTGCAGCCCAGCGAAATTTAGGGATTGTGGGGCTGAAAATTCAAATCCAAGCCTAAGTGAAACAGAAAGACCCAAGTTTCCTAGCAAGAGCTCTTATAAGCAGCAAAACCCTACCACAAATGGGACCAATTCTTCCCCTGGGACAGACTCTTTAAACTACCATACCCCACAGAACAGGCTAAAGATAGGAGTTCCCCTGCAGAAGACGCGGTAATTGTGCTGCTGAAGTTTTGCAGGGTAAACCCTGTCTTAAGCCTGTTCAGTGGGGTGTGGTCACGTGATGCACGCTCACTTTAAGGAGTCCATGCTACTGTTTTCCGTCAAGTTCTTCTTGCTCTGTTTAAAAGGATAGAACTAGACAACCAAACTCTTCTACCCCTACATCTTCGAAACTCCTTTACAGCTTAACACAGTAAAGATCAGCAAGAGAAACTTGAGCTGATGCTCTAACGTTCTTGCTGGTTGGCTGAATGATCAGTATGAGTTTCTATATTCTCTAAGACAATAACTAGCAAGTTTATAACACCATTTTTTTTCCTTCTGGAGAGATATCATGTAGCAATGTATTATAACCCAAATTGCTAAACCTGGGTAGAACAAAGTGGGTGAAACTTTGTAAATAGCCCCCATGAAAGCTGCATACCTAAGGCTGACCCTGCATGCCTGAAAGCTGCATACCCCATGAAAGCTGACCCTTTTTCTTTGCTTCAGTAGCTTCAAAGCAGAAGGAGATTGGAGGCCCTGATATTGGGCAGAAGATGGGCAAACAGAGGTTCCAATGGTAAAGTGGCAGCTGGAGCGGAGATTGCTGGCCAAAATGAGTAATATCACAGTGTTTCTTTGGGTTCATGGAAAAACATGAAGCAACTGTTTTTCAAAAAGTCACTCAGATTATCTGGACTCCAGTGTTGACAGGAATGCAGCTAAATCGTGCCATCAACTTTTAAAGACATCAACTTTTCAAAATAATTGTCTTTTTTTTTTCCGGGCTGGAAAGATGGCCCAGCGGTTAAGAACACTGACTGTTCTTCCAGAGGTTCTGAGTTCAATTCCCAGCAACCACATGGTGGCTCACAACCATCTGTAATGAGATCTGGTGCCCTCTTCTGGACTGTAGGTGTACATGCAGGCAGAACACTGTACATAATAAATAAATCTTTTTAAAAAATTGTCTTTTTTGGACTTTTCCCGCATTAAAAAGAATATGGCTTCTCCCTAGTGCGGTTCTCTGGACTCCACAGCAAGAGCCAGAGGCACTGCCCACAGCTCTGGGCTCAGTTTCAAGCAGACAAAGTCCTTTGCCCTGCATCCTCAAACCACTCCTTGTTGCACAGAATGCACCCTCCCTCCAGGAGAGAACAACATGGAGCTTCTTAGATATGTCCTTCTCCAGAGAGGAGGAAGACCAGAGAAACGTTGCCTCCAGGAACATCCTGAAAACACTCGATGTTCCCATGGGTAATGCTGTAGTCAAGGAATATTCTATTCAGAGTGCCCGAAGACAACTCATCAGCTATATTAATTTCTTACATGAAGAGAATTGGTAATCTTTGGGAGAAATAGAAAGGAAACAGGAAGTTTGATTGTTCACACTCTGCTCTGTAACAGGGGCACTAGTGAGGCTGAGAAAGCAATTGTTCCACATTCTTTTCCTTTGTTGGAATTAACCGCATTCATTCATTAACATGAGTTAAGTTCTTTCTCAAAGTCTTTTTTTTTTTAAGTTAGAGAAAGGGCATACTCTTGAAATTCTAAACTAGGATCCAGTTACAGATGATGTAAACATGGCATTAAATAAAGGCACTTCTAGGAAGAGTCTACAGCTTCATTTGATCACAGGATTTGTTTGGGGTTCCTCTCAAAAGGACCCAGATTCTCTACTTGCTGGTCTCCTCCAAGTCTGGTCCTGCACTAAGACACCTCCTTCCACATTGCCCTCTGTTGTGGTTTAGATTTGGCATGCCACCTGCCCAAGGTATTGAAGAAAGAAGTGCCCAGCTTGTTGAGGTAATCATGATTGGTGATTGGAATTATCAGTTGGTTATTCCATTGCTGAATTCATAGCTTAATGACATTACTGGAGGATTGTCTTTGCTTGCTTTCTATTGCTATGTTGAAACAGAGACCAAAACCAACTTACAAGTTACGGCCATAATCAAGGAAAGCAAGGCAGAAACTCAAATAAGGAAAGAACTGAACCAGAGACCATGGAGATCTCATTGTCTTGCTTCTCCTAACTTGCCCTGGTACCTTTCTTATACAGGCCAGAATCACTCGCCCAGAAGTAGCACTGCCCACAGTGGACTAGAGCCAATCTGATGGAGACAGTTTTTCAATTGAGAGTCCTTCTTCCTAGGTGACAAAAACTAGCTGCCACAGAGGTTGGGAATTGGGGGGCTGGTTAAATAAAGTAGGACACCAGGGGCATGCCTTTGATGGGTATCTTGTCCCTGGCTCTTTTCTCTTAACCTTGTTCTGCTTCCAGCTACACTGAAGTCAGCAGCTCAGTTCCACCGTGTGCTTTCCTCCATGATGCCTCTCATCACATCAGATCCATGGAGCCAGCTGACCCTAGACTGACATCTCTGAATTTCAAACCAAATGAGGTTTTCCCATCTTTAAACTGCTTCTCTTGGGTATTGAGCACCACGACAAAAAGGCTAGCTAACAAGCCCTCAATCCAAGGCACTGATGAAACAGAAGTCACACCTGTTTCAAGTCTGTGACTATGTCATTTTATGGGCAACTTCAAGTATTTATATATGCCATTTGGAAAGTTTTATAAAAAGAAAACTGAAGAACCATCAGAGTGGGCTGAGTGTGAAGTCTTCCCAGGGCACAGGCACCTTCCCAATTAAAACACTGACATGCTCTCTTTCCTCAAGGAGACTCCGTGACACTGGCTGTGCTGGCAAACTCTGCCAACTTGACATAAGTTAGGGTCATTTGGGGAAGGCAATCTCAATTGAGAAAATGTCCCAAACATATTGTCTTGTGAGTAGGCCTGTGGAGCCACATCTTAATTGATGGTTAATATACAAGGGCCCAGTGCACTGTGGGTAGTGCCACTTCTGGGTGGATAAACCTGTGCTGAATAAGGAAGCAGGAGAGCAAGTCAGTAGGTGATGTGGGAGTCCCCTCTGTGTGCTGTGATTACCATTAATGAATAAAGAAACTGCTTTAGACCTATAGCAAGGCAGAACTTAGGTAGGCAGGGAAAGCTATGCTGAATGCTGGGAGAAAGAAGGGCAGAGTCAGAGAGAAGCCACAGAGCCACCACCAGAGTTAGACATGCCAAAAATTTGCTCGTAAGCCACTGCCACGTGGAGATACACAGATTAATAGAAATGTGTTAAATTAATATGTAAGAGATTAGCCAATAAGAAACTAGAGCTAATGGGCAAAGCAGTGATTTGATTAATACAGTTTCTGTGTAATTATTTCGGGGCTGAGCAGCCAGGAACCAACAAGTGGCTCCTCCAACAAGTAGGCAGCACTCCTCCATGACCTCTGCATCAGTTTCTGCCTCTAGGTTCCTGCCTTGACTTCCCTGAATGGTAGACTATGTGCTTACAATGAAATAAACCCTTTCTGCCCAAGTTGGTCTTAGTCATGTTTCTTATAACAATAGAAACTCTAAGACAAAAGGAAACTATTACTTATTGACTCACAATTCTGTCTTTATTTTTTTAATAGAGAAGAAAACTTTGAGAAACTGCTAGCAAGGTACTTGTAAAGTTAAGTCGTCTATTTTCTCTCTTTAGAGACTGGGAAAAGTTCTTGTTAATCTTCACAATTATGGCATTTTTACAATTATTCAATGACTAGATGCTGAATGAATAAACATACTTAATAATAAACAGTTAGCAATGTGGATTGCTCAGTGGTTAGCGGTTCTTACAGCTCTTGCAGAGAACTGGAGTACATTTCCCAGAAGCCTTATTTAGTGGTTCATAACCATCTGAGACTCCAACTTCAAGGGATCCAATGCCTTCTAGACTCTACAAGCAACTACACTTGTTGGAGGAGAGAGCTGCTTATTCGTCCTGGCCGCCCAGAACCAAAATAACCACATAAAAACTGTATTATTTAAAACACTGCTTGGCCCATTAGCTCTAACTTCTTATTAGTTAACACTTACATCTTAATTTAACCCATCTCCACTAATCTATGCATCACCACGAGGTTGTGGCCTACCTGCAAAGTTTCAGCACATCTCTGGTGGCGGATCCATGGCGTCTCTCCAGCTCCGCCCTTCTTTCTCCCAGCATTCAGTCCAGTCCTCCCCCACTACCTAAGTTCTGCACTATCAACAATCCAAGACAGTTTCTTTACTCATTAATAGTAATCACAGAACACAGAGGGGACTCCCACATCATTTACTCACATGCAGATACATGCACACAAACATACATATATACACATAAAGACATAATAAAATAATCACCCACTGGTAACTCATGAATAAGTGCTAAGAATAAATGAATGCTCAGCCATAAATAGGACCTCAAGTATACTCTGCAAATATTCCATATTCAACCCATTAAATACACAGTGTCTTGGAGATAAACAGTATCCTATGAGGTAATATTTATTATTAATCTCAGATTATTTGTATCCACATATATACAGTATGCAGGATATCTATACCAGGCCCTCCAAAGCTCAGGGAACATCACTTAAGAAAGGACAGAAAAAGGAAAGCCGAAAGGAAGGGAGAAGTGCTGTGGAACATTGTCTTCTAGACATGACTTGGTCATTGTACTCTTGATATCACAGTAGTTGTGATTATCTGCACAAGACTGGGTCCATCAACAGCCAATCATGGAATAGGGAAGGGCTCAAACTATCTCACCCCTCACTGAGGATTTATACACAGCCAATTGTTGACAGAGAAGGAAGAGATACTTTCTTCAGTGGCATAGCCACTGATAAGGTGCCAATGCTCACCATTCTCCCTAAACAAGCTTAATAAAACCTATTGAGCCACCCCAACATTTTATAATGAAATCCACTATATTTATAATTCATAAATGACAATAAAATTTTGTTTTGTTATAAATGGTGTGGAGGGGCATAGTTCAGTGGTAGAGCACTTGTTTAGTATATACAAGGTCCTGAGTTTTATCCCAAGAATGAGTGAGGTGGCAGGAAGGGAGAAAGAACATGAGAAACATTCTCTAAGACAGCCATCAGGATACTAACACTTCCCATTTAAATGAAATGACTTATTCACTTCTAGTTAGAAAGTATGGCTCTGTATAGTCTCTTGACATGGCAGGGCTAAGAAGACAGAAAGTAGTTGCCTGTATCCATAAGATAAGTTCCAAGGCCCCCAGTGAATTTCTGGAACTGGATTGTTCCGAACCTATTTGAGCTGTGTTGGTTCCTATGTGCTTTTCAGCATCTTCGCACAGTACAGAGTCCATTGACCTCAAATTTTATGCCCTGGTACCTCCTTTGTATCGCTGGTCTGGCACAGAAGAGCCATTGTTAAATTCAAAAAGAGGCACTAGAACAGAAAGCACTTAGCAGGATCTCAGATAACCAAAAAGGTTGCTGTGGTAGTTTGAAGGAGAATGGCCCCCAGACGCTCACATACTTGCATGCTTAGTCATCTGTTGATAGACTGTTTGGGAAAGATTAGGAGGTGTGGCCTTGTTGGAGTAGCTGTGTCCCTGCTGGAGGAGGTGTGTTACCCGGCTTGGACTTTGAGGTTTCTAAAGCCCAGGCCTAGTGGCTCTCATTCTCCCTCCTCCCTGTGGCTCAGGATGTTATCTCTTGGCCGCTTCTCCAGCACCACACCTGCCATGCATGCCCCTATGCTTCCTGCTACAGTGATAATGGACTAGAACTCTGAAACTGTAGGCAAGCCCCCAATTAAGTGCTCCCTTTTATAAGAGTTACCTTGGTCACCGTACCACTTCACAGCAATAGAACAATGACTAAGACAGCTGCTAAGTGACTAATGGCTGAGTAATATATCCAGTTTGATGCATTGGACAAAGGGCTGATGAATGCTCAAAGCAGAGTAGGATGCCAGATAATTTAAAACACAATTTTTTTTCTCTATATTTCCATTTGTATCTTCAGAATACAATTAGCCATTAGCCATAAGTAATGGAAAGCACACCAAGAAAGCCTCAGTAGGATCGCCGTCCTCCTCTCAAATATATCCCATATAAGTCTCAAATGTCTCCCCTGGTCTACCAAGTCAGACTTTAAACAGTAAACCTACTGTGGTTAAATAAGGTGATCTAAAATCGTTTTTTCTTCTCATGATCAATGAAACACAGTATCGATTTCTATAACATAATTCAACCATCATTTCAAAAAAAAATGTTACCCAAAGTCTACTGAGGTGGTGTTTCCCTTTGACCCCAGCACTTGTGAGACAGAGGCCAAAGGATCGCGAGTTCAAAGAATGACTCTACTATGTAGCAAAACCCTGCCCCAAAACAAATTGTAAAACTTAGAACTCTGTGGTGGTTTGAAAGAAAATGGCCCCCCAAAGGACTGGCACTATTAGAAGATGTGCCTTTGTTGAAGTAGGTGTGACCATGTGGGAGAAAGTGTGGCAGTGTCAGGGAGGGCTTTGAGGTCTCTTGCTCAAGCTTTGCTAAGTATGACATTCAGACCACTCCCTGTTGCCTGCAAGATGTAGGACTTGCAGCTGCCTGCCTGCATGCTACCATGTCCCACCATAATGATAAAGGGATGAACCCCTGAACAGTGAAAGAGCCACCCCAGTTAAATATTTTCTTTTATAAGAGTTGCCATGGTCACAGTGCCTTTTCACAGCAATCAAAACCCTAAGACAAACACCAAGTTATTCACAGCTATTAGAGTGATCAGTAATCTTTCTTACAGATCATCCACGAAACTCCCTTTGCACAGACGAGTCCTGGTACCCTGTTTCTGATATTAGGCCCCGGAGAACAGAGAGAGGCTGTCTGTTACATCACTGTCTACTTAGAGCAACGTCTTGCTAATATCCACCAAAGGTCAGAAAGTCAACAAGCTAAACTGCCTTGCTAGTTCTCCTGCCAACTACCTGCTGGTCTGCTTGTAAGTTTCTTCAAGCCTCACAACACCATCTCTCTTCATTGTGTTTGTCATCTGTAGAGATGATGATTGTACCTATCCTATGTGACTGTTGAGACTATTGAACATGGTAATATATACACATACAGGACCCACAAAAGTACGCTTCTATTGCTTTCATTATTGAAATCAATAAATGACCTGTTTGAACTCAAAAGGGTGTGAGTTGAAATTTTACTTCAAGACAAATATTCCCATCAGAAGTGAAGCTATATTTATTCATCATAAAATACTCTTGAACACAGCTTCTAAATTTCAAAGGCAGCCTGTTCAATGGGACTCGTAGATTTTACCTTAGCAATACTTGAATTTTAGCCTAAATGGAGCTATAGGATTCCATTAATGGGACAGTTTGTGGTAGAACATTTGTTTTCAAAGAACAATGACATTTCACAAAAATACAAGTCCTGGCTCCCTTAATTTCAACTTTAAAAGGTTGAGAAAGGTTCATACCTCAGAGTCCTCATCCATGGAAAGGTGGTCATGTGACTAGCATAGCCACCTCTTTGTGAGTTCAAATCAGATCAGGCCTTGACTAATGTGTCTTTTCCTCTCTTAGTTATCTACATTCAAACTTGTAATGAAGTTATCATTTACAGCAAACTCTAAGGTCAAGAACTAAAGATCAATGAAATATTAATGTTAATGTTATTTGGATTTGTTCCTTTTAATAAAAACATCTCAGACAAAAAAAAAGAACTAAAGATCAGCAATAGCTACAGACCACATCTGTTAATAACTTTAAGTCTTATTTTTAATACCTCTTTATGGTGGTAGTGGGGCAATTGATTCATGCAGGTGCATGTGCCTTGGAGGTCAGAAGAAGGTGACAGATCCCTTGGGCCTGGTGTTACAAGGGATTGTGAGCGTCCTGACATAGGTGTGGAGAAACAAACTTGGGCCCTTTCCAAGAACAGCAAGTATTCTTTTTTAATTTTTTTTATTTTTATTCAATTTTTTATAATGAACAACTTTAATGAACTAGAAGCAATAGTACATCCCCCATCTCTACCCCCTGCCATCATCCCCTCCCAGTCCCTCACCTTTATTCTCCATCTCCCACCCACAATGCCCTCCTCCTCCGTCTCCATACAGGAAAGAGCAGGGCTCCTATGGGTATCAATAAAATACGGCATATCAAGTTGCAGTAGGACTAAGCACCTCCCCACCTGTTAAAGTTGGGCAAGGAGACTCAGTACGAGAAGTGAGGTCCCAAAAGCCAGTAAAAGAGTCAGAGACAGTCCCTGTTCCTGCAGTTTGGAGTCCCATAAAAGGAACAAGCTACACAACTGTAACATATATGCGTAAGGCCTAGGTCATTGTCATGTAGGCGTCCTGGTTGTTGGTCCAGTCTCTGTGAGCCCAGGTTAGTTGACTGTGTGAGCCTTCCTGTGGTGTCCTTGACTCCTCTGACTCCTAGACTCCTTCCTCCTCCTCTGTGGGATTTCTGAACTCCATCTAATGTTTGGCTATGGGTCTCTGCATCTGCCTCCATCAGTTGCTGAAAGACGCCTCTCTATGGGCCAGGCACCAACCTGGTTATAGGAGACTGCCAGTTCAGGTTACTTATCCACTATTGCTAGGAGTCTAACCTGGGGTCCTCCCCATAGACTCCTGGGAGATTCTCCTACACCAGACTTCAGCCTGACCCCAAAATGCACCCCCCAGCTGTCCCCCGCAGCATCTATCTCCTCCCTCCTCCCAACCTGATCACTCACGCTCCCATCCCCACCTGCCCTCAGTCCACTCAAGAAATCTCTTCTATTTTTCCTTTCCAGGGCGATCTGGGTGTCCCCCCATGAATTTTCCTTGCTACCTAGTCTCTCTGGGTCTGTGGAACAGCAAGTATTCCTAATTCAAGCTTCCCATTAACCAACTTTAAATCATGAACATTGGAGCAGGGCTGTCACATACTCTCTGTCCATGAGAGGCAAGGAAGAGATCAGTGAGTGGAGTTCACTCAAGATCAAGGGCAGAAACAAACTGTCTTTATACCAGAATCAAGAACTCAGATGCAGTAGAAATTAAAGCAGCAGGCTAGGCACACAAAGCAGGGAAGGTTGGGACACCGGCATGGCAGAATCTGTGCCCCTCTAAAAGTGAACAGGAGCAATAATCAGTTTATCTTCCTCTCAACCTACGGAGACAAACCTAGAACTGATGTATCTTTTAGTCTTTGAAGAGAAGCCAGGAATTATTTATGAATTTTTCAGAATTCTACCAATTATCATGAAGTGCCATTAAAAACAAACATACTCCGTAGGCCAAATAAAAGTGCCCTGTGCCAAGTTTGGTCCCAGGCCGTCGGGTTGCAGCTTCTGACCTATAAATCCTCATTATGATCACCACATGGCTGAGCCTGGCTGAATTTCAGAAGTAGCCATTACTGTGGAGCATTTCTTTCTTACCCCCATAGCTGGCTTCGTTCTTCTTCATTCCCTATCCAACCAAAACCAATAAGAGAAGTTGGAAAGGAAATTTCAAATGACTAAATTTGCCTGAACTAATTATTGCCATAGAGAAGTTTTACTAGTACCTCTTCTGATCCTTTCTTTGACACATCTGAAACCCCTTGGCAGTGAAAGGCACAGGAAGAAAGACACCAGGTGTCTGGCTGGCTCAACTCAGGGGCTCCCCTCCCCCATCCCAGTCAGCTGACCTTGACAAGGACAGTGGAAAAGAGGCTGGCTCTCAAGCCCACTGACATTTGGAAGCGCAGGTGCAGCCCAAAGCCCTGGAAGGATTTGGACAGGCATTCTTGTGACAAGCCCAGGCCTGAGCGGGAAACTCCCCTGACAGTCTGGCCAGAAGTCTGAATCTGTCATTGTCTGGCTGCAGTGGCCACAATGCCTGTCTGGTGCTGACACTGGATGCCTGAAAGGGGGCTCAGTTGAGCGGGCATTTGTCACAGAAAAGTGCCCCCACTCATATTTCACAGGGTGATCAGAGGCGGGGAGACAGGACCCCGAAGTGGTCCATCCGGAGCTTTAGCAATGGCAGCCTTCACACAGGGACAGCTGGGCTGAAGCCAAGGAAGCTTTCTTTGAACACAACTGTTCCCGTGCCCCTAGGGATGGCGAGGATGGAGCCAACCAGGCCTCGCCCCACCCCCATACCTCAATGCATAGTCCTCCAACACCCCCTTGAGGATCTACAAAGAATGAGCATCAGGATGCTAGGCAAAGCTCACAGGTAGAGGTGATGGGAGCCCAGGACCTGAGCCAGGCCCAGATTCTCCCCCACCAACCAGCACACACACACACACACACACACACACACACACACAGAGAGAGAGAGAGAGAGAGAGAGAGAGAGAGAGAGAGAGAGAGAGAGAGAGAGAGAGAGAGATGGTGCTAACTTTTGACTTTTATCTCAACAGCTGTCCTGAGTGGAAGTAATGTAAACCCTCTGCGACTCAACCTATAAAAGAAAAGCGTTTTCTTTTTTCTTTCATTATTGTTCCTCTAACAGCACGCACAATAATGCTTGATTCGGGGCTCCATCCATCTATTTGGACAGAAAGGCAAATGGAAAAGGCCAAGGAAACCATCAAAAGTTAGTTTTGTCTCAGGAGTTTTACAAAGAAATGAATTTTTTCCTTCACACTTTCTAATTTTATTGGCATGGCAATCAGAGGTGGGGATTATTGCCAAGCTTCTCATCCTGTGGCTTAGCTCAGTTGCCCCACTCCCTCCTTCCACCTTGTTGCTGCAGAGCCCACCCTGCACTGTTAAGTGACTTATTCCTTTGGGAAACTTAGGATGCAAACACCAAAGATGAAATCTGTCTCAAAGCCATCAACACGAGGAATGTAGGGCAGGTGGTTTTAACAGCACCAGCAGATCCATGGTCAGCCCATTCTAAATCTGCAACACAAGGAATTAGCTGAATACTAAAAGAAGAAGTCAGACATGGTGACAACAATAAGATTAAGAATAAACGGGAGCTTGGTGGGAAGAGGATGCGGGAAGGATAAGAAAATAAGAGGATAGAGTGTATCATATACATATAGAAAACAGTCACAGAAGAAATTATTCTTAAAATTTCAATTTTAACTAAATTGGATAATCACTAATATTTATAGAATACTTAGTATGCACTAAGCCTTTGTCTAAGCTTTTGTGGATACTTCACTGATGAGAAAAATAAGGTCCAAGAGCTTACCTTGTCCAACTAAAATAACGTGGAATCAGAATTGCAAATAAGAGATAACATGGAGTCAGAAATACAAACAAGGCAAAAGTCCTTTGAACACAGCACTAAAAATGCGTACTGATTTCAGTTGCTAAGGAGTGGTTGCGAAATAACCCAATCTTGAGTAAGAACTTGGTTTCATCTTACTATATAAATAGCACCTATCAGTTTTGGCAATTTTCCTCTAACACAAAAATAAGCATATAGTTAAATAAAATCACATAAACTTTTGACAAATCATCAATAAAATGCATGTAAAATTTCACAATGCTCACCCCGAAAATCAGAATATCATCTCTCTTGCATATGTCTCAATAAGTGCCTTTCAAATTAGTGATAACCAGATAGTAAGAGTGCATGGTTAGTAAACACCAGGAGAAGAGCTGATTTATACATCTTTGGGGACAACTTGGTAATGGATGTCCAAATCCTGAAAGTAGTTTATGTCATTGCTGGCACTTCTTAAATCTGGCTATCAGTGCTTTGGTACTCCACCTATGGACAGGTGGGGCTCTCTTTCCCTTTGTGAACAAGGTGAAATGGTGACTGTTTTGACACTAGAATACATCACAGTGGCACTACATGACATCCACCGCCCCTTCATGAAGTCCCCACACCTTTGTCTGTAATGCTGGAATATTCGTTTTCAGTGCTCGGATCCACCGCACATAAAGTGCAGTTGCACTGAAGTCCTAAGGCCGGAGGGGCTGCCTATGGGAAGAGCTACCGTAGTCTATGCCAGGTCTGGGGAAGGAGTCAACCCAGCAAGGTTCCTGCAGGGGGCCACCACTCTCTCCATGTCCTTTATCAACCAATGGAATCCATGGTATAACAAAGCAGTACCTACTTCAAGGCTACTAAGTTTTGATTAGTTTGTTTTAAGGTAATAGATAACAAGAACAACTTCTCATCAAGTATTATTCTTCTGGAATACTGTGTTCAGGGATAGCACATAAGGCATTTATTGTCAAGCTTAAGGGCGTGAGTTCAATCCCCAATACCTACATGGTAGAAAGAGAGAACTGACTCCTGTATGTTGTTACCTGACCTCTACACACAGGTTGTGGCACACATGGGCCCACCCCCACATGTTTATATAAAAAAATGAAACAAATGTAATTTTTTAATCTCTAAAGAATTATATGCAAAGATAAGACATCATTGCTTAAAATAGGAGAAAATGGAAATTTGGACAACAAAACTCTTTATCTTATGACAGAACACAACCACTTAACATCAGGGTTTAGAGGAATGCTTACTCACATAAGAGCCTTCAGAACATATTATTTAAATGGTGGCTTAAAAGTAACAAATCAGATATTTACTTTTGTAGAAACAATATTTACTGAAATTTGACAAAATATTCTAAAGCTTAAATAGTAGCTATTTCTGAATTGTGATATTCTGGAAGATATATTTTCTTGTTAATGACTTTCTATGTCTGTAAATTTCATTAAGTAGTAGACAAAGCACTAATTATACATGACAAGACCTCATTAGATCTATGTAACTTATAAGAACTCTTACAAAGACTCAAGTTCAAATTCCAGAAAGTTCTACCTTGCTGTCTTTAAAAAGACATACCACCTCTCTACATCTTAATTCCTTCTCTATAAATCCAAATAACAGCAAATTATTTCCATAAGGTTAAACAAAGTTAAAGTAAACTGAATGAGGCCTGGTGAAGATCTATGCATGTGATAGATGCTTTTATTAAAGTTAATGCTAAACATTTTGTCCACTTTCCTAACACTACCATACTGAGTGGTTGAACTAAACATCTATACCTCTCAAGTGAACAAAAAAAGTTATTTGGTCTCCTGTCTTCTCAGTCATCAAAAGGAAGTAGTTGATGGAAGTGCAAATCATCTCTTCCTACCAAATACAGACGCAGATGACAGGCCAGCCTGAAGCTTTCCAGCTATGACGAGCAAATGGAAAAGAAGTACCTGGAGTAAAATGAGCAAATTGTTCACTAATGGATTTCTGTCTCGATGTAAAAGCCGTTTCTGATATTAATTTTACCTGTCCCCACCATTACTGTGAAGGAAGTTTTACATGGAACGCTTTCCAATGAGCTGAGATGCACCTTTCAGTCCTGCGAGCCCATCTCCTCCTTTCCATCCCACATGCGCATTCTTGGTAAGAGCTCGGAAGTATGGAGAACGCCGCTGCCAGGCACTGTTGGACACTCGTACTGACTCACCCCATCGCTGCCATAGCTACCATGCAAATCCTAAAAGCATCCTTGTTGCCCGTTATGTTGTTTCTCGAGTGGGAATCTGAGGCAGAGAAAAGCTAAGTAATTTACCCATAATTGCTCAACTAGAAAGCACAGAGATAAACCCAATCAAGCTTCATGGCTTTACCACCTTTTTGTATGCTGTACCTTATTTCTCATTTATATTGTTCTATGCAATCAATACAATTATAGTACCCATTGTACCTATCTCAGCAAGGGAAGATTATCAGATGATGTTTCAGCCCATTAATGCTGCTCATTAAGCTATGCATCATACACAGAGGAAGAATAAAAAGGGGGCATAAACTTTTCCACCCTCACCACTAGTTTAACCTCCTTCTACTGCCCTGTGATACCCTCAGTATGATCCATAGTTCCCTGGGCATCGTATATTAATGTTGTTTCCTCTGTGTCTAGTCATACATCTTAGGAAATTTTCTTGCCTTTATTCCCAAAGCACTTCAGTGTAATAATTACTCAAATTGTACATTGTATTAGATATCATAAGCAGTCTAGAGATGATTGAAGTTTACGAGATGTACACACATTATGTGCCAATGCAATGCCATTTTACATAAGTGACTTAAACATATAGATGCTATCTCCACGGGGGGGTCCTAAACCAGTCCCTCGCAGAGATCAGGGGACTGCAATATATTGCATCTAATATACACGATTGAAAACGTTTGGCTTAAAGTTTGTGCTGCAAACCAAGAACTATCAGAAAAAAAAGCAGGTGTTTTAAATTTCCTTTTTTTCTTTAGCAAAATTTAATTTAATATCTTTGATAAGGCCTAAATATATCAAAGGTAGACCACAACAAAATATTTAAACAGAAGGCTGCAACAATAAATAAAAATGTGGCACACAGGGACTTGATATGACCCTTGCCACAGTTTCCTTTCTGTTGTGGTGGTAAAACACTCTGACTAAGAACAACTTGGAGAGGAAAGGCTTTTATTTTGTGGGCTTATATGTCCATGTCACAGTCCATCTTTGAGGGAAATCAAGACAGAGTCTTCAGGAAGCTGGAAGGAGGAAGCTATGCAGGGATTCTGAAGGGAAGCTGTTTACTGGCTTGCTCAAGGTTTGCCCAGCTTGCTTTCTTATATAGCCCTGTGGCACTCCCACATCCATTAAGAAAATGCCCCCAGACTTGCCTACAGGCCAATCTGATGGGGTCATTTTTTAAATGAAGTTCCTTTTTGCCAATGATCCTCTCTGTGTCTGATGAAAAACTAACCAGTACAAGTTTGAAAGGCCTACCCCTTGGGACCTGATTCCAACAGCTAGGCTGCCACCTCCTGAAGTTTCACAGCTTCCTAAAATAGTGCCACCAACTGGGGAACACTGTTCAAAACGTGAGTCTGTGAGTCTGTGGAAGACATTGTAGATTCAAGCTGCCACCGTCCCAGCTGGAAGCACTAACATGCTATCCATGGAGAACAAACCAAAATTTCATCCTGGTTCTAGATGAGAGCAGTGCATAGAAAGAATAGATATTGGATAGGTGGGTATGAGAACTTGAAAGTAGGAGAGAGCCTAGAGACTGGAAAGATAGTCTGGAAATTTCTCCTCATTGCCTTCCCTTGTTATTTAGGACCACTGTCCTGCCTAAATCCATCATTAGAGAAATGGGGAATGCCAGACAAGTAGACAACAGGTAAGGAGAGAGCTAGAGACAAATGGAAGAAAAGCACTAAGCCCCCCAACAGGAGAAAGGATCTCTGTAAACACCAATGGCTAGGACAGCCTATCTCCTATGAGACATAGTCACTGACAAGCAAGGCCATAAAAAGCTTACACTGATCAGTCAGCACAGTTAAGAGTGAGTCAGACCTCAGTCCCAAGACTACCTGTGGGTAGAAACCACTCAGAAACCCTACAAAACTAAACTTCTACCCTTATATATACTAGTCATTATACATTTACTCTATGCTGAACTCAGTTTTAAGCACTTCATACAGATCATGTCATTTAATTTTTAATAAAATATTCCTGGAAACGGAAACACAACAGTGGAGTTAAGTGTATCAGATTCTTGGGCTATCCATATACCCCTCCATGATGAAACCGTGCCGCTGACAGACAGCCATCAGCTCTGGCCATTCCAGCGTGCCTCGGTTGCTCTGGTTCCTCATCTATTCAGAGAAACTTCTCAGTGTGAAGGTCCTTCCATCTCATCTTGGAGTGAACCTGAAAGGCACTAACTCCAGAGCACCCTACATGGTCGTTTCACTTATTCTCTCTTTATTGCTACTTCTGCCCACCACCCTGTCAGGTATTGGGCCAAAGGCACTACCAAATAAATTATCTGCACACTAACTCATCTCAGAAAATTCCTCATGGGACTCTAAAAATTTTGTTCAGGGTCCAAGAGCAATCATGAGGCTTTAAACCTAATTATGACAGTAGCCCAACTCCTTGCTGCTCCACTGTGCTGTCTCCCACTGCTACCGATTCCCAAAGACTCCTACCATGATCTGTACACTCCCCACTAAGCCTCACTTTTCACCAAAAAAAGATGATTCATATGAAAACTGTTTCCAAACACTGGTAGAATTTTACATCAACAGGAAAAGGCATGTGTTGTAAGGGGGCTGCTTGTTTGTTCCCAGCTGCCCAGACTTGAAATAACCACACAGAAACTGTATTAAGTAAATCACTGTTTGGCCTATTAACTCTAGCTTCTTATTGGCTAGCTCTAACATCTTAATTTAATTTAACCCATCTTAACTAACATCTTAATTTAATTTAACCCATCTTAACCCATTTCTATTCATCTGTGTATCGCCATGTGACTGTGGCTTACCAGCAAGGTTCCATCCAGTATCTGACTCTGGCGGGGCTACATGGCTTCTCCTTGACTCTGCCTTCTTCCTCCCAGCATTCAGTTCAGTCTTCTCCGCCTAGCTCTATTCTATCCTATCACAAGCCAAAACAGTTTCTTTATTCATTAACCAATAAAAGCAACACATATACAGAAGGACTTCCCACACCAGGCATGCATCCCTCTGCCTGTGGACAGTAAATCTCAAGTCAATAGCACCTCTTCTAATGCATCTTTCTCATATTCCAAAGTATTCAGAAGAGAGCCAAGGCAATGAGACAGCAAGTAGTTATGCTATCCTGATAGCCATATTGAAAACTAGAAGCCTGTGGGGCAAGTTTTCTCATGGCTGAAACTCTCACCTTTTTGCTCTCAACCTGTTGCTGGTTGTGTTTATATTGTTTTGTCCTTGTGTGAGTGTCTTTCTAACCAACTCACTCTTCAGAAGACAAGCTATTTTTCTTAAAGACCATAATGTGTGAGCTAACATGTGTAACATCATCCTTTTCTTCCACTCTGTTGTTACCTTCATTTTAAACAGTAGATCCAGTTCTCACACCATAAAATCCCCAAATTGTCTGTTTGCTTAGACAACTATGACTTCTTAAGATAACCCCTTGTTTTGACTTCATTTCCTTCATGCTCTGTATTGGGAATTTAGGTCCCCTCTTCTCCACTACATTTCATTTACAAATGTTTTATTCTGCCTACGTGAAACCGAAGTAACAAACTAGATCACCTGCCCCTTGGAACGTTTTTTCACACCTTGGTGCTCAGCCCCACTGCTCTCAAAGGACAAGCAAAGCTATTTCAAAAAACTTTGATTGGATAGAAGAAATTTTTATCTTGGCCTCAGAATATTAAGTCGGGTGTCCTCCATTCTCCAGCATCTGCATTTTCAAGGGTTTCATCTCTTAGGTGTGTCGGGCTCCACAGCTTCAGAGCAGCCGCAGGGCAACCCATCCTTCCATTCTACTTCCTGGTATGCTGGTGACCAGCGTGATTACTACTGCAAACCCCATCACAGGCGCACAGCTGCTTTGTGAAGCAGTGCTGTTCAGTCTTCGCCTGGCCTCAGATTGGTCTGCGCATATCGGAGGTGTAGCTTTGATGCAGACATGGCATGGGGGGAAAAGCAGAAAGGAAGGGAAGGAATTAACAGCTCAAAGGCTTTGAAAGTCTTGATTTCGTTGAAACTGAAACAAGCCTCCTCTTCCTTTCTCAGACACTGCTGATCACATTAATTCCAGATGAAAAGAAAGTGTCTTTTTCTTCCCCCTTCAGATTGGTGAAGTTTTTTCTACAGGGAACCTGCAAAGGGAAACTGTCTCTCTCTTAGTACTCCTAGGCAAAGCATTGAAGTACAATCCCACTGAAATCAAAGTGACACCTAGAAGGCTCCTATAATCACAGGCTCTGTGAGTTCTTTCAGGTCTAGAACACAACTGTCAATTATCAAGGTCTTTTTGGAAGCCAGATAAGCAACCATGGTTTCAAGGTTTAAATCGATTTTGCCAAAAGACAAGCCACTTAAATGTATATAAATATATTATTATTAAATATATATTGTTTTATTTTAATATATAAATACATATTAATTTAATATATAAATATATATTAAGATATATATTTATATATAGTATATATAGATAGATCTACATTTATGTGTGCATGTACATACATATGCATGTTCACATATACATGAAAGTGATACTCAGTGACAGATTCAACAACCAACAGTACATGGAGTTTCCAGGAAAAGAAAATCAGCAAAGAAACAATAAAATAATTATTTTAAATGTGTTAACTATATTTAATATGGCCTTAGTTCATGAGAAAAAAAATTCAAATCAAAAAAAGGAAAAAAAAGAATTCACCCAACGTAAAGACCATGCTTAAAATTTAATCTACTCCTTCTCAGATAAGGTGGTGGTTAAAACACAGAAAACCCTGGCCTCAGAGAAGTTGTAATCTAATAAAACAAAGGAAAACCTGTAAGTGCTGTGAGGACAGTGGTCACCATCACCTTGACCACTCCCTTCACAGCAAAATCACAGCTAAGTCATTGAGAAGAGCTAAGGATTGGACCAAGAAATGCTCAGATTCATCAACTCCACCATTCCCTTGATGTGAGGTGGGACTAGGGTGTGAAGGGACTCAACCTTTCTCCACAGAGCTAATGATATACTCGGTCTAGCCTCTTTTAACACCAAAGTATATCTAGATCATTCTAATCCGACTATTTTACTTTTCATGACTCTAATGGTATTCAAAGGGCATTGGATCTCAGTAGACAAGAAAAAAGGTCTAATAAAGTCCTTTGAACCTATCACTGGAACTGGACACAAGAGAGAATAGTAAGAAAATGTTTATGGAACCGAATAGAAGACCCAGATATCAATCCACACATCTTCGAACACCTGATATTTGATAAAGAAGCAAAAAATATCAAATGGAAAAAAGAAAGCATATTCAACAAGTGGTGCTGGCATAACTGGATATCAACATGTAGACAAATGAAAGTAGACCCATATCTATCACCATGTACAAAACTCAAGTCCAAATGGATCAAAGACCTCAACATAAAGCCAG